>SJYA01000857.1:588559-648522 GCA_006410615.1 Neotragus moschatus
TATACACATCTTGAGTTTTATTGGCAAACAGAATACCCTCTGATCTCTCTCCCTTCTCTCTCTCTCTCTCTGTGATACACTTTTATTTGGGAAAGGTCAGTTATGAGCTTCAATTTATGGGGATTATAAAATTACAAATTGTGTTAGGAGGGCTCTCGGGTCAGACAGTTAAGAAGACTGTCCCTAAATGTTTTTAGGATTTCCAGTAATGATCCTCCCTGCAAAAACCCCTGATGGTCATTCTATGCCAAATATAGCCCAGGCCTTCTGAGCTTTTTTTTTTTTTCTTAAACCTTTCAGTGTTGGAAATGTGTAGAGTTACTGAAAAGGGTAAATAATTTTAAGGAACCTGATTGGAACTGTGGGTCTCCTTTATTGACAAGGACATGCTGCTCTCTTGAGGGGTTTTTAAGGTGTCAGTGTTTCTTTTCTGGTGGCAAAGCGTGTCCTGAAAACAACCCAACCAGCCCCACCAGGGGGTGAGTCAGTGGACATGAGTACAGGATGTCCCCAACACTGTACCTGGCACAGAGTAGATGCTCAATAAATTGTTGCATTGAAAGCTATAAGTAGGGTAACAGAACTTACAATAAACAGATAAGGAAAAAAGCTTTCCAAAGGCAGCATCATTCTGCAGGAGCTATCTTAAGGATGAAGGTTGTAAATATTCTCCTCTGTAGACTACATTTCCTTCAAAACAAAAAAGAGGTCAAGTTCTTTATTCTGACAAGTTATTATTTGAAATGCATGATGTTCATTTATATCAGTTCTCAACTAAGTAATTTTGCTTCCCAGGGATATTTTTTTGGTTGAGTACTACTGGCATCTACTGAATAGATGTTAGGGATGCTGCTGAACATCCAACAATGCCCAGGATAGCTCATCACAAAGAATTTTCTAGCCCAAAATGTCAGGAGTACCCAGATTGAGAAACTCTTGTTTACGTTAATGATGAAGATGATAACTTTCATATGAATTCATTCAACAAATAGGACATATAAAAATCATCATTGGCACTTTTCTGTTGTGTTGAATAACAAAGTAGGCATGAATTTTCTCTCCCTTTCTCTTTTTTTGGTTAGTAGTATGTGTGGAACGACATGTAAATAATGATAGTGTGATGGTGTCCCTTTGTCAGCTGAGTTAGACCCTTTCTGTACTTCACTCACCTGGTACTAATGCTGTCTAGACCAGAATGGCAGTAGCCCAGATCGGGGAGAACAGTGGTTTTTTTTTTTTCCAGCCCTATTTTAATTTTGATGTTTGCTAAACATTTATGAAAGACCTTCTCTTATTAAAAAAAAAAAAAGCTTAATAATTCAAACTTGGTAATACATAATAACTGTAATTGTGAGATCCTATATTGAAATTTATATTTGTAATAACTTTTTAGAACTTGAATCTTTTCCTGAAATCGGTTTTAAAGGGCTTCCAGGCAGTGCATATAAATTAAAATATTCCATTCTTAGCTGTCAGATACTGGATTTTATGCATCCTGTGCTGCCCAATTAGATGTTTATCAGATTCAGAAAACCAACATGGTCGCAAAACATTACCTAAAACCAAACAAACCCAATACACTGAAAAAAAAATTTAAGGATGTGACCTCCTAGAGTAGAGGTTTTTTTTTTTTTTTTTTTTTTTTTTTCTGATGGTGAATTACTGCTTACTAATTAATGGATCTGCTCCTTTCTAGTCCCAGGGAATGATTCAGCCATCTTTGTGATTTCTAGATCTGGGGTTCCTCATTAAACTTTAAAAAAAACAAGATTCTCTATCCCTTTTGGGTTTGACCTGACTGTGGGCAGACAGCTTCTGCCCTTAAGGGCCAATACCTGCACATACAGAAGAGCAGCTGTGGTCATGTGAATAAAGGGCTCCGTGTCTGGCAGATGTTTCTGTATGTTTAAGGCAAGATTTTTCTTGTTTTATGATTTGTCTGTAATCCCCTTTGCCTTCATAGATTGACATATTTGAGGTCACATTAGTATAGCAATATTTTCTAAAGGTTAGTTGTTTTTTTCTATTATAAAAATACTAATGTGAATTATCTTAGGAAGAGTGAGAAAATCACAAAGAAAAAACAATAAACATCTCCCATAATCCCTGTTAACACTTTTTTTTCTGATCTTTTAATATACATACACACATACCCACACATGCACACACAAAATTTTTAATTGGAGTCACACTATACTTTCTGTTTTGTAACTTATTTTCAGTTAACATATCATGTAACACAGTTTAATAACTTGTCCTAAGACCAAAATCACCACCCACAGAGCTTGTATTTATTGATCCAATAAATGTGTTGACTCAACAGTGAATTGACATAATTTCTGCATGAACTCTTTCAGTATTTTTGTCTCTGTGGCTCCCAAGTCATGTTCTAAGAATGCTGCCCTCATGAAAGACTGAATTCATATATGCTGTGAAGTTTGGGATTTTGATGAGCTTCTCTGTGATTTAAGGATGAGTCATGATTTGCAGAAGAGTATCAAGATGTAGTAACAGGAAGTCCAGGGTGCTACACATCAAAATAGAATGCTCAGTGGTGAAAACAGAGAAACTAGGTTAGACCAGAAATATACCTTGAACTTCTCTAACTATAAAGAAGGGAAGAAGGCGCTTCTTGCACAGTGGGTGACTCTTATTCATTAGAGTTTCATTTTATGTCAGTAAAGTTTCCGAACTTTGAAGTTGGTATTTTCAGTGAATTTTCAGTTCAAGATTATTATTACCTGTGACCAATTTGAATTGAGATCTTCCAGCTTTTTGGCTAAGACTGTGGCAGTGGGAACGTGAAAATTCTGGTTTTGCCACTTAGAATACAGCTTCAGTAAACCGAATTATCAGTATGTGTATATGTGTGTGTGTGTGTGTGTGTGTATGTGTGTGTACTGTTTCTTTTTGATTGATACATAATTGATTTATAATAACAAGCTAATTTCAGATGTACAACGATGATTCAATTATGTATATGCTTTATAAGATTCTTTTCCCTTATAGGTTACTACAAAATGTTGAGTATAATTCCCTCTGCTGGGCAGTAGGTTCTTATTGGTTATCTGTCTTATGTACAGTATCATATATATCTTAATCCCAACCTGCTAATTCATCCCTGCCAAATCCTCTTTTCCCTTCAGTAACCATTAGTTTGTATTTTTCTGTGTCTGGGGTACACTGTTAACACATCCTATGGGCCTTCAAAAATGGTAGCTAAATCAGTCTTTTATGTAGAAATTTGACTCCTCATCATCCCTATCCACAACCAAAATGAAAATTGTTTTCATCCATTACTGGAAACTCAAATATATGTCAGCAATTTAAAAATAAACTTTGGATTGACCATTTCAATAAGTTGTAATTTGGTTGACTTGCCACTAAGAACTACTCACAGACCACTTTGTTTTAATTTACAGTTGCTGGAAAGTTATTATTAAATTAGGAATTAAATGGGATTATTTTATAATTGGCTGTGAGATTTATTTGTGTATTTTTAAAGAAATTAAGATAATAGTTATGCTAATAGATTCTGATTTGAATTGGATTAAAATAAATTTACTCATATACATGCTCTAAAGAGAAATTTGAAAGCACATAGCATCCTAAGTATTTTCAAACTTATCATATCCAAGGACAGTTCCTAAGTTTCCAAGTATAAATATGGGAGTGATGAGACTGGTGAGGTTAGGGGTCTTTTACTCCGAAAGTAGAATGAATCTGAGACTCTTTGTGTCTTTTTATTTCTTTCACTGATGTATAATTTACATACATGAAATTGCACAGATCTGAAGTGTTATACTCTACACCTATTGTNCTTATCATATCCAAGGACAGTTCCTAAGTTTCCAAGTATAAATATGGGAGTGATGAGACTGGTGAGGTTAGGGGTCTTTTACTCCGAAAGTAGAATGAATCTGAGACTCTTTGTGTCTTTTTATTTCTTTCACTGATGTATAATTTACATACATGAAATTGCACAGATCTGAAGTGTTATACTCTACACCTATTGTAATCCCCATCCTTTACCTCCAAGGAGAGACATTTCTATCATCTAGAAACATTCCCTGGTTTTTTTTTTTATTCTATTATGGCAATTTCATGATTCTACCATGTTACTAAACCCCAGAGCACTAGAATAAAATACTGTAGTATTTGTATTTGATCTGCTTGGTTAAAAAGAAATTGTTAAAATGTGTGGATTTCCTCATCATCCTGTAAGAGGAAAAAAAATTCCCTTCTACACTATTTAGTATCACTTATGCTAACCAACTGTCATGTATGTTGTGGGAAAAAGTAGATTCCCTTAAAACAAGTTTGGTTTAGAGGCTAACTTGATCTCCCCGGACGGAGGTTTTCCTGGCCAGAGGATAGAGTGGTTGGAGAGTTAGATCCAAAGTCCTATTTTTGTTGGATTTTTTTTTTTTTAGAATAGAGAACTTGAATTCTTCCAGGAGTTGTGAAAGTATAAAGTGAATATTGGCTGTCATCCCCCGAAAGCTGACTTTGAGAGACAGGCAGCAAGTTTCTGAAACTGTTTGGTGGTAGAAAAAGGGATTCCCCATAAGTTTCCCTTCAACCCCATTTCTGCCCTTGTTGAATCAGGATCACCAGAGGGAAGGTGCCAGGCTCCCTTTTCTTCTCCTCTTGAGGTTTATGACAGGCATCCCTTGTTTCTAAAGACCACGACTGCTTCATTCTTGGGAACACCAGTGACTGTCTCCAGGTTGGGTACTGAGTAGCCTGGATAAGATTTTGATCTCCAAGTTGGGTCCCTGCTCTTTCCTCCTGATCATATTTGAAAATCCTTCCCCCTGCTGAATCTGAGGGGGTCCACATTTCCCCTCACCCCCTCCGGTCCCTTCCCTGCCCGCAAGCTAGAGCAGTCCTTCAAAACCCAGTTCCGACCCTGTTGCTCTTCTTACAATCTCCCAGTGGCTGCAGCTGAGATACAGACCAAAAAATCTCTAATGTAAGCGACATGCTGTGATTTAGGCCAACTCCACTGGCCTTTCCTCAAGCCCTCAAATGTGTAACGTGCCCTCTGAGCACTGGGCCCTTCCAAATGCTCTTCTCTCTTCTGGGAATCCCCTCCTGGTCCTCTGTTCCCATCAACTTTTCTCACTACACTTTTGAGCCGGTATGAGGTCATCTGTCAGGTCTCCGCTCAACCATCCCTCCCCGGGGAAACCTCTGCCAGTTCTCCAGACCAGATCTCCCCCATCTTCCATCCCTGGCCTTTAGAGCCCTTGCCACTGGCTTTACTTGTGGTTTCCTTTTACCTGAATTATTCTGCAGATTTTTGCTATCCAAGCGCAGGTACCAAACAGTTTCAGATGTTTATTTCTGGAGATAGGGTTGTTTCTCATTATTCATTAATACTCCTTATCCAAAACTCAGGAGCCATGTAGATCTGATAGCTGGCTACCCCTTTTTATCTGAAGTCACTGTCCAAACCCTGAAATTCATTAGATTCAGATACTGAGGGATGTCTGCACATGAATGTATCAAGATGTATTGCTCATCAGTCTTGCCCAACAGTCTGTAAGCTCCCAATGGGCCTCATCTTTTCTCATCTTGTATTTATTCCAGCCCTTTGTACAATATGTGACATCCATTGAGTTAAAAGCAATCTGAAGGGGAAAGATTTTGTCAGTATGGCTCTTCTCCCTCCATTTTGCCAGTGAACTTAATAAAGCACTTTATTGCTATTCCTAAATCCAGCTCTTTCTTAGTAAGTTATTTGAATTAATAAGAGGCATATCTCTTGGTTAAACCAAACAGACAGCCAAGAAGGTCCTCTATAGAGGAAATATCGTTGTCCAGATTTGTGAATTTATAGAGATCAGGTTAGTGTGTTATCATCTGAGGGGACAAACTATAGCTCTGTTTTTGATATCAGTGTTATACTCAGAATGCTTGGTTAACAGATAATTTATAAGATAGTACAGCTTGAAAGAATCTCAGTGTAAAGTTCTTTCCATATTAAAATGAATCATTCTACAGCAATCATAGTCCTTTATTGAGACTTCAGTTGACCAAATTTCCATAGGTTCCTTGGGCTGAGTTCCATAACACTCACTGTTAAAAGTGCTTCTTCATTTATACTAAAACCTTTGTGTAGCTTTTGTTTATAACTTCTTATAATAAATGACATTTCTGATTGAATTTTAAAATAATAAGACTGACTGCCTGTGTGATGATGAAAGGATGAATAATTAAATACCTAAATTGTTTTCAGTTGAGGGCTCGATCTGCGGCTAATTTCAGCTGAGTTTTGCCGAGGAGTAGTTTGTTGATAGTCAAACCTTGATTAATCAGAAGGTGTAATTAAGCAATATTTTTTTTCTCCCTGCAGTTAATTGTCAGAAGAGAGAGATTATGACAACTACCACAACAAAACAAGCCCCAGAATGTATTCCGGGATGTGCTCCCGCGTAACTGCAGGGTCTCTCTGTAGGAATTAACTGCAGGAATTCTTACGATGTTTACACCTGTACGTCCTTGTCATTATCAGAATGGTGGCACGAGAGCCCAGGAGAATCAGAATGTTCTGTAGGCAAACGGAAAAGGCGGTAGACGTGAGAACAGTTTCCCAAAGCTGATAGTTAAGAATATGTGATTAATACTCAGTGAACTGGAGAGGTAACTTCCTCAGTACCCCTTTACTGGAGCATTGGCGTGTGTGTGCGTGTGCACACGTGTGTGTGTGTGCACACGCTTGTGTGTGTGCCTCCGTAGATGGAGCGACAGGAGCAGTGCATGAGTCTAAGAGAATGAGACAATATGTGGTCTCAGTTTCTGCTCCTTCTCCACAGAGCCCCTCTTCTCATGTGGGATTCAAGCCCCAGTTCTATATAGAGGATCGGCATAAGGGAAAGTTTGCCAGACCTCTTCATCCCATCCCAAAGAATCATTACTTCCCTGTGAGAACTCAAAAGAGCTTGGGTTTTTAAAAGATAATTTTCAGGAGAGAAGAAAGCCCAGGTACATCATAATTTCAGCAAGCCCCGTATAGAACATACAGGAAGGGACGAAGCCACTTAGCATCATTTGAAGACTGTGTGGATGTAGCTCCTTGATCTTCCCTGTGTGGTCTTCCATCTGAAATCCTCTGGATTTTAGACTTCATGAGGGTTGTGGGGAAGCTGTTCCTGCCTGTTTTTCAAACTCCAGATACTGATCATTTAGACCAGAAGGTGTTGGGTAGTAGAGCATGGCTAGGTTTTTTTTTTTCTTTCTTTCTTTCTAGAAGCGTTTTAGGACAAACATCTCCAGGTTCTCCCAGTGATATGCTGAGTCAGGGTTGGAAGTAATTAAACCCCAGGTGGAGAGAGAGAGATGCTGGTTCCATGGTTCTGAGTCTCTAGAGGAGGGAAGACTGGCTGTTGGTGAGCCCTCTCTGTCTTTGATAGTCAAGGCAAAACCAGAAGCATGGCTCATCCAGCCACTTGGCGTTCCTGACTTTGCTTCATTCACTTCTTTAGGTTCTTTAGCACTGATTCTCAATTCTGCATTTGTGATCCTTGGATGCACTGAGTAATTTTGAAGAGTGTTAAACAATTTGCTAAAGTGAATTACTTTCATTACAGAAGTGTATGCTATTAAAAGATGTCTTAAAGCAAACCAAATGACCCAAGAGTACTTGGGGCTCCCAGAAGCTCAGCATCACTGCTCCCCAGAGTTTTGCCCTGCTTTGATTTAAATCAGAACTGAACCACAAGAACAGCACCCTCCTCCAGGCCTTGCCACATCCTTTTTTTTTTTTTTGACCTAAATGTTGTACATGCTGTGCGTGCTCCGTCACTTTAGTCATGTCCGACTTTTTGCGACCCTATGGACTATACTCCGCCGGCTCCTCTGTCCACTGGATTCTTCAGGCAAGAATACTGGAGTGGGTTGCCATGCCCTCCTCCAGGGGGTCTTTCCAACCCTAGGATTGAACCCAAGTCTCCTGTATTGCAGGCGGATTCTTTACCCACTGAGCCACCTAGATATTAAGACATACCAATTTGTCTTTAGGAAAACAGAGACCTTCAGACCTTGATGGAGAAGATCCTATAGAAGCATCCTACCAAATGCTTCCAATACAAAGGGGATGATTTTCTTTAGCAAAGGGAAAAGACCATCTAAAGTTGAAACTGGCATTTATCTTGTGCAATTAATATATTTGTGTGGAACAGTTACTGGAAGAGTAAGCAGACGAACAAGTCATATGTGACATGTTAGAAAAGGGCTAAACCGACTTGGTGGATGGCAGATTCCTGCGTGGGAGTTAAGGTGTGTGAGGAGGCTTTCGGCTCACTGATGTTGGGTGCTGATACCACCAACAACCGTTCTTTTCTGTTGGATGCTTTTGTTAGTTTCTTAAAGGAAACCTGTGCACATCAGCCTGACATGAATGATTGACCTCTCAGTCTTCCATTTGATGACAGTTTCATTGTTATTTTGTTCATTTATTCATTGCAGTCTGGGGGTTAATAAATAGATTTTAAGTATAATGCCTTGGAGATTAGTTTTGAAATCACTCATTCTCTGTTTTTGCAACTTAAAAAAAAAGATACAAGTAATTATACTCAATAGAAACACCAAGATACTTTAAATGTGTTCCACTTTCTACAGTTTATCTACAAGTCAGGCTAGATTTTTGAAATGGATGTTCTTTGAAACAATGAGATGCCTTTTACTTGCCATTTTACCTTCACGCCACTGTAGTTTCGCTTCATGTTAAAAAGAACTTTATTAGCAGTTATTTGAATTTAGAAGAAACTCGGCATTTTGGTACCATGCTTGTCATATATAGCTGCACTTGATATCTCTACAAAAATGTGGGAGTGAATTATGCACGTGGAGGCAGTAAAGCCATAAAAGTGAGACTCTAGCTTCATGACTTTAGATGCAGCTAAAATCCCCCACAGATGTCCACCACATGAGCAGGTGATGAGCTTTTGAAGACTGCAGAGTCACTGTTTTTTATAGATCCCTTCCAATGTGAATATATTATCATACCAGATTTATGTATAAATGTTGAGGCTGAGAATTTGCATTTTCTAAACCATGCCAAGCATTTTGTCAAGAAGAGCACTCAAGAGAAGTAGTGATGCTCAAGTAAGTGCGGATCTTTGCTTAGGTAGCCACCCCTGGAAGGCAGGTATTTTGTGCGTCTCCAGAATCCGTAAAGAAGATGTCACAAATACCAGGAACTTGTCACTATTTTTGTAACAGTAATATATATAGTAAGGCTCCCCAAACTAGCTAATGTTAGTCAATATATCCCAGCCAAATTTTGACATTTTCAGAAACCAGCACATTTTGTGAAATGTTACACTTCAGAAAAAGGAAAAGGGAAAGGTTTATATTTATATTATTATTAGCCATTTGTAAACAGTTCAAAAATGCTGTAATGTTTCTAACACCAATCATATACTTCTAAACAATGTCAAGATCAGCTAACTAGTATCGTTTTCTATTTTTAGAAGACATGGAAAATGGTTTTGGTGGACTTATTCCAGGAAGAGAGAAAGATAACTTTACCAGGAGTGTTAATGTTGGTGACCATTTTTCTTTTTAGTGATGTAGGCATTCAGATATGATTGAAGAAACGATGCTTTTTTTAAAAAAAAAAACCTTTATTTGGAGTATAATTGCTTTGCAATGTGGTGGTATTTTCTGCTGTACAGCAAAATGAATCAGCCATACGTACACATAGATCCTCTCTTTTTTGGATTTTATGGAGAACAGTGTGGAGGTTCCTTAAAAAAATAAAAAATAGAACTATCATATGATCCAACAATCCCGCTCCTGGGCATATACCTGGAGGAAACCATTCCAAAGGATACATTCACCCTAATGTTTACTGCAGCACTATTTACAGTCGCCAGGACATGGAGGAAATGATACTTTGATTATTTTAAGTTCCGTAGAGAAGAGAGTTTCCAGTGTCTCTGGGAAGACCACAGCTCTCTCCCTCTCCTGGCCGATGCCAGGGCTCTCTGGGAAGGAAAGCTGGGAGGAGAGGGTCAAGGGTCCCTTTTGCTCCATCCTGTTCCCAAGCTCAGGAGCCTGGTGTGTCATGTGTGCGTGAGAAGCAGTCGCTGGCCAAGAGACGTGTTCAGATGATGGTGGTAAGTGGAGTTGGGATGGACTGAAATGACCTGTGGGAGGCTTTGGTCAGACAGAGAAGCAGAAGCAGTGGTCCCCATGGAGAGAGTTTGGGGGACTGGAGATCAGGGGCACAAGGGAAGGGGAAGCTCTGAGCCTTTCCCACTCTGGAGGAAGTGAGGGAGGTTGAAATGCCTGCAGATGTTGGAGGTGGCCCAGACTGAGTGCATTCAGACCAGGGAAAGGGGAAGATGCACAGATGATTACCTTTCTACCAGGAAATGCCCAACCCTGCAGCTGGACGGGGACACCGAGCACAGCTGTGCAGATTTCCTGGTCCCCACGGTCCCTTGGGGGCCCTTCTGCAAGGAAGGGATGGTGTCGCAGGCCACTCCTGACCCCACCCGGAACTCCTTTCTCCCTGGCCCTGGTGTCGGCCCTGTGTGTGTGTGTGTGTACACACGTGTGAGAGAGGCCAGGCAGATGTGATGTTGATCATTTGTGTGGGTGCATTGAAGGAATGGCCTGAGGACCAAGGACACAAGTGTTAAGCAAAATATTGCTGGTCACCATTGACAGAAAAAGCGCACTGTCCAGAGTTTTAATTAGCAGAGTTTATGACATGACTTTTGTTTAATTAAACATGTTTTCTCTCCCCCCCCCCCCCGCCTTTTTTGTCTCTTATGTTTCCACTGGGTGGTGCTGCAGGAATTCCTACCTTTTGCCTTGAATCTACCCTTCCCAGAAAGACGCCTCTAAAGCATAATAGGAGGAAGTCAGTCCTGATTTAGAAAGATTTTACAGTTTCAACACAATAGTGGAGTTTGGAGGATGCTCTGGCAGGAAATGGCTCAGTTTCTGGATGTGGAAAAACCACGGTCATGTTGTATCATGCAGAAGTGTTCTGACTGCACTCTGTATAGCCTTGTGGAGTGTGTACACAACTCACTGTTTAGCACAGAAGAGCTTTCAACTTTCTCTGAAAGGTTATGGTTTCATCCTAGTAGAAGTGGTATGTGAGATTTCCTTTATTTTTGATTTTTGTAAAAGTAGGTAACTAAACATTTTCTGCCTTCAACTTAGTTCACAGATTTAAAAAAATCTCTGTGAAGGCTTTATTTGAAACTGAAGATATTCCATTTTTATTTTAAAGATCATTTAGACAGCAAATTGATCAAAAGGATATCTTAGATATTTACTTTTGAAATACTTTTCTTCAAAGAAAAGTAGTTTGTAGTTTGCTAACCCTGTATGGAGCAGGGTTAGGGTTGGTCTTACTTAAAAAGTTGAAACAGAGAAATTAACATTCTTCCCTGAGATCATGCAACTCCTCAAGGCCATAACTATGATGAAAATTTATATATTCTGACATCCAGTGTTTCTCCTTGCACACAGGATTGAATTTTATTAACAGTACAGAAGTTTAGGGAAAAGATTTTTCCATTCAAAGGCCTATGAAATATAAGAATCAGGGGGTAGTGTGGAAGAAAAGTACCCACTGGAAGTTAGGGAGCTTGTTAAATTGAAGCTCAAACTTAAGAACATTTTGCAAGGTTTTAGGTAAGTTTTACCTAAGAAGGTGCAAAATACCTTCTTTATTTTATGTGCATGTCATGAGACGTTATGAGATCCCACGTATCGCTTTCTTAGAACCTGAAACAGGGATTCCCCAGAGATGTTGGTTTTTAAAGAAGATGTTTTTAGCCTCTGCTGGGTGCTCACCAAGTCTGGTGGGTCACGTCTTTTTAGTGGGGTCCCCAGCCTGCCCCTATTCTCAGTGATGTGTTTCTCATGAGTCATGTCATTGTTACATGAAATGCATGCAGGTTTGGGGCTCTACTTGGGGGCCAGGTGAGATCACCTACCTTTCATTTCCCATGTTCCTCCTCCTGATCCACCATCTAGTGCGTGAGTATACACCAAACAGGAGGATGTCTTTCCTATTGAGAAAAAGCTAAATCATAGAGGGCACAGCTTCTTATCATCAAAAGGGAACCTTGGTTATTTAGCACTGGCACTGGATGAAGCTGCCGCATACTGAAACCAATGGTAGATCTTTTAAAAAAGGGAAACTTTTTTTTTAATATGTTGTTAAATGATGGGATGGGTTCAAACTTTCTTAGAACCAGTTGGAACAACTGGAGTCACAGAAGCAAAACCAGAAATGAACAAGGAAACGTCTTGGTTTGATTTCTCATGGGAATGTTAACTATATTTCCCTCTGTGTTAAAATGGGACGTTTCTCTTAGTAGCTATAAGGTGTGCATATAAGAAATGAAACCTCTGCTGGGAGAACTATGTGTGGTGACTAAGAAGCTGGACTCAGAATCCAAGTGCACCTGGATATGAGTCTCTGTTTTCCCATAATACTCCTGTGGCTGGAGCATCTTCTTCTACCTCATTAAATAATGGGTATCCAATTTAGACGACGTGTATAATGCCTGGTACATAGTAAATGNAAAAAAAAAACCTTTATTTGGAGTATAATTGCTTTGCAATGTGGTGGTATTTTCTGCTGTACAGCAAAATGAATCAGCCATACGTACACATAGATCCTCTCTTTTTTGGATTTTATGGAGAACAGTGTGGAGGTTCCTTAAAAAAATAAAAAATAGAACTATCATATGATCCAACAATCCCGCTCCTGGGCATATACCTGGAGGAAACCATTCCAAAGGATACATTCACCCTAATGTTTACTGCAGCACTATTTACAGTCGCCAGGACATGGAGGAAATGATACTTTGATTATTTTAAGTTCCGTAGAGAAGAGAGTTTCCAGTGTCTCTGGGAAGACCACAGCTCTCTCCCTCTCCTGGCCGATGCCAGGGCTCTCTGGGAAGGAAAGCTGGGAGGAGAGGGTCAAGGGTCCCTTTTGCTCCATCCTGTTCCCAAGCTCAGGAGCCTGGTGTGTCATGTGTGCGTGAGAAGCAGTCGCTGGCCAAGAGACGTGTTCAGATGATGGTGGTAAGTGGAGTTGGGATGGACTGAAATGACCTGTGGGAGGCTTTGGTCAGACAGAGAAGCAGAAGCAGTGGTCCCCATGGAGAGAGTTTGGGGGACTGGAGATCAGGGGCACAAGGGAAGGGGAAGCTCTGAGCCTTTCCCACTCTGGAGGAAGTGAGGGAGGTTGAAATGCCTGCAGATGTTGGAGGTGGCCCAGACTGAGTGCATTCAGACCAGGGAAAGGGGAAGATGCACAGATGATTACCTTTCTACCAGGAAATGCCCAACCCTGCAGCTGGACGGGGACACCGAGCACAGCTGTGCAGATTTCCTGGTCCCCACGGTCCCTTGGGGGCCCTTCTGCAAGGAAGGGATGGTGTCGCAGGCCACTCCTGACCCCACCCGGAACTCCTTTCTCCCTGGCCCTGGTGTCGGCCCTGTGTGTGTGTGTGTGTACACACGTGTGAGAGAGGCCAGGCAGATGTGATGTTGATCATTTGTGTGGGTGCATTGAAGGAATGGCCTGAGGACCAAGGACACAAGTGTTAAGCAAAATATTGCTGGTCACCATTGACAGAAAAAGCGCACTGTCCAGAGTTTTAATTAGCAGAGTTTATGACATGACTTTTGTTTAATTAAACATGTTTTCTCTCCCCCCCCCCCCGCCTTTTTTGTCTCTTATGTTTCCACTGGGTGGTGCTGCAGGAATTCCTACCTTTTGCCTTGAATCTACCCTTCCCAGAAAGACGCCTCTAAAGCATAATAGGAGGAAGTCAGTCCTGATTTAGAAAGATTTTACAGTTTCAACACAATAGTGGAGTTTGGAGGATGCTCTGGCAGGAAATGGCTCAGTTTCTGGATGTGGAAAAACCACGGTCATGTTGTATCATGCAGAAGTGTTCTGACTGCACTCTGTATAGCCTTGTGGAGTGTGTACACAACTCACTGTTTAGCACAGAAGAGCTTTCAACTTTCTCTGAAAGGTTATGGTTTCATCCTAGTAGAAGTGGTATGTGAGATTTCCTTTATTTTTGATTTTTGTAAAAGTAGGTAACTAAACATTTTCTGCCTTCAACTTAGTTCACAGATTTAAAAAAATCTCTGTGAAGGCTTTATTTGAAACTGAAGATATTCCATTTTTATTTTAAAGATCATTTAGACAGCAAATTGATCAAAAGGATATCTTAGATATTTACTTTTGAAATACTTTTCTTCAAAGAAAAGTAGTTTGTAGTTTGCTAACCCTGTATGGAGCAGGGTTAGGGTTGGTCTTACTTAAAAAGTTGAAACAGAGAAATTAACATTCTTCCCTGAGATCATGCAACTCCTCAAGGCCATAACTATGATGAAAATTTATATATTCTGACATCCAGTGTTTCTCCTTGCACACAGGATTGAATTTTATTAACAGTACAGAAGTTTAGGGAAAAGATTTTTCCATTCAAAGGCCTATGAAATATAAGAATCAGGGGGTAGTGTGGAAGAAAAGTACCCACTGGAAGTTAGGGAGCTTGTTAAATTGAAGCTCAAACTTAAGAACATTTTGCAAGGTTTTAGGTAAGTTTTACCTAAGAAGGTGCAAAATACCTTCTTTATTTTATGTGCATGTCATGAGACGTTATGAGATCCCACGTATCGCTTTCTTAGAACCTGAAACAGGGATTCCCCAGAGATGTTGGTTTTTAAAGAAGATGTTTTTAGCCTCTGCTGGGTGCTCACCAAGTCTGGTGGGTCACGTCTTTTTAGTGGGGTCCCCAGCCTGCCCCTATTCTCAGTGATGTGTTTCTCATGAGTCATGTCATTGTTACATGAAATGCATGCAGGTTTGGGGCTCTACTTGGGGGCCAGGTGAGATCACCTACCTTTCATTTCCCATGTTCCTCCTCCTGATCCACCATCTAGTGCGTGAGTATACACCAAACAGGAGGATGTCTTTCCTATTGAGAAAAAGCTAAATCATAGAGGGCACAGCTTCTTATCATCAAAAGGGAACCTTGGTTATTTAGCACTGGCACTGGATGAAGCTGCCGCATACTGAAACCAATGGTAGATCTTTTAAAAAAGGGAAACTTTTTTTTTAATATGTTGTTAAATGATGGGATGGGTTCAAACTTTCTTAGAACCAGTTGGAACAACTGGAGTCACAGAAGCAAAACCAGAAATGAACAAGGAAACGTCTTGGTTTGATTTCTCATGGGAATGTTAACTATATTTCCCTCTGTGTTAAAATGGGACGTTTCTCTTAGTAGCTATAAGGTGTGCATATAAGAAATGAAACCTCTGCTGGGAGAACTATGTGTGGTGACTAAGAAGCTGGACTCAGAATCCAAGTGCACCTGGATATGAGTCTCTGTTTTCCCATAATACTCCTGTGGCTGGAGCATCTTCTTCTACCTCATTAAATAATGGGTATCCAATTTAGACGACGTGTATAATGCCTGGTACATAGTAAATGCTCATCACATGTTAACATTTAAAAAAAGTTCCCCTTTAAAGAAGAAATTGTGTGGTTTTTTTTTTTTGGTAGAAGCCCTGTTCTTGAAAATTTCATGGACACTCAGTATTGGTGGTGGTGGGGGAAGATATAGCTAACATTTCCTTTAGAATTGGGCTCTCTGAGATTTATAAATTATCTATAGGATCTAAATATATCTTTTTTCCCCCACTAGAGAATGTTAGATTCTCAAAAAGGGTCATGGACCAAACACAAGAAGAAGATACTGCCCTGGAGATGAGTGTGTGTGTGTGTATGTGTGTGTGTGTGTGTGTGTGTGTGTATTCTCTCGGTATATTAACAGTTGTATGTTTTAGGTTGACTATAGGAGATTGCTGGTATTTGACTATTTTCAACCCATGAAAACAATATCATATGGTTCAACCTAATAGCTGTATGGTTAAGAACATAATTTGAAATAGCATCATAATGAGAAATTATAATAAGGGATGATTATTTATTTTCATCTGTTACTTATCAAAGCCTCAAAAGTCAGAATTCATCTGACAGTCTTGGACTGCTAGTAATCATTCTGATATACAATAACTTCTGCTGTGTACAGTACTATCAGGTGATCTTAAATTTTCACTGGGGACTTATTAGTAGTTTTATCACATTGAATGAATCCTTTTTCTAGCTCCATATGACTTTTGATCCAAATGACTACTATTAGGAGAATTTGCTTAGTATTTTTTTCCATGTTGAATTCATACAGTTAATTACTCTGGGGAGGGAAAAAAGTCTCGATGAATTTCCTTGGGCAATAAGCATAGCAGTGTTCTTTCAGAAAGCAGAGTTTGGCTGTTGTGTTGAGGGTTAAAACAGAGCTGACACACAAGGCAAAATGAAACCAGAGCTGCAATTACAAAGTGGGACAGATGTAGGAGGCCAGGTTTCCTGTGGCCCATTTTCCAGTTTCCTGCCTACAACCTGCAGAAGAAGAGGAAGCTGAATGTTACCAAGTATGAGAGCTGGAGGGAGATGTGCTTCAAGCCAGAATTAAGATCCTCGAAAACAACGCAGACAACAAAAACAACTGCGAAGAAAGCGAAGGTTCAGGTTTTAGTCCCGAGATGTCCGGGAAGGAGCAATTCATCTGTTTAAAGAAGGGGCATTGTCAGCAGAGCCTGGGCTTTGTGAAACTCTATGGGGGGACCTGGGGAGTGTCCCAGGTTGTAGGAACCTCTGATTTTTTATAGCCCTACTTATCTTTCAAGATGTGGTCTGGTTTTTTAATACCGTTGGTTACCTGAAAAGATTTTCTCTTCAGTGCCCAGGACTTCTGAGTCTGTTTTTTTGGGCATGTTGATATACAAGGGCGGTAGATGTGGTTAACCCATCGGCTGTAATGAACTACAGCCCCACTTCGGGAGGGCTGGGTGATCAGTTGGCCGCTTTGATCTAGCAGGCTTGTGTTCCCTTAACTGCCCAATAAAATTGTGTCTGATGTTTTCAAAGAAGAGATTAAATGGAGATGTGTATATATATGGGGGACTACAGATCATACACTATTTGTGTGGCTACCTGATTGTAAGCCATGTGGGGAGATGCCAGAGAAGTGGGCAAGTCCATCTTTCTTCCAAGAAAAAAGGAGAAAAATAAAATTCTTCTATGTCTGGGCTCTTGAGCAGGTGATAGAAGAGTCTCTGAAGTCAGATATTACAGTCCATATGTTAAAGGGAAAGAAATTGCGATTCATGATACTTTTTTATTGAATGCCCAGTGTTTACCAGGTGCTATGCTGGAATTGCTGGATGACACTGATGTAGTGATTGTCATTGTTCAGTTGCTAATCATGTCCAACTCTCTTGTGACCCGTGGACTGTAGCCCACCAGGCTCCTCTGTCCATGGCATTTCCCAGGCAAGAATACTGGAGTGGGTTGCCATCTCCTTCTCCAGGGGATCTGATGGCCAACAATTAGCTCCATCGGTGGGAGGCTTGTTCAGGGCTTCATCGAAGGCATGGATGCAGGCAGCATCTAAGTCCTGGGGAAGGCTCACAACGTACAGGGCCCTGTGCTGAGCTTTCTCTATACACCATCTCATTCAGATCGACCCATTTGTTTCTTTCAGGTGCAGAGAAATAGGTGGGTGCTTCTGGGACAGCCAGTTATTTTATGTATTTATTTTTTAACCCCGTGGATTGATCACCACCTCCTCTTCTGGCGCAGGAAGAACAAACTCAGTACCAGGAATGTTAGGAAGTTCGGAGATGTTGCCAAATTTAGAGACCCAAGGGGTATCCATCCATGCCAGGCAACCTAGAGTGAGGTTAGGCCCTTTCTTATCTGCATGTGGGCCTAGTCTGAAAATGTGGGATGAGCTAGGACTGGATGTGCAGTGGTGGGGATGGGTGGGGTGGGAAATGGTGGGACATGGCTTGAATATACGGATGTGGCAGAAAGGAGAATGGCTGGAACCTGCTTTCCCAGCTGGAGTTAATGTAGCCATCCATTTACTTTTCCAAAGGAAGTCTGCCGTATGAAAGTCACCAGCAAACCAACTGAGTTGCTTCTCATATATCCACAGACAACACATAGAGTTGTTCAGAAGGAAAGAGGAGTGGATTATATGCACAGTAAACAGCAGGTGTTATTATAGTGGCTATCAGTGACTTCCCCAGAAAAAATCTTTCTCTGTCCTCAGAATGATTTGAAAAACGTTGTGAACCGCAAAAGGTATTAAAAAAAAAAAAAAAGACTGAGCGATGACTGCTTTCCCTCTTTTCTTGCTCACTCTGCTCTTTAAGGGGGCCTTTGTAGGTAATGCTGATGTCAGTGCAGGAGACCTGGGTTCTATCCTTGGGTCGGGAAAATCCCCTGGGGGAGGGCACAGCAACCTACTGCAGTGTTCTTGCCTGGAGAATCCCATGGACAGAGGAGCCTGGCAGGCTACAGTCCATAGGGTCATAAAGAGTTGTACATGACTGAAGGGACTTAGCTCACACACTGCTAAGTCGCTTCAGTCGTGCTCGACTCTGTGTGACCCCAGAGACGGCAGCCCCCCAGGCTCCCCCATCCCTGGGATACTCCAGGCAAGAGCACTGGAGTGGGTTGCCATTTCCTTCTCCAATGCATGAAAGTGAAAAGTGAAAGTGAAGTCACTCAGTTGTGTCCAACTCTTCATGACCGCATGGACTGCAGCCCACCAGGCTCCTCCATCCATGGGATTTTCCAGGCAAGAGTACTGGAGTGGGGTGCCATTGCCTCTTTAAAGCACAGACAATCTGCAGATAGTCACAGAATGAATGAGAATATAAACATTTTTAATAAATAAAAAGAGCCTCGAGGGACATGAATTTAGCCTCACAGATTAGCATATTTTTGTATCCAGTGGTTGACAAGAATTAAAATGTCTTTTGAAAATACATGTCAATAATCTTAGTTTCACCTTCTCAAAAATAACATAAAAAAGACTTCCATTTGTGTTGCTCAGTTACCAAATATTAATCCTTATTTACTTAATGCCCTAAAATTATTCTGTGCCAAGTTACTGCTGACCTCAAATAGTACAAATTGTTGTTTTCCAGGTCCCTGCCTTAAATACAGGTTTTTGTTTTAATGAAATGGTTTCTGACATTTCTCTACCGAAACACTTAGTAGATATTCTGGGCAGAGGAATTGAAATTCAGAGAATTTTTGGTACTGAGTGTTGAAGTTTCATCCTGACTTCTCTAACTGTGCAAGTTTTAACAAGTAAAAAGAGGTAAACTTGCTGAACACCTACTTTGTTTATTTCTTTCATAGGAGTTTTCCTCCTTTCCTTGTTCTCTCTCATTTCTAACTGTTTTTTCCTAAGTTGGCTGAAAGTTCTCTAGTTCTCACAGTATATAAGCCTTACAAAGACAGTTTACCTGAACCCTCTAAACTCCAACTCAGGGTAGCTTTAAAACAATGAAACTAGAAACATGCAAAGAGAAGTGTTAGGTTGCCACAGGTAGGAAGAAGAGCAAATAAGTGGGTATTTCAGCTTCTAAGAATGGAGGCAGAAACCTCAGGCTTTGCGTACAGAGCGTCCTGATTTTGTGCAGCTGTCTCACGTTAGGATGTCTGGCGCCACCTAGCGGCAGAATGGCTGCCATCAAGAAGGGGAGCACAGCTTCTCAGGAGGCAGCCTGAGAAGGGGTGGGGGCAGGACTAGATTTGGGGAGGTGTGGTGCTGAAGCTTAAAACAATTTGCAGAAATCCGCTTTGTACAGACCCCCACAAACTATAAACACAAAATCACTAGAGCCCCTAGACTTGTGCAAAGTGATGGTCCCTGAGGCATTAGCTTCACCTGGAGCCCTCTGGTGCAGGGTGACAAGGTCATGCTGGTGGTCATGGGGTGGGACGGACTCTCCTGGCAGCCTGGTCACTGCTAGAGGCTTGGTGGTGTTTGAAGGAGCACAGTAACCTCTGCTACTGGATGGACTTAGCTATGATTTTGTTTGAGGTATAGTTGATTTACAACATTAGTTTCCAGTGTACAGCAGAGTGATTAAACATTTTATGGGTTAAACTCCGTTTGTAGTTATTATGAAATATTAGCTATATTGCCTGTGCTGTGCAATCCATCCTTGTAGCTCATTTATTTTACTGACGATTGTTCAGCAGTCAGTTGTGATTCTGGTGTTTCCATGAGAGGAAGTAGGTTCACGTCCTTCTACTCCACCATCTTGTCTCCGCCCCGTGCTTATTTATTTTAAGCACAGCAGTCTGTGGTCCTGTCTTATCCCTCCCTGCTTGCCCCTCCCTCTTGGTAACCAGTGGTTTGTACCTATGGGTCTTGGGTGGACTTTGTTTTTCAGCGTGAGTTGTCTCTGGGCAGGTTACATGGCTGTCTCATCCAGGACTCCACACTGATTCTTGCTTTGGACTTTAGCCATCACTGGCTGCTCCCACCCCTGCCCGGCCTATGGTGCAGAACTTCTGCCTCTCTCCTCTTTAATTCAGTTCAGTCACTCAGTTGTGTCCAATTCTCTGTGATCCCAGGGACCGCAGCACTTCAGGTCTTCTTGTCCATCACCAACTCCTGGAGTTCACTCAAACTCATGTCCATCGAGTCGGTGATGCCATCCAGCCATCTCATCCTCTCTCATACCCTTCTTCTCCCGCCTTCTATCTTTCCCAGCATCAGAGTCTTTTTTTTTTTCAAATGAGTCAGTTCTTCACATCAGGTAGACAAAGTATTGGAATTTCAGCATCAGTCCTTACAATGAATATTCAGGATTGATTTCCTTTAAAATGGACCAGTTGGATCTCCTTGCAGTCCAAGAAACGCTCAAGAGTCTTCAACACCACAGTTCAAAAGCATCAATTCTTTGGTGGTCAGGTTTCCTTATAGTCCAACTCTCGCTTCCACACATGACCACTGGAAAAACGACAGCTTTGACTAGATGGACCTTTGTTGGCAAAGTAATGTCTCTGATTTTTTTTTTTTTTTTTGTCTCTGATTTTTAATGTACTGTCTAGGTTGGTCATAACTTTTCTTCTAAGGAGCAAACGTCTTTTAATTTCATGTCCTCAGTCACCATCTGCAGTGATTTTGGAGCCCCCCAAAAATAAAGTCTGTGACTGTTTCCATTGTTTCCCCATCTATTTGCCATGAAGTGATGGGACCACATGCCATGATTTTTGTTTTCTGAATGTTGAGCTTTAAGCCAGCTTTTTCACTGTCCTCTTTCACTGTCATCAAGAGGCTCTTTAGTTCTTCACTTGCTGCCATAAGGGTGGAGTCATCTGCATATCTGAGGTTATTGATATTTCTCCCAGCAATCCTGATTCCAGCTTGTGCTTCTTCCAGCCCAGCGTTTCTCATGATGATGTACTCTTACTCTCTCCTCTTACCCTTTTCTTTTTGAAGGTGAAAGAGTGTTCTTTTCTTGTCTTCCACCCCCTAGAACTTCAAATGTTCTCCTATGGCAAGACTTTCTCCTGATGACACAACTCCATGAATTATAAATCTGTACCAGAACCTGGCTTTTATGACCCANATGTACTCTTACTCTCTCCTCTTACCCTTTTCTTTTTGAAGGTGAAAGAGTGTTCTTTTCTTGTCTTCCACCCCCTAGAACTTCAAATGTTCTCCTATGGCAAGACTTTCTCCTGATGACACAACTCCATGAATTATAAATCTGTACCAGAACCTGGCTTTTATGACCCAACAGAAGCTAAATGTTAACAAGGAAAGGGGAGAAATCACAGGCGCATCCTCTCAACAGAACTTTAGCTTTACGCTTTTGAAGGAGGGGCGTTGATCAAATCCTTTTCCCTTTTTCAGATTTTGCGCACCCTCTTGTTCAAGGCTCTGCTCAAGCTCACTCCTCTGGCAAGCCTTCTCCAGTAGCCTGCTCCCAGTCCTGATCCTCCCATCCCTGCTTCCTGATCCTGATGCAAGTTCCTTGCTCTTGGTGGGAGGCAGTGTAACAGTGGTTAAGGGCACAGACTGAGGCCTGTACTAACCTCAGTCTTATTCATTTATTTGACAAAGTGGGGCAGAGGGAGGCCCCATCAGTGACGAGAGTGATCAGTATATTCAGTCTATAGCCTCCTCCTCTTTGAGACTCCCTCCAGATGAAAGAGTGAATCAAGGATACTATTTGTGTTCTTTAAAGACAAAAAGAGTTGAAAACACAGACTGAGGGTGGAAAGTGACTCCTCAGAGTCTGCCTAAATGTCCCTCTCTCCCTCTCTGTGCCATGGACAAGCTCTTCATGCTTGGTCCACCTCCACCGTGAGCAGCCCGGGGAATGCTCCCCAGTTGGGCTCCGTCTTCACAGGCAGTTATCATGGCTGTCCTTTGGGTCATCGTTTCAGAGCCCTTCTTCTATCTCTTTTGGAGCCAATGGTTCTTGTCTCCTTAACTCCCTTCCCTGCTCTAGGGGCACAAGATAGATCAGGGCAGAACTAGTCCCAAGGGAGGTGTGAGCACCCAAGGGCTGTCTTTTTTAGAGAAACAACTTGGAAGCTTCAGGATAAGCATTTTACATCAGGGTTTCTTAAGCTGAAGGCAGCAGATATGTGTTCAGCGATCTGAGTTTTCTGCCAGAAGTTTTAAAAACCTGTTTTTTGACTTTTAAAAATATTGACAAATAGTTGATTAACAATGTTGTGTTAGTTTCAGGTACACAACAGTGTGATTCATTATATATATATTCTCTTTCAGATTCTTTTCCATTGTAGATTATTACAAGGTAGGGCATATAGTTCCCTGCGCTACACAGTAGGTCTTTGTTATTTATTTTATATATAGTAGTGTGTATCTGTTGATGTTTTTTTATCTTTTGATGATAGTCTTTTTAAAACCCACATAAACATATTCTAGGTCACCTTATAAACAACAGTCACCAAAGAGCTGGAAGATTCTTCCTGGATTTCAGTGCCTATTGTGGAATCATTGCCTAATGAACAAAGAACCAAGGTGGATATAGTATCTAAATAATGCCTTTGAGCTAGGTGAAGGTCAGATATCCTCACAACATGATCTATGAAGAAGTTTCTCTGTTGCTTAAAAAATAATAGTAAACTTTGGAATAACACTATGTACCAAGTGTAGTTCAAGTACATGCTTAGTAACTCATGTAATCCTTGCAACAGCCCTGTAAGGAAGATACTTTTATCATCATCATCTCCATTTTCCTTATAAGGTAATTGAGGCACAGAAAGTTTAAGTAACTTAACCAAAGACCCACAGCCAAATAGGACTGGTACTTAGATTTGAACCCAGATAGTCTGGCTCTGAATCTTCTTCCTCACTGTGTAGCCTTCTACGTAGACAGAAGCAATTCACCCTCTCAACTGCTGCAAGTTGTAGAAAATAATTATGTTTCCACGAAAAACTGCGTTGTCTAGACTCTAATCTCCTCTGGAGGATGTAATTCTGGTTTTATGGAAGGTATTTTACAATCTACTAATTAGAGATCGCTGGTAACAAAACTAATTGTTGTCTGTAGGCATGCAGATTCTCTCCCATCTTTCAGAATTCAGCCGAATCCTCTGTCACCCCTGTTTGTGCATTCATTTCAGTATTCCTCATTAATAAATACCTTTATTATTCAGATTCTTTTTTGAACTTGTTAGAACACCTGCCAAGTTCCCTGGTTGACTAATGAGTGAAATAAAATCTTTAACATGTCTTCATTTTATATCTGTAGGAGAGCCATGATTTTACCCATTTTGAAAATTATTTTTTAACAAAGATACTTCTCAGCTCTTAGCTTCTCGATGAGGCCTTCCATGACCTTCTGCTCACACACCCCAGGGTCCCACCCCCTTAACCTGCTCTGGTTGCCTTTCCCTGTAACACTGTTTTTCCAAAATATTGTGTCTTAATAGCCGTATGTTTGTTGTTTATGGCCTGTCTTCTCCCATTAGAACGTAAGATTCACGAAGACAGAGGTCTTCATCTCCTTTGTCTCTGATGTGTCCCAAATACCCAGAAAGTATCGTGACATAAAATGGATACTCAAAAAAAATTGAAAAAGGTAGAGAGAGACTTTTTTATACCCTCCTCTTTGTAGGGTATAATTGTATAAACACATACTTACTCAAAGTAACTTACATGGCCATAACTTCTGTGTTGGTTGTCTGTCAACCAAGTATCATGTGTCATATGTAAGGTTAATTGTTAATTTGCACAGGGTGGGAGCAATCGCCTGGTTGTAAAGGACTATAAACCTTGAGGCACTTATATCCATTTTTCTTCTTAATATTGAAGGGAGACTATAATAAGATATTTAGTGAAGATGATTTGCCCACATGAGGCCCTATTAATTTTTTGCCTCCTGCTCCTTCCAAAGGAGGGATGTGTGTTATTCAGATTTGACAGACTGTTTTAAACGATCTAACTATCCTCCACCACGGCAATATCTAGGCTATAAATTACAAAGGAGAAGGAACGGCTGGGGCGAATAGCAGGTAGCTCTGTTCTCTGGAGAGGCCTGGAAGAGGGCTTGTCAGCTGCTGTGACTGTGGTCTTGGGTTAGTTCCAGTAGCAGTGCTGAGGAGAAACCACGTGCAGTGGGCGGCAGGGTTGAGATGCAGTCAGAGACGGTACAGAGGGGAACTGATGCGGAGGGTACCTCTTCCTGCAAGAGCGGCGGTGCCTTCACAGTGGATCCTCCTAAATATAAAGTGTGGCGCTTACTGTTCACAAAGCAAGGTGTTAGGAGCACTGTAAAATCTAAAGAATCTCTCAATCGATACAAATTTAATCTTGAAAAAAGAGGAAAAATAACTGAATCCTGTGCTTTCCATGAGATTAAAAATAATTTAAAAACCATCAGTCAATGATTTTACAGCTATCAAATTATTTTGTGAGATTTTAAGATTTCTAAGGATCATGTGTTCATATTAAATGTTAAATTTTATCGACTCTTGGGAAAAAAAAAAAAGAATGGCGTTACCATACCTGATAAAATTTTATCCATTCAAAATAAGGCCTTGGAGGGTGGTGAGGAAGAGTAACATTTTCTACTCAGCTGAAAGTTTGATTTGGGAAATTTTTTTTAAAGAAAATTAGAGCATTTCTTTCATGTATTCTACATATTTTAAGTGGAGAGCTGTGGGAAGTCAGCTAAATGAGGCTAGGCTGATGAAACATATTAAGTTAAAGCAGACCCCCCGTTTGTATAATAATGTATCAAACATAAATCTCAAGTATCAGTGCTTTCTTGAACTTTTTATTTAGTAAGGGCCACAGGATGCTGCCTGAATTACACACATTCTTCATAATGGCAGCCAGATACACTGGACTTGACTGTACCTTCATGTTAAGACATAGGACTTTATTAAGGATTCTAGGCATCAAGGAATTAATTTTTTTTTAAACACGAAGAATAATTTTTTTTTGGTGAGAGATGTATTAATTTTGATGAATTTACTACTGTGTGTTGGTGGTTGGGGGAGAGTGTGTTCCCCAGTCATGTGTTAGACTCTTTCCTTTGCCAATGTCCTTGAGGGGGCAAAGTCTGTAGCTTGCAAAGGTGTGAAGCATGACTGTGCGTGAAAACAATTGTGTAAATGATGACACTGAATCATAGCTACTAAAGCTGGAACTAAAATCGAGGAAACGCTGAGTATCTTAGTGGTGGGAACCACGTGGTGAGATCAGTTGCAGACCCGCCCACCCCAAGCCCTGCCGTGCTCGCACTGCCCCGCACACACTCAACCGCTCCCATCACCAGGGGGCGTGGCAAGGGTGGAGCCCAGGGTGGCCGTGGGGCCCCTGCCTCCCAGCATGACTTCTGCCAAGTGTAGAAGTGGGTGACGGATGTTTGTAGATGTGAGAAGCTCGTGGGGAAATGTTTCTGAGGCTCATCTCTGAGTAATGTGTGCCTGGATTTCTCACAGTCGAGACTTGAGTGACTGCACAATCACTGAAGCTGGCGGATCCTCCGGCGTGGAGGAGAGGCTGAAGGGTGGGGAAGGAGAATGGGGCTGTCAGAGGGTTTGTCATGCTTTAGGCAGGAGGGGCCAGATGGCTTATCACTTCCAGTGTAGCCCCGCCACTCACATCAACGCTCTGAGGAGCCCTCCCACCCTCAGCGGGAGCCTGGCTCCGACACCTCCGTGTGGGAGAGTGACGGGGAAGGCAGGGGGCGTTCCTCAGCCCCCCCAGCCTCACCCAAGCTCTGAGTGTGTGTGCAGGACAGCCCTCTGGTTCCTGGTGCTCAGCTTGTGCCTCTCCTCTGCCCAGCTCATCAATTCAGGAAAGCCGGCAGGGCCCTGATGCGGGTGTCCTTGTCCTTGCCCTTTGCTCCTCTGCCTTTCCACTTTCCTCTCTTGCATCTCCCTTTTCTTCCCTCTTGCCTCCTCTTACCTTTGCTGAAGGCCATGCCACGGCACCCATGATCATTTATGTGGCCCACTTGTAACCCCCTCAGAGTAAAGACAGGAGCTGCCAATCCCCCTGCATAACATGCTTTTTCATGCCTAGACACACCTCATGATTATGAATGTAAGTTTACAGTGTAAAGATGTCATACCCCAGCAAAGAGAGTTTCTTTAGACTAAGACATTGTAATAGTCAGCTCTTGCTGCTATGATACTGCATAACAAACAGCCCGAGAGTCACTGGTATACAGCAACATTTATTTTTCTCATTGGTTGACCTCAGGGACGCTGCTTCAGACTATGATTTGTGGGACTTGGCTCCAGGCTTTGGGTCGAGCTCCGATTGGGTCCACATGTCTCATTTTTGTGCCACAGCTTCACAGTAGTAACAGGAACACAAGAGGAAAAGTGCAAAGATAGGAAGCCTCTGAGGCCTCAGCTGAGAAATGGCACATTGCCATTTCTTCTCATCATTCCTTGGCCAAATCAAATAATGTGGCCATCCCCACATATCAGTGGGATGGGGGAAAAGTACTCTCCCCCTTCTGGGCACTGCTGCACGGCCACTTGAAAGGGAGGAGGAGTGAGAGACTGAGAACATTTATCTGGTCTACTATATAGTAGGTCCTCATCGTTTATGCCTGGGGCACGTGGCTCCAGTACACAGGGTTGGAAGGCCATGGAAAGGGATTCCAGGAAGCACAAGAAGCTCGGGAGAGTCCTGGTTGGTAGAAGCACTAAGTGTGAAACACATGGAGATGTTTACATTGTCCTCCTGTTCCATCTGGGACGTTATGGCTCATATCCGAGATGGGGGAGGTGCGAGTGGCTAGAGCCACCGACCCGGGAATCCCTTCCATCCAGACCTCCAAACCCACTGGCAGCCTTCTACCCTTTGGAGCAGGTTCCTCCAAGCATCCACTTTAAATTTTTAGAGATATTTGAAAGCTTACTGTCGGAAGG
Source organism: Neotragus moschatus (assembly GCA_006410615.1). NCBI lineage: Eukaryota > Metazoa > Chordata > Mammalia > Artiodactyla > Bovidae > Neotragus > Neotragus moschatus. Next base: position 615,882 of record SJYA01000857.1, read on the forward strand.
ATTTGGGTAAGAAAACACCAAAGAATTTGAGACAACTGTTAGCGATTCTTAGTGCCAATGATGGGGAGAAAGTTGTGGTCCGTCCTCAAATAATCAGAAGCTCATATTCGGAGCTGGAGCTGGCGGGCTGCTGCGTGTGTTTACGAGACTCATGAGATGGAAAACGCTGTTTTGATCCAACAAGGAGGTGATTTATTGTCTCACGGACTGAGTGGCCATCGTGGTGAAGACTGATTTCTGAAAAGAATAGCTCCTTTAAAGAGCCATAAATTAAAACTGCCCTCTGGGTATTTGAAGAACATTACTATTCTGTTTCTCTTTAACCGAGAAACCCACGTTGCTCAGAGAAACAGTAAAATGTGTTCTTTTGGCTGAACATGTGAAAGGAAATAAGGAAATAAACACTTATTGGAAAGCTAGATATTTTTCATGTGGATCCCCATGTGGAAAGGGAGAAAAATGATTCATCAGTCTGAAAGCTGCCCCTTTAAGAGAAATGCAGGAGAGGAGGTTTGGAGTTGACAAAAATATTGGTACAGATAAGTCTCCCTAAGGCTGTTACTCTGGCTTCTGGGTCTCCCAGAGCCGTGTGTTTCTCACCGCTCGCTTGTTCCAGTCACTCTGGCTGCCTCCTGGGGCTTCAGTGTTTCCTCTTTGCATTACAGCATGATCCCTACTTCTCTCTGGCTTTGTCCCCACCTCACAACTGGCCTTCGAAGCTTCTGTCTGTGCCAGAAGCCAGTTTTCTACCCTCTGGTCATCCTGGGCTTCCTCGTTCCAGCATCTTTCCCAGATCAAAACCCAGGGCACTTCACGTGTCCAGTCATGAGGGTTGAGCTATGATGAAGCTCTTGAGACCAGCCCAACCGCCTCTCCTTTCCTAATGAGCAATTGTTGATGAGACAAATGGGCATTGTTGTTGTTATTTTTACAGTCTGTACCCATTGCCATGGAAGTCTTCAAATGTCTGAAGTTGGGAACTGCCTGGGAGAGTGGGGAAAAATTTCTTTGAGAAGGTCCCATATGAACTGGGTAGTGATGGATGAGTAGGATTTCACCAAGCTCCAAAGCTGAGGAACAGCATTTTAGTCAGAAGGAACAGCATTTACAAAGTCCTCAACAGAGTCAAGGGGAAAAGATAACATTTTATAGGCTTCCTTCTCATAGTGAAGAAAAGAATGCATTTCTCATCTCTGCTTATGACAGTGGTGGGCTTTTTTGGGGGAGGGGGCATGCAGGGTCTTATTTACCACATGTGGGATCTTTAGTTGTGGCATGCGAACGCTTAGCTGTGGCAGGTGAGATCTAGTTCCCTGACCAGGGATCGAACCCAGGCCTCCTACACTGGGAGCACAGAATCTAAGACCACCAGGGAAGTCCCACAAAAGGTGTTTCTATCTGCAACGGGAAAAGTGCTTAAGAAAGAGACCAACTCTTTAAGTGGCAGTAACTGCTTCCTCAGGTCTTTAAGCATGTATCAGTCAGGCATTGGGCTGGGTTATCAGAGCACTGGGAATACAGAAAGTAACCTAACAAAGTCCCTTCTTTGAGAAGCTCCTCGCGCAGTCACACCTATTGGCATACCCCCAGTCCTTGTGTTGGAGAAGGCAATGACACCCCACTCCAGTATTCTTGCCTGGAAAATCCCGTGGATGGAGGAGCCTGGTGGGCTGCAGTCCATGGGGTCGTGAAGAGTCGGACACGACTGAGGGACTTCCCTTTCACTTTTCACTTTCCTGCATTGGAGAAGGAAATGGGAACCCACTCCAGTGTTCTTGCCTGGAGAATCCCAGGGACGGGGGAGCCTGGTGGGCTGCCGTCTCTGGGGTCGCACAGAGTCGGACACGACTGAAGTGACTTAGCAGTAGCAGTAGCAGCAGCCCCTATGTAACTGCACTTAGCGGCTCCAGTGTTTCATCCAGGTAACAGCCTAGAGGCTGACCAGCGAGGGAGCTGATAGGATGAATGGGTCCAGACACCATGTGCACTGTATGGGCAATAGTTTGTATGAGGACTGATTCTAGGAATGGGCAGTCCGTTAATCATTTTTTTCGTATCATTCCCAGTGTAACCCTGTCACCTGTGGGGATGTGTGTGGCCAATACCAGGGTCACAGGGCTTCCCTGTATTTCTGAATCATGGCTGTTTTGCAGACATGCAGCCAGATATGATTCAGAGTGTCCGATTGGGATGGAAATGAAAGTCACTTGAGGTTCGCTAGGGGAGGGGGCGGTGCTGAGGTGTCCACCCGAGTGCCCCCCCCCCCGCCCCCTCCCCAGCCCTGGCAGGTTCACTGACGCAGCCCTCCCTCCCTAGGTATGGAGAGTGCAATCACACTGTGGCAGTTCCTGTTGCAGTTACTGCTGGACCAGAAACATGAGCACCTGATCTGCTGGACTTCCAACGATGGTGAATTCAAGCTCCTCAAAGCAGAAGAAGTGGCCAAGCTGTGGGGACTCCGGAAAAACAAAACAAACATGAACTATGACAAGCTGAGCAGAGCCCTGCGATACTATTATGACAAGGTAGGCCTTGGCCGTTTCGGGAGGCTGTCACGGGGAGGGAGCCACTCTCACAGTCCACTGAGGACAGCGGAAAATCGAGTACAGTGTGTGTGCACGCACGTGCGTGCTCAGTCAGATCTGACTCTTTGCGACGCAATGCAGTAGTAGCCCACCAGGCTCCTCTGTCCACGGGATTTTCCAGGCAGGAATATTGGAGTGGGTTGCCATTTCCTTCTCCAGGGAGTGTACCACGAAGGGCATCAAATAGGGGCTGTTGATGCAAGTTTGGTTGCTGTTTAAGAAAGGCTGTGCTATAGGGACTTGTTCTGGCAGCCCTTTAGGTGACGGTGTTTTCGTTGTTTAGTCTTATAAGTTGTCTCCAACTCTTTCTCCATGGAATGTAGCCTGCCAGGCTCCTTTGTCCATGGGATTTCCCAGGCAAGAATACTGGAGTGGGCTGTTACTTCCTTCTCTAAGGGATCTTTCTGACCCAGGGATTGAACCTGCATCTCCTGCATTGGTAGGCGAGTTCTTTATCACTTAGCCACCAGGGAGATCCACCCTTTAGATGTTACCGTGGGTCAGATTTTGTTGCCTCTGTATTTTCTTCTGTGGTTGCTGCAAAAATCTGCTCACAGCAGAAATTAGATGCAGGGAGTTTCTGGGGCTTCCATCATAGCTAGAGTGACAGAACGAATGTGACAGTCGAGAAAGGCTGTTTATCCGGTCTGGTTTGTGATTCACTCAAACAGGCTTTTCCAGGGTGGGGAGGGGATGGTACCTGGGGCAAGCTATTTAACATCTGGGTGCCTGCTGTCCTCATTCATAAAATAGGGCCCAAATAATGTGGGCTCAGGACTGCTCTGTAGAACTAAACAAGCCAGCACACGTGGAACACTTAGTACAATGCTTGGTACTCGGAGATCGCAACTTCATGGGAAACCTCCCTAATTAAAAGCAAAACCATTCTCATGTTTAAGTCCCGGAAATAAGTCAGAGTGCTTTATTAGTGATAACACAGCATAGTTTCCAAAGTCTGGACAGTTGGAGTGAGCTGTAATGTGTTTCTGGAAAAGCAATTGATGTGCCTGCTGGGGCAAAATTATTGCTCTTGAGGGGTAATCATTTCAGGCCTGTAATTGTTGACCATTTCTGTGTGGAGCTATTGTTGCTGAATATTTAGCCTCGTAGACATAAAGATTTGGAGTCCTAATAAGGGTAAGCTTTTGTTCCGGTTTTACTATTCATGTTGAAAGGTGAATTAAAAACTGATTTAAATATTAGTTCCTGAACTATCTTTAGTGCCTTCCTCCTGCCAACCTCTTTGGAATTCAAGACAGAAGGATTACACATTTCAGGAAGTGGCGGCATCGTTAATTATAAAGTGTTCCTTTATATGATCGTAATTACATATGATTATGTCATTGAAATGTTAAAGGTGCTTCCCTTTAATGTAGCAATTAATTAATGCCGGCTTAATGCAGAGTCCTACCAAGAGGTAAAAAGCACTTCTCACAAATTGCACTGTCTGAAAGCCTCACAGATGGTTTATTGTTTTTCCTTTTTCCCAGGTTCTAAGTCACACAATGAGAATTGGGGCCCTCTGAAGGAAAACTGTCATCTTGCTGGCTGGCAGAATGCCTAAGAGCATGACTTTAAGACTGACAAAAAAAAAAAAAAGTGATTTTATAGTTTTAAATCAAGGTGTCACAGAAAAGGGGTTTGGTGTCTGTGACTCAGTTTCCCCTTTTTCACATGGCCGAGGCATTGGGATGGAGGACTGTGGGATTTCAGCCCAGAGAGAGATCAGAGGCTTAAGGGGACTTCGCCAAGAGACAGGCCAAGTCGTGCAGTTCAGTCTACATCTCATCTCCCTTGGGCAGATTTTTAAGTCTCTGGGGAAAGCAATTTCAGATTCTACAGTCACCCTGCGTATTTTGTACAGCCTGGTCTCCACACCCCCTGAGACTGTCCTGCGGGCGTCTCTCCCTTTACAGGTAAGGACGTGGGCCTTTGATGGGAAACCTTGCCCACAGTCCTGCAGCCAGAGAGTGGTAGAGCCAGGGTGCCCACGTTCCTGACCAGAAGAAGGCACACTCCCTGCCTTCTGAGCCATTTGTTTCCTGTGCCTCTGAGCATCTGATTTCCAGGTAGGCAGTCAGACAGCACAAAGGGAGTGCTGTCAGACATCACAGCCTTAGCCATTTTTGTTTTTTATCAAGCACCCTGGGTCCGAGTGGCCAGTGTGGCCTGCTCACCCCTGGTGTCCCTTTCCTCTCCTGCTGGGCTGAGCTAAGGTCTGACCACATGACCTTCGTGCTGCCAGCTAGGCCAGCGTGGCTCTCATCCAGGTGTCATGCAGGCTTGGCCACCAGGAGAAGATGCCCTTCCTCCTTCCTTGGGAACACCCACACCATATGCTTGTGTGTGCGCTCGGCCGTCTGAACCTTTCTCTTGAGAACTGCAGTGGTCATTAGACACTGAATATAGGGTTGTTGGTCTTTTAGTATAATTTTTTAAATACTTTAGGTTACTTACTTGTTTTGGCCGTGCTGGGTCTTCACCATAGCGTGCAGGCTTCTCTCGGTGCGGTGCGTGGGTTTGGCAGTTGCACCAAGCAGGCTTAGTTGCCCTGAGGCATATTGGCCCTTAGTTNATATAGGGTTGTTGGTCTTTTAGTATAATTTTTTAAATACTTTAGGTTACTTACTTGTTTTGGCCGTGCTGGGTCTTCACCATAGCGTGCAGGCTTCTCTCGGTGCGGTGCGTGGGTTTGGCAGTTGCACCAAGCAGGCTTAGTTGCCCTGAGGCATATTGGCCCTTAGTTCCCCAACCAGTGGTCGAACCCATGACCCCTGCATTGGAAGGTGGATCCTTAATCACTGGGCTTCGAGTCAAGTCCTGACACCAGACACTAATTATAGTTTTAAGTGAAAAGAGAAGGAGGGACAACATGGGGAGGAGATGAAGAAGGGACGGGGGGCCTGAGTGAGTGAGGGGAAAGAAAGAACAGAAAGGGGGAAGAATGTGGGAGAAGAGATGGAAGAAGGGTGAAAAGTTGTATTTTACATTTTGTGATGAACACTTTTTTCAGTTTTGTCAGTGTGACTCTAGGACTCTGTATTTGAATGGTATGAAATTGCTAACATCTGACTATTTTTGATCCACAAAAATGGCACTCTTGCATGATCTGATATCTCACCTGAGAGGCAGATTCGAGGAAGGTCTTCGTGAATGTGGAGCTCCTGACCATACTGGCGCCCTTGCTGCGCCCCACCCTGCACTGCGGGTGCTTCTCACGGTCACGCAGCCCTCCTGTGACCTGTCCGCCTTTCACGCCTTCCTCAGTCCCCTCCTCCTTTCCCTCCCCTCTCCCCCGCTTCCCCCCCCACGCTTGCCCAGAACCTGCTCTGCACGTGGCATGCCTTAGGTGACTCCCCACCTTGTCAGCTGCTGCTTTGTTGCTGTTGTCTTTCCTCTTCCCTGCCAGCTAGCACCTCTTCCCTGTTGAAACTGTACATCCCTTGATTTGTCCTAATAGGCAAGTTTTCCTGCCAGAGTAAGCAGGCATGAGGACATTATTGTTTTTATATGCTACATGTTACATTTTTTTTTTTTTTACATGTTACATTTTTAACTCACTCTAATAATATTTAGAAATGGGCAGAGGGAAAAAGTGGAAAATGTATACAAAACTTTGCAGAAGACATCAGAGAACAATGTATGGGCTAATGGGACCAGCTTGGGGCTGAGGCTCTTTAATCCTTGTTCCTCAAGAGGATGCCCTCAATCCCCCACCCCACCCCCCACCCCCAGACCCCACCACTGCCCTGGGCAGATTATCACAGTNCAACGAGAAGCCATCACTATGAGAAGCCACCACAACGAGAAGCCACCACAACGAGAGAAGCCACCACAACGAGACGCCACCACAGCGAGAGAAGCCACCACAGCGAGAGAAGCCATCACAACGAGAAGCCACCACAGCGACAGAAGCCACCACAACGAGAAGCCACCACAGTGAGAGAAGCCACCACAACGAGACGCCACCGCAATGAGAGAAGTCACCAGAATGAGAAGCCACCACAGCGAGAAGCCACCACAGCGAGAGAAGCCACCACAATGAGAAGCCACCACGATGAGAGAAGCCACCACAGCGAGAGAAGCCACCACAGCGAGACGCCGGCACATCGTGGCTAGGGACTGCCTCCCACTGGCGACAACGAGGAAAGAGCAACAAAGGCCCAGCATAGCCATAAATAAAGAAATAAACTATTAGAAGAAAACCCCCCAACTCAGTCAGCCTTCTGCATATCACATGTGTGCGCAGAGAACCTGCTGTGCCTCTTTGGGAATTCTTGTGCAGACCTCCTCACCTCCCCTTCCCAAACACAGGCCCTTGCTATAATATGAGTTTTGGAAGAGAAGGGAAGTTTCATTGGGCATAGGTATCTATTTTTTGTCTTGCCCCCAAGCCCTAGACATGGTAGGTAAAATAAGAAGAGAAAGCAATGGTAGTGATTTCTTGGATACAAGAAAGCAGATGAGATAGGATATATGGAAAACTGAGAGTAGACATTTCTCAGAAATTTATAGATCCAGTTGAGAAAAGTGAGCTCAAAGGTCATTAGAACAGCACAACTTATAGGCTTAATAGGTACACAGAATTTACCGGACAAAAGTAGAGAACTGTCATTCTTTTCAAACATTAAAAAAGTGTTCATAAAATTAAACATGAATCATGCTAAAAAAAATAATATCTCAAATTGCAAAAAGCATAAATCTCAGAGGCCACCTCTGCAGCCTGCACGGCATTAAAATCCAATACTGGCAATAAAAGAAAACGCTGGGAATGAGGAAAATATAACTTTTTAATTTCTTTTTCTTCTTATTATTACTTATAAATGAATGGCATATGCCATGTAATTAAGTAGTAGCAAAGATAAAGTGAGGGCGGTTTTACTAGGGTAGTGGATAAAGATGGCAAGAACAGGGTGGATGGAGAAGTTCTTTAGAAGCAGAATCTGGAAACACATTCGACGGGTCTCCCTGGACCTCCACTGACCCACCTTTCGGGCCCACAGCCTTGCTTTCTCTGGGTAAGACTTTGTCAGCTTGTTCATCACTGGATCCCAGGGCCTAGTACAGGTCTGGGTCTGTATTTTTGGTGAAAATCTTTTTCAGGCCTGTCCACTCAGCATGGAATCCCACCCAGTGAGGCCATTAGCACTTAGTTACAACCTTTTCCCATCTCCAGCAAATGCCATGTCTGGCTGAAGCTTTGAGAGAGAAAGACCATCTCACCTTCACAAATACTCTGAGACTGATGAAACTCTTCAGTGTAAATTATCTTGTTTTGATCCTTAAAACAAGATTATTCTCACTTTTCAGATGCTGAAACTGAGACCCACCTTATCCAAAGTCACAGCTGGCAAGCGACAGAGCCAATATTTGCTACTCTAAAGGAAAATGGAATAATCTATGAAAATAAGCAAATAAGCTAACATTTATTGATTTGTCTTTTCATACTATTCATGGGGTTCTCAAGGCAAGAATACTGAAGGGGTTTGCCATTCCCTTCTCCTGCTATGGTTTTTCCAGTAGTCATGTATGGATGTGAACATTGAACTATAAAGAAAGCTGAGCGNAATCTATGAAAATAAGCAAATAAGCTAACATTTATTGATTTGTCTTTTCATACTATTCATGGGGTTCTCAAGGCAAGAATACTGAAGGGGTTTGCCATTCCCTTCTCCTGCTATGGTTTTTCCAGTAGTCATGTATGGATGTGAACATTGAACTATAAAGAAAGCTGAGCGCAAAGAATTGATGCTTTTGAACTGTGGTGTTGAAGAAGACTCTTGAGAGTCCCTTGGACTGCAAGGAGATCCAACCAGTCCATCCTAAAGGAGATCAGTCCTGAATATTCATTGGAAGGACTGATGCTGAAGCTGAAACTCCAATTCTTTGGCCACCTAAGGTGAAGAACTGACTTCATCAGGGAAAAGACCCTGATGCTGAGAAAGACTGAAGGCAGGAGGAGAAGGGGACAAGAGAAGATGAGATGATTTGATGGCATCATTGACCCGATGAACATGAGTTTAAGGAAGCTCTGCGAGTTGGTGAAGGACTGGGAAGCCTGGCATGCTGCAGTTTATGGGGTTGCAAAGAGTTGGACACAACTGAGCAACTGAATTGAACTGAACTGTTTGATTTGTTGGGTACCTACTCTGTACTCTGTACTAGGCTTCCCAGGTGGCTCAGTGGTAAAGAATCTGCCTGCCAATGCAGGAGACCTGGGTTTGATTCCTGGGTCAGAAAGATCCCCTGGAGAAGGAAATAGCTGCCCACTCCAGTATTCTTGCCTGGAGAATTCCATGATTAGAGGAGCCTGGCAGTCTACAGTCTATGGGGTCACAAAGAGTCAGACACAACTGAGCACACATTCTTTCAAGACATTCATTCTGGGCTTCCCTCATACCTCAGTCGGTAAAGAATCTGCCTCAGTCGGTAAAATGCTGAAATGCAGGAGACCTGGGTTCGATTCTGGGTCGGGAAGATCCCCTGGAGAAGGAAATGGCAACCCACTCCAGTATTCTTGCCTGGAGAGTCCCATGCACAGAGGAGACTGGTGGGCTACAGTCTGTGGGGTCACAAGAGTCGGACACGACTTAGCGACTAAACCAGCACCACTCTACTAAGCACCAGGCTGGCACTTCAAAATAATTCTTATCTTCTTCTTTAAAAGAACTTTGCAAGGTATTTATGATATAAATCCGTTTTCTAAACTAATGAGGAAACCAGATGGAGGCCTGTCTAAGGTAACAAGGAGAGGAGCCACTCTGAACCCAGGTCATGAGTTCAAGGCTCACGCTCTTTTGCAAAGGCATACTGCCTCTCAGCAGACCCTGTGGATTCAACGTCGCCACTCTCAGATCAGTGACGAGTAAGAGTTTCAATGTGATTTAATTATGATCTGGATCTTTTCTAAAGGAGGGCGCTGTTTTTGTAGTCTAAAAAAGTGATGCTGTATGAAACTAAGCTAAGAGACTGTTTGAGAAATTGAAATCCTATTGATTGCTTAATAGCTGCTACATAAATAAGCTTAGGCTCAAATCATCTATTACTCTTTAAATATCTGGAAGAAGCTGGACAAAGGATAGCACATGTATATTAAAATCCAGTAGAAAAGACCCACAATAAAGGTGGCTTATAAATATTTCATAGACTCAATAGCTACTTGTCCTAGAGTTCTAGTTTGTATAACCACCATAATCAGTTATTTTTAAAAGAATACCTGGGACAGAACCTTAAATCCTGACAGGTAACTAAAGCAATATTATAAAAGCACAAATTATCTGAATTAATTTTATGTGACCTGTAGTCTAAAAGATATCAATTTATTGATTTAAGAAATAGGTAGAAGCAATTCTGATACCTTCACAGTGCTAAAATGAATAGCTCCAATCACTGAGTGTGACACTCACTTTGTGTTTGCTACGAATTTTAGAGCCATAAATTGTAAAACTACTTTGTGTCTCATATCTTAAGTATTCTGAAATTGGAATCAATGTCCAGCTACACATGAAAATTGTCCTGAAAGAATAAACTGTTTGTTCCCATTTTTTCAGCAGGAATGGAAAATACGGAGGCATTTATGTTAGGATAAATAACAGGTTGGTAACTGGGCTCATTTACTCATTCTTTTATTCATTCACAGGTTTAAGGAGCATTTAAGGGATAGTCACTAGATTGTTGTCCTTGTTTTAGTCCCTAAGTCGTGTCTGACTCTTGCCACCCCATGGACCATAGTCCACCAGGCTCCTCTGTCCATGGGATTTTCCAGAAGAATATTAGAGTGGGTTGCCATTTCCTTCTCCAGGGGATCTTCCCAACCCAGAAACTGAACCCATGTCTCCTGAATTAACAGGCAGATTCTTTACCACTGAGCTACCAGGGAAGCCCAGAAACTTTAGGTTAATTGTTGTGAGGAAGGACAAAGGTGTAGGTAAGCTAGAGCCAGAATACTTCACTGATTAGTATTTCTTAAAAAGAAACAAAAAACTTTGAGATATTATTGACATACAATAAACATGTTTAAGGAGTACAATTTGATATTTTGACATTTATATACAATTGTGACATCATCATCACAATTAAGATAATGAACATATCCATTACCCTGAAACTTTCCTTGGGTCCGCTTGCAATCTTTCTCTCTCACCTCTCTTCACTAGCTCACCAGCTCAGTTCCCCAGGCAATCTCTGATCTACTTCTGTCTCTGCAGATTAGTGTGCATTTTGTATAATTTCATATAATTGGAATCACACAGTATGTACTCTCTTTTAGTTTTGTCTGGCTTCTTTAACATTCATCCCTGTTGTTACACGTATCAGTAGTTTATTCTTTTTATTTCTGAGTTGTTGCTTAGCAGTGGCTAAGTTGTGTCAGACTCTTTGTGACCCCATGAACTGCAGCACACCAGGCTTCCCTGTTCTTCACTATCTCTCAGAGTTTGCTCAAACTCACGTGCACTGAGCCAATGATGCCATCCAACCATCTCATCCTCTGATGCTCCCTTCTCCCCCTGCCCTCAATCTTTCCCAGCATCAGGGTCTTTTCCAATGAGTCAGCTCTTTGCATCAGTGGAAACAGCACAAATGTCTATCAACAAGTGAATGGAAAGAAAAGCTACAAATCTTCACCATAATCCGTTTACCTGCTGATAGACAACTGTGTTGTTTCCAGTTTTGTCCACTATAAGTAGAGCTGTGAATATTTGTGTACAAGGCTTTGTGTAGATTTAAATTTTCATTTCTCTTAGATAAATATATAGCAGTGTAATAATGACTGATTCATATGGTAGATATAATTCTAACTTTGTAAGAAACAACTGAACTGTTTTCCAAACTGGTTGCACCATGTTACATTCCATGTGAGGATGTGAGAGTTCCAGCTGTTTCTTACCCTGTCCAACACTTCTTATGGGCAGTCTTTTCCATTTTAGCCATATGTGATTTGCAAATATTTTTTCCAAGTCCATAATTTATTTTTTCATTCTCTTATCAGTATCTTCTGAAGAGCAGAAAGATATAAATAGTTGGATATTGTTTCTGTTTTTGTATTTGCTTTTAATCCCATCAGATAATCTCTATCTTTTGACTGGAATGTTTAATCCATTCATATTTAATGTAATTACTATGTGGTTTAATTTATAGCTCCCATTTTGCTATTTGGTTTCTATGTCTCATAGCCATTTTGTTCCCCTTTCTTCTTTACTGCATTCTTTTGTATGTGACCCCATAGATTGTAGCCTGCCAGGCTCCACTGTCCATGGGATTTTCCAGGTAATAATACTGCAGTGGGTTGCCAGTTCCTTCTCCAGGGGATCTCGCTACCCAGGGATCAAACCTGGGTCTCCTGCACTGCAGGCAGATTCTTTACCAACTGAGCTACCAGGGGACAATCAGATATTTCCTAGTATATCATATTAATTCCTTTGTTTGTTTTAAACTATTTCTGAATTATTTTCTTAGTGGTTTCTCTGAGGATTACAATGCATATTTTAATTTATTATAATACACTTCAGATTAATATCAACTTAATTTCATTAAAATAGAAAAAAATTTCTCCAATAAAGCTCCATTCCTTTCTCCTTTCTTTAATCGTCAGCATATGATCCCATCTATATCTGTTACAGATTCAACAATATAGCTTTGTAAGTACTGCTTTTTACAGTCTTTTAAAGAAGTTAACAGAAAAAGAAAAATGTATGCATAAACTCTTCTATATTAACCTGTATAGTTACCATGTAGTTATTCTTCATTGTTTCATATGGACTGGAGTTACCACTTGGAGTCATTTCCTTGCTCCAATAGCCTCCATTTCCTATCCCCTCCATTGTGCTCTTAATGTCATATGTCACATAGCTGTATGTTGTGAGCTCAATAATATAATAGTATAATTGCTGTTTGTGTAACTGTCTTTTTAATAAGTTAATAAGAGAAAAATATGTTTATACTTTTATAATTACCTTTACTAGTTTTCTTTTTTCCTTTGTGTGGATTTGAGTTACAGTTATTATTTCTGTTCAGCCTGAAGAACTTCCTTTGGTATTTCTTGAGCAAAGGTTTTGCTGCATTTTGTTTGAAATGAAGCCAGCCTCTCTGCCACATCCTGGTAGAACCACCACACAGTGGAACTGGGTGGAAAGAGGAGGAAGGCGGTAGCCCTAGGCTAAAATTCCACAGACTCCCACTGCTCCTTTCAAGGTTCAGTAGTTTTATTGAATAACTTCTCAATCTGTTGTCTGCCTTTGGTCACTTCCTAGAGACCTGAAATGATTATTTGTGACCATTTTTCTAGTTTTATTTTGCTTTTGGGGGGAGAGGATTTGCTGAGACCCTCATTCAAACATTTAGAAGTCTAACGCTATCATCTAGCTGTATTTTTTTTTTTTTCTTTTTTTTGTCCTATCAGTTTTTGGTTCTCTTTTTCCTCTTTAATGCCATCTTTTGGATTAAATAGTTGTTTTTTAAAATTCCATTTTATCTGCTTTGTTGGTTTATTAGTTATAGCTCTTTCTTGCGTTGTTTTAGCATTTGCTTTAGGGTTTTGTGTATATATTTGACTTTTCACAGTCCATCTTTAAATGGTATTATACTGCACCCCATTTGCCATAGGAAGTTTACAAGAATATGCTTCCATTTCTCTCCTTCTGGCCTTTGTGCTATTGTCCTATATTTCACATCTGCATGTATTATCAACACATCACACTTTGCTATTTTTTATTTTAGTGGATTATCTTTTTAAAAAATTAAAATGATATTTTAAAAAACTTAATGTTTATACTTGTAGTTACCATTTCTGGTACTCTTCATTTCCTTGTGTATTTCCATTTTGTATCATTTCCCTTCTGCCTGGAAGGACTTCATTAACATTTCTTGCTGTTCAGATCTGCTGGTGATGAACTGATCCAGCTTTTGTGTATAGATGTATGTATTGCCTTTATTTTAAAAGACATTTTTGCTGGGTAGAGATTCTGGATTGAGGCTTTTCCCCCTGGTATATTAAAGATGTTGCTTCATTGTCATTTCCACCAAGAAAACTGCTGTCATCCTATCTTTGTTCCTCTGTGTGATATGTCTTTTCCTGTTTCTTATTTAAGATTTCTTCTTATCACTTGTGTTAAGTGATTTGGTTATGATGTGCAATTGTATAGTTTTATGCTTCTTGAGCTTGGGTTTGTTGAGCTTCTTCTACCTATGGGTTTAGAGTTTTCATCAAAATTCGAGAAGATTCTAATTTCTGTTGTTTCAGATATTTTTCCTTCTCTGCTCTTTCTTCTTCTTTGAAATTGAAAGTGTTAGTCACTCAGTCATGTCCAACTCTTTGTAACCCCATGGACTGTAGCGCTCCAGGCTCCTGTGTCCATGTAATTCTCCAGGCAAGAACACTGGAGTGGATAGCCATTCCCTTCTCCAGGGGATCTTTCCAACCCAGGGACTGGACTGGAGTCTCTTGCACTGCAGGCTGATTCTTTACCATCTGGGACATCAGGGAAGCCTTCTCCGTTAGAGACTCCAATGATAGGAAAATTAAGTTAGTTGAGGTTGTATTTTTACCTTTGACGTTATCATTTTCAACCCCGTATTCATTTTTTATATCTTCCATGTTTCTATTTAACATGTTCAGTCTTTTTCTATCTTCTTTATATAGAATACAGTAACAATTGTTTTAACATCCTTATCTACTAATTCTATCACTGATGTCATTTCTCCATCAGTTTCAGTGGACTGAATTGTACTTTTCAGCTTCTTTGTATACTTGGCAATTTTTAAAATATGTATTCATTTATTCCTAAAAATATTTCCTGTGCTTTGATCTGGGACCCAGTTAATTTATTTGGAGACAGTTTGATATTTTTGGCTCTTGCTTTTAAGCTGCGCTAGGTGGAAAAAGAAATGTGCTTAGTCCAGGGTTGATAACCCCACTTCTGAGGCAAGACCCTTCATAGCGCCCTAGGACTCCATGAGTTATGAAGTTTTCCACTGTAACTGTTGGGAACATGCACTATTTTCTGCCCTCCACGAACTTTAGACACTATTCTCTTTAACCCTCTCTGGTGACTCCTTCCCTGCCTTGAGTGGTCTCCTTATATGGATACATTCATTGATCAGTTCTTGTTTGGATATTCGAGTGGGACCTTCTGGAGAGCTTCAGAGCTCTCTTTTTGTGCAGCTCTCTTCTCTACAACACTCTTCTCTGATTGTCTCTTAGTTACCTTGGCAACCCAAGACTCCCTGCCTGTCTCCTAAAATCAGGGAGTCCACTGTCCTCTGCAGATTCCCTGTTCTATGCTGTGGCCTGGCAACTCTCTCCAAGCAGAAATCTGGGGGCAATTATAGAACTCATCTCAGGGGAGGAGACGGAGAGGGTGAGACAAACGGAGAGAGTAGCAGGGAAACATATACATTACTTTGTGCAAAACGGCTAGCCGCTGGGAATTTGCTCTATGGCTCAGGGAACTCAAGCCAGGGCTCTGTGACAACCCAGAGGGGTGGGATGGGGTGGGAGGGAGGTTCAAGAGGAAAGAGCCATGTGTATACCTATAGCTGATTCATGCTGATGTATGGCGGAAACCAATATAGTATTGTAAAGCAATTATCCTTCAATTAAAAATAAACAATTTTTAAAAAAGTTTATTGAGAAAAATTAAACTGAAATATCACATAGAAATAAATATCCAACTAATATAGAATGGCCTTCTTTTTTTTTTTGTAAGAAATCATCTCATTAGTTCTTTATCTCTCAGGAATCTATTTTCTTTTTTTAATTTTATTTTAAACTTTTTGTTTTGTATTGGGTTATAGCCACTTAACAATGTTGTGATAGTTTCAGGCGAACAGTGAGGCTACCACATAACATTGAGGCGAGTTCCATGTGCTATACAGTAGGTCCTTGTTGGTTATCTATTTTAAATATAGCAGTTGTACATGTTCATCCCAAATTCCCTAACCCTCCCACCTCATCCTTCTCCCCAATAACCGTAAGTACTTTCTCTAAGTCTGTGAGTTTCTTTCTGTTTTGTAAGTAAGCCCATTTGTATCATTTATATTTTAGGAATCTCTTTTCTTAACGAGTCAATGTACAATGTCTTAAAACTCATTGCTTCTAATAGCTTGTCTTGCTTTTTAGCTGTTCTGGTAGAAAAGTAAATCTGTTGCTTCATCTTGGTCAGAAGCAGAAGTCTGATTAATATTCTTTTTGAAAGGACTCATTACAACACTTTATTCAACGTCCACTATGCACAAGGAACTCTGCCTACTATGTTTATGATCCCATGAGGTTTTTATTGATTTATTTTTTTGGAGGGAGGCAAGAGGAATGAAATGAGGGGGAGGTAGAATGCAGAAGCGATGACATGATCACCCCCTCTCCCCCCAACAAAGGAACTCACAACCTAGACATGATACAGTCACAGTTCAGCATAAAGACAACTAATACTACAAAGGAGAAGATAAGGACCCAGAAACATTTACTCAACAAATATACACTGAGGGTCTGTTCCAGGTGCTGTGAAGCTGACTGGTGAACCAGACAGATAAACTCTTTCCCCTCATGAAGCTTACTTTTTAGTGGAAGACTAAAAAGTATAAAGGCATAGAAAGTGATTGGTATGCTATTTTAAAAGGGAAAGGCTTTCTGAAGCAGGACCATTGGAGTAGAGACCTGAATTCAATGAAGCAAGTAGTAAGAATAAGTGACCTATAAATTAATTTCAAAGGAAGATGTTCCTCTTTTAACTGGGGTGATCAAGGAAAGCTCATGAAAGTTACATGTGAGTTTTCACAGGATTTTCATTGAAGAATGACTCATTGCTACTGGGGGGTAATGATAAGAAAGCAAAAGGCATTTTTGCAGGACTGAGAATAAAGATGCTTGCCTGAAACTAAGTGTTCCAGGACTGCAGGTAAATGAAACACGGAGGAGGAAAGCAGTCTTAGGGCCCCAATGCAGAAGGCTTGCATGGGCAATCCCTTAGAGGGATTTTGGTCTTTGTTTTTCTGATATTTGCAAGAAGTGAGGCAATTGAAGTTTTAGGATGACCACTCAGGCCTAAGATGCAGCATACATTAAGGATGGAACAACAGGTGGGAGCCAGCCCAGCAGTGGCTGTGTGGGAAGATGCCTTGGACCTGGAGGGGGAAGATGGTATCACAGTTCAGAGGAAGAAATAGCAGTTCCTGAACACTCAGTGGGATGCTGGGCAGCCAGGGGTGCAGGGTCCACAAGGCCACCGGCGTCCAAACTCACT
Source organism: Neotragus moschatus (assembly GCA_006410615.1). Classification (NCBI taxonomy): domain Eukaryota; kingdom Metazoa; phylum Chordata; class Mammalia; order Artiodactyla; family Bovidae; genus Neotragus; species Neotragus moschatus. The sequence continues at coordinate 632,704 of SJYA01000857.1, forward strand.
TTAAATTATAAGCATAAACTCAGGGACCACAGAGGGCTGTGGTGACCGAGCCTTTCTGCAAAGTAAAGACCCAACTTGAAAATATCAGACTGCTGGCTTTAGTTTTTTGCTGTGCCTTTTCTTAAGCCACAGAAAGGACAGTAATGCCAATGGTTCCTGTGCTGTAACAGAGTTGATTTTCAAGTGAACAGCTCTAACCCAGCATCTTTGAAGCCCCTAAATGTCCCACTTTCCCTGCTAACTAAAGGCATTGCATTAAAAAACAACAACACCATTTTGAGAAAGTCTTTTTAGTTTTCCCATCAGGACAAAGATTTCTGAAAAGACAGAGGCGAATTCCTTTAGACATCACCGAAAGCAAACGACGCTCAAGGGACAGTCGCAAATGAACTAAGGGAAGCTGCAGCCAAACGAAATGCGACAAACAACTGTCATATTCCAAATGGTCAATCAAAAGCTGGAACAACTTGAATGTAACAGAAGTCTATTATGATGAAAATAATGATCTCAGGACAAGGGATACTTAATGATTTGGAAATTTAAGTACAAAATAAATATTCATCCATGTCCAACGGTAACTTTCAAGCTCTAACTGTTTCATGTGGCTAACAGTGTTACCTGAAATGGTGGGGGCACTTTTAAAGTGAAAGGGGAAACAAATAATTCATCTTCATTTTAATTTCAATACAATTGTAGAATGCACTGCTACGCTAGAAATGAGAATGATACACTGAGGGGTATCTTTTTTACATTCCAGAGTATCTCACTGTTTGGGCAGAATGGTTCTCTTACTGGAATTGTTCACAAAGCAACCTATTATATGGCGAGAGGTACCCTCCGGGCACCATTGAAATTAATATGAAAGGAACAATCAAGAATGCCAAGTGCAGTGCATAAAACGCAGGTAGGTGGTGGAAGACAGATAAGCAGCCTAGGAGGTTTAAGTTGCGGAATCTGAAGCTGCAGAGAGATGTGTTATACAATTTACATTACAACCAGTCACGATTTCAAAATGGGCAATGAAAAAGCTCATATAGTTAAGTCCATTAAAAAAAAACCACACAAAGAGCTTCATAACACAAGGGAACTAAATGATGGGTAAATAGACAAAGAAGATAATCAGAGAGCGGGGGGGGGGTGGGAGAAAGCTGGACTCGCTTTCACAAAATTCCTCTGGTTTTGGCAACTTAGCCCCCACATCACAGGTAGCACTGTCTCTACAGTGGGATTATTTTAAAAGANAGGGGGGGGGGGGGGGGGGGGGGGGGGGGGGGGGGGGGGGGGGGGGGGGGGGGGGGGGGGGGGGGGGAGAAAGCTGGACTCGCTTTCACAAAATTCCTCTGGTTTTGGCAACTTAGCCCCCACATCACAGGTAGCACTGTCTCTACAGTGGGATTATTTTAAAAGAGGCTTTCTCAGCCTTGGAACTGGTGACATTTGGGGCAGATAATTCTCTGTTGTGTGGGCTGTGCTATGCATCATGGGATGTTTAGCAGTGTCCCTGGCCTTCGTCCATTAGTTGTTGATAGCACCTGCTTCCTCCGTTATGACAACCAAAAATGTCTCCAGACATTGCCAGAGTCCCCCGGGGGGACAACTGCCCCATTTGAGAACCACTATCTTAGAGAAAACAACAGTATGAACTATTCCAGTGAGCTGTTTCCTCCATGATCACGTGCACTTCATCCTTTAAAGCGCATCATTTATAAACAAATGCCGACTTTGGTCAAAAAGCCCTATTACACACCAAATTAATCTGGAGGGTAAACCTAACAGTAGTTAAAAAGAACCAAGTTCCATGCAGTCTGAAAAGTCTCTTTGCTGCTTTCTCCCTCGATCTATCTTAAAAAACAAACAAAACTGGGAAAGTGCTTAGTTTCCCATCCATTTGTGCAGTGAGCAATATTTTCTGGTCACAAAATTAAACCACAGACAGCACCCTCCTAGGATGTAGCAGCTAAACAGTAGTTCGACACTCTTTCCACTTGATGAGACAGAAAGAAATCCAGGTATAATCTGTCAATGAGAGACTGAGGGAGAGAGGTTTGCATTTACCTGGAGACACTGAAGCAGCAGCAACAGTTTTCATCGTCATCAGGCTATTAGAGATAGGAAGGAGTCGTTCTGATTTTTCCTTGAAGGTTACTTCTTTAAAACTGCATGCTGCCCGCATGGTTAATCCTGTAAGTTAAGCTAGTTTCTGCTGGATCTCTTCCTAACCTAGAAGTGGGGCTAGATTTTAACTCTGTAAGGGTGGGGATCATGTCTTGCGTGCCTCACTCACTTCACTGCATCCATAACACCCAGCTGAGTGCCTGGCCCACAGCAAGGACACAAGACATGTCTCCTGAATGAATGAATAAATGAGGACAGAAATGCCGAATTTCAAGCTAATAGATTAGGATGCCAGCTCCTTATAGGGGTCTTTTCTTATTTCTGTATCACAGTTCTGTGGTGGTTGGTGCGCAGTAGGTGGTCAAGGGATGTTTGTGGAGCTCCTCTGATGTCAGGTGCCTGCCTGTATCTTTAGGGCAGCAAAGCCCATCAGGGCAGCACAGAATCGAGGCAGATGGGCTACCTGAATCTGCTGACCAGGCTCATGCATTAGGTTCTGTTCAAGTTCAATACAAAGACATATTCCACCATGAGGACACAAATCAAGACATCTGTATGGAAAGATTTCCGTACGTGCCGTGCAAAATGACCCTGTCACCCCTCTGAGAGATGAGGCAGATTTGGTCTTTCAGTATCATGGTCACCCCCCTGGAGAATTTTCTCAAGGCCCACAACAGCCACCCATACGGGACGGGCCATCGTCGCCATGCTGCGCCTAGGCAGAGGCTGGGAACATACTGTGCAAATTACATCATCACAGGCATCAGGGAGTTTATCCTCATCTTAAAAGGCATTCTCTCTCATGTTGAAACTTTAACAACTCATCTAGAATAAAAACATTTCAAGTGTGCCAAAAGGCAGAGCTGCTGTAGGTGTAAGATGTGGCTTGCGGGGAAGGCATGAGATTCTCTCCAAGCACAGAGGGCCGGGTGAGTAGCACTGGGTACCTGAGAGGCTGCTGGAACGCAGTGCCCAGAAGTTACTATGAAAGGTCATGACAGGCAATAAAATATCCCCTGAAAAATCCAGCAAAAGATAAAGACAGTAGATTATAGCAACACTTCAAAACCTACGCATGAGTAGATTAGCACAGACAGACAGACAGACAGACAGACACACACACACACACACACACACACACACAATTATCCGATTTTACCAAATACCTGCAGGGAAACTAGGCTAAGCAAACAATCGAAATCAAATAGAAGCAAGGTGTGTTTCTGTAATTCAGAAGCTCAAAAAAATCGAGAAATGCATTGCAAAGATTTTTCAAGAAAAAAATTAACGAAACCTTCATTCAGATGAAGAAAGAAGAACACAGTTCAGTTCAGTTCAGTTGCTCAGTCGTGTCCGACTCTTTGTGACCCCATGAATCGCAGCACGCCAGGCCTCCCTGTCCATCACCAACTCCCAGAGTTCACTCAGACTCACGTCCATTGAGTCGGTGATGCCATCCAGCCATCTCGTCCTCTGTCGTCCCCTTCTCCTCCTGCCCCCAATCCCTCCCAGCATCAGAGTCTTTTCCAATGAGTCAACTCTTCTCATGAGGTGGCCAAAGTACCGGAGCTTCAGGTTCAGCATCAGTCCTTCCAAAGAACACCCAGAGCTGGTCTCCTTTAGAATGGACTGGTTGGATCTCCTTGCAGTCCAAGGGACTCTCAAGAGTCTTCTCCAGCACCACAGTTTAAAAGCATCAATTCTTCGGCACTCAGCTTTCTTCACAGTCCAACTCTCACATCCACACATGACCACTGGAAAAACCACAGCCTTGACTAGATGGACCTTAGTCAGCAAAGTAATGTCTCTGCTTTTGAATATGCTGTCTAGGTTGGTCATAACTTTCCTTCCAAGGAGTAAAGGGAAAGTGAAAGTGAAGTTGCTCAGTTGTGTCCGACTCTTTGTGACCCCATGGACTGTAGTCTATCGGCTCCTCCGTCCATGGGATTTTCCAGGCAAAGGTACTAGAGTGGACTGCCATTTCCTTCTCCAGAGGATCTTCCTGACCCAGGGATTGAACCCAGGTCTACCTGCATTGCAGGCANCTCCCAGCATCAGAGCCTTTTCCAATGAGTCAACTCTTCGCATGAGGTGGCCAAAGTACTGGAGTTTGGTAGGGATTAGCTAAGTTAACACATGGTAAGGGTTGAGCCTCCTGATGAAGGTGAAAGAGGACAATGAAAAAGCTGGCTTGAAGCTCAACATTCAAAAAATGAAGGTCATGGTATCTGGTCCCATTACTTCGTGACAAACAGATGAGGAAACAATGGAGAAAGTAACAGACTTTATTTTTGGGGGCTCCAAAATCACTCCAGATGGTGACTGCAGCCATGAATTAAAAACTGCTTGTTCCTTGGAAGAAAAGCCATGACAAACCTAGAGAGTGTGTTAAAAAGCAGAGGCATTACTTTGCTGACAAAGGTCCATCTAGTCAAAGCTATGGCTTTTCCAATAGACATGTATGGATGTGAGAATTGGACCATAAAAAAGGCTGAGCACTGAAGAATTGATTCCTTTGAACTGTGGTATTGGGGAAGACTCTTGAGAGTCCCTTGGACTGCAAGAACGTCAAACCAGTCAATCCTAAAGGAAATCAGTCCTGAATATTCATTAAAAGGACTGATGGCTGAAGCTGAAGCTCTAATACTTTGGCAACCTGATGCAAAGAGCCGGCTCATTAGAAAAGACCCTGATGTTGGGAAAGATTGAAGGCAGGAGGAGAAGGGGGTGACAGAGGATGAGATGGTTGGAAGGCATCACTGACTGGATGGACAGGAATTTGAGCGAGCTCCAGAAGTTGGTGAAGGACAGGGAGGTCTGCCATGCTGTAGTTCATGGGGTCGCAAAGAGTTGGACATGACTGAGTGAATGAATGGCAACAGGGCTAAGAACAGCACCTAAGCATGTTCAGTGCTGCAAAGTGTTAAGCCACAATAGTAGTGCGAGGCTAGTTCCCTGAGCACTTATCTGAAAAATTCAGGCAGGTGCCAGGAAGAAAGTTAGGACTTTTGTGCCAGCGTCCTGCACCAGCACACACCAGGGTGGGGTGGGCAGATCACACATGTCCTGGAGTTACAGCTCTTCTTACTCATGCTAAGACATGCTTTGTGCTGGGTTTTTTTGTTTTTTTTTAAATATTTATTTATTTATTTTTGGCTCTGTTGGGTCTTAGCTGTGACACGTGGATCTTTGTTGCTGCGTGGGCTCTAATTGTGGTGTGCAGACTTAGTTGCCCCTCAGCATGTGGCATCTTAGTTCCCCAACCAGGGATTGAACCTGTGTCCCCTGTATTGGAAGGTAGATTCTTAACCACTTGGACCACCAGGGAAGTCCCTGTGGTGCTTTTTAATATCTATTTTGGCTGATTTGACAATTAAGCTTTCAAAGATGCTTTCGTATTTAAATGACACTTCCCGCCCCTCCTAATCAGACATTTCCTCATGCTTCCCCTGGTGGGGTGAGCCTCCCGCTCCTTGTGCTCCCTTTGTGGTCAGTGCCATCCTGGTAGAGTCCTGCTGTGTCTCCATCCCTGTGTCTCAGATCCCTGATGGGGAAGTGGGCACCGAAAAGCACCTTCCTCCCTGGATTGTATGAGGCGTGCGTGTCGCCACGTGCTCCAGTGCTCAGCACCTGGTAGTAGTTCAGTTGCTCCATCATGTCTGACTCTTTCCTACCCCATGGACTGCAGCACACTGGGCTTTCCTGTCCTTCACTATCTCCTGGAGCTTGCTCAAACCCATGTCCATTGAGTCAGTGATGCCAACCATCTCATCCTCTGTCGTCCCCTTTTCCTGCCCTCAATCTTTCCCAGCATCAGGGTCTTTTCCAGTGAGTCAGTTGTTCGCATCAGGTGGCCAAAATACTGCGTTTCTGCATCAGTCCTTCCAGTGAGACTTCCTTTAGGATTGGCTGGTTTGATCAGCACCTGGTAAGGACACACGATAAAAATGCCCGTCACTTCTGTTCTCTGTGTTTTAAGACTTACTGCCCGGCAGTGCGGGTATCTGTGTCTGTGACCACTCACAGAGCCCCCTANATACTGCGTTTCTGCATCAGTCCTTCCAGTGAGACTTCCTTTAGGATTGGCTGGTTTGATCAGCACCTGGTAAGGACACACGATAAAAATGCCCGTCACTTCTGTTCTCTGTGTTTTAAGACTTACTGCCCGGCAGTGCGGGTATCTGTGTCTGTGACCACTCACAGAGCCCCCTACACCACAGGCTCCTGGCTTACTACCCACTTTCATCACTCTGGTGCTCTGCACAGGGTCTGGCACATACCCGGGGCTTAGTAAGTACTGGAAGCAAATGAATGAGCAAACGGGTAACATAGTGAAGTGGCCTCCACCCAGATTCAGACCACTTCTATCGTGAAAGCTGACACTATTCGTGTCAGGAAAAAGTTACTGCCTTTCGGTTATTGCATTAATTATCTAGGGCTGCTGTAACAAGTTGCCGCTAAGTGAGGGGCTTAAAACTGCAGATATTTGTTCTTCAGTTCTGGGGGCTAGAAGCTGAAGTCAGGGTGTCAGCAGGACCAGATTCCTTCTGAGACTTGGGATGCAATCCTTCCTCACCTCTTCCCAGCTTCTGGTGGTAGTCGTCAGTCCTTGGCATTCCTTGACTTGTAGCTCCAGTCTCTGCCTCTGTCATCCCATGGCATTGCTCCCTGTGTCCAAATTTCCCTCTTAAAAGGACACTGCTGCTGCTGCTGATAAGTCGCTTCAGTCGTGTCCGACTCTGTGCGACCCCAGAGACAGCAGCCCACCAGGCTCCCCCGTCCCTGGGATTCTCCAGGCAACACTGAAGTGGGTTGCCAGTTCCTTCTCCAATGCATGAAAGTGAAAAGTGAAAGTGAAGTCACTCAGTCGTGTCCGACTTAGCGACCCCATGGACTGCAGCCTACCAAGCTCCTCCGTCCATGGGATTTTCCAGGCAAGAGTGCTGGAGTAGGGTGCCATTGCCTTCTCCTAAAAGGACACTAGGTGTATTGAATTAGAGTCCACCCTCAATATCGCATCTTAACTCGCTCACCTCTGTGAAGTCACATCCACAGGTCCTGTGACTAAGCCTTCCCCTACCTTTATGGGGGCACACTTCAACCCGTATCATGTATATGATTTCTGACACTCCTGGGCTTGCATTTAGATTTTCACAATTACGCACCAAAGGAGAGCTTTGGAGATTATGGTTTGATTCATCGAATCCTAAAAGATCATTGTTCCTGTGACATGTACAGCAGCTCGATTCAACTGCAGGTGTGAAACTAGACTCTGTGAACGGTATGTCACAGGGTGCTCACCGTGGACCAGGCACTACGCTGGGTCCCCAGGGTGGAATGAAGGCCATGAAAATGAGCCCCAGCTTAGAGGGTTTCAGACTCTATGGAAAGTGTGAAAGGAGCAGAGGAAAGAGCTGAAAGAGCTCTCCCCTGAAAGAGCAGAGGACTTTAATACAAGACACAGATTAGAAGAAAAACCTACTGATCCCAATGGCCCCAATCCTGGATTTGTAAAAAACACAGTACCTACAAAGCATAGTAAAAGAAGATATGCCTATATAATTGCAACCACCCAGAAGCTGTTTAAGAAGTGACTCAATGCTCTGAATCCCAGGTTGGAAACACACAGGTCATGAGAGGACACCTGTGTATGAGCCCATGACGGACAGATACCAGAGTGGACAGAGACCTACATGGGATGTTCAGTTCATGCCTGGGCATTTCACTGTCATCTCCTACCAAACAACTTGTTTTGCTGCCTTGCTGTGAGCCTCAGAGGTGGGCTGGTTCATTGCATCAGTAGTTCTGATGGCTTACATTTCGGGCGTAGGGTTTTTTCTCTTCTTAGGTTTAAACTGAGTCTTCCACAAGGTACTTCTACAGCCTGATGTAGACATAAGGATCTCTCACAGAGGTTTTATTTATTAAATAGTTCAGCAGCTCTTAATAACTTCAGGCAAATGCTGCTGCTGCTAAGTCGCTTCAGTCATGTCTGACTCTCTGAGACCCCATAGACAGAAGCCCACTAGGCTCTGCTGTCCCTGGGATTCTCCAGGCAAGAACATCAGGCAGACTTGGTTTTAAAATCTCTTGTCCTGGGGTGGGAAAGGGAAGTGTCTATACCCAGAACACACCTGTCTCTGGCCCTGACTACTGCTGGCACCCATGGGCCGAAGTGTGAGGGGCATGGGGAACCCCTGGGATTCGCAGCATTTATTCACCTCATGAACAACTTCTAGGTGGTTTCTAATTATACAGGTATACCTCGTTTTATTGCACTTTGCAGAAACTGCACTTCTTTATGAATTGAAAGTTTGTGGCAACCCTATGTTGAATGAGTCTGGTAATTTTCACGGTATTTCAGACGTTTTTATTAGTTTTACGTTTGTCATAGTGATTAGTGATCTTTGATGTTACTGTTTCAAGAAGATTGACTTGCTCAGATGATGGTTAGCATTTGTTTTAATAAAATATTTTAAAGGTATATATATTGTTTTTTCAGATATAATGCTATTGCACACTCAACAGATTACAGTATAGTATAAATATAGCTTTTATATGGACTGTGAAACCAAAAAAATTGTGTCTCACTTTATTGCAATAGATGTTTTAGGGTGGTGGTCACTTTATTGACAGTGATCTGGGAAACCAAACCTGTGGTGTCTCTGAGATATGCCTATAGACCCTTCTAAAGTTGGCATGGCCGCTTTCTCTCACCTCAGCCTTTTCTTCTATGGTTAGACTATTCCTTTGAAAACATACCCCCTGCTCTTGAGTGGCTTAGCAGCTGCTCAGGGAGACAAACATAAAAACCAGTTATGATAGCAAAGCGCTGGCTTGGTCATGATTCTAGCATCTACCTTGCAGTACAGTGTTAGTCATGTCCAACTCAGAGACCCCATGCACTGTAGCCCACAAGCTCCTCTGTCCTTGGAATTCTTCAGGCAAGAATACTAGAATGGGTTGCCATGCCCTTCCCCAGGGGATCTTCCCAACCCAGGGATTGAACCCAGGTCTCCTGCATCGTAGGTGGATTCTTTACCGTCTGAGCCATCAGGGAAGCCTGCAAAGTCAGAGACAAAGCTGCCAGAGGTCCAGACATCTGACCCAGGTCTTGAGTAAGAACACATTTACCAGGCTGACAAAAGTAGCGAAGGGATATACTGAGGAAGGGACCAGCATGTGCAAAGACCGGGAGGTGTGGAAGAGTCTGAGTGTTTATTTAGGGAATGAAAGAGGGATGAGATGAGTGAGCAGGGGATGAACTCGATGGCGAGGGCAGTGGAGACCCAGTACAGGGCTGTCTGTGAGAGTGCCAGGGTCAGGTTTGCATTTTAGAAATAAACATCTGTGTTTCCTCTTGACTCTTCGTGACATCAGTGGTGTCTCAGTCTGACCCCATAGCCCCGATCTTTGTGGCTAACTGGTACCAGTCGATTGCTGTCTGCTGGCCGAGCGGGCACCGTCACACCTTCCGCATCAGATCTGCACACCCCCTCTAGAACTGACCGAGAGCGAGGGGGAGAGAAAGGACAGGGTGGCGTCTGCCTCTTGCATGCACCGGCCAACTGGCTTCTGCTTGAGGAAGCCCAAGCCATGACTCTCCGTGTAGCTGCAGAAGGAGATCTGGAAGCTTACACGATCTTTCATCCTTTTCTGTCCAACAGAGCTTTTTGTCCTTGTTGTTGGCAGTGAACACTCATCCCAGGGGGAGGCTGAGAGCTCTGCCAGCTCCCTTCTCATCAGGAGATTGAAATAGTGATATGATGAAGACTCCTCCTGTCTCCACAGCAACCTCCTGGCTTAGCCTCACGATGTACTGAACGGTCTTAACTTAATTGGAAGGGTTTTTAGTGGAGAACAGTCAAGACAGAGTCACTGGCAATATATTCCTGGAAGCAGAATGCATCACCTTCTTAACTTAATTGGATAATTCATTTTAAATTGGGTGTGCAATCACGACAGGAAAAATGTTTGCCTTAATAATACATATCTGAACCCAACTGCCTGCACCAAGAAGCCTGGCCCGGGTGGAATTCTTTAATTCCTCCAAATAAATTTTGTGAAGATCATGTGATGTATTGTCTGTCAGAGTGGAGAAAGAACAAAAGTCTGGCAAGCATTTGTGTCCTGGTACTTTCTAGAACACCTTCATGGGTTGTGAAATTTCACAGAAGACCCGTCTATCTTCGACTCTGTTCGGGGGTCTTTTGTGTTTCAGACGGTCCTGTGTGCTCAGCCCTGGGTCTGAGTATTGAGGGCCAGGCGTGTTTCCTTGTATTTTTTTTTTTTTTTCCGTGTCCCATCAGCCTCTTGGATGGTTAAAAGTACAACAGATGGCAACTGGGTTTTGCCTGGGGGCCGCGGGGATGACCAGGGCGCCTCTGCAAGCTTTTGGGCCGGAATGCTGCCCAGAAACCTGTCAGGTAGCTCATGGCCTCAGGGAGGGGTTCCAGCCTGGCCCCCATTGCCCCGGGAGGGAGCAGCTGGCATGAGGGAGCCAACCTGCTGGGGGGACCCTGAGGGTTGATTAGGGGTGCCGCCTGTCTTGCACAAACTTCCAAGCCAGCTTCCCCTTTGGCACTCAGTGTTCCCCCAAATAGGGCTGTTGCTAAGAAACACCTAGAGTCTTGGGAGTCACTTCAACACTGTGCTGACGAGGCTGCAGCGCTTGGCAGCCTGGCCAAATCTACTGACGTCAGGCCATTGCCCAAGCCCACACCAGCTTGCCGGCATGAGCCTTCCTGATTCTGGGCTTCTCGTGGCAGGAAAATTGAGTGGTTGTAGAGATAAACTGATAAAACCCCTAGTGCTCACATCACACCGCCCACCACCCACCCACTGGGCCCAGCTGCTCCCCTGAGCCGTCTCCTTCTCATCTCCTTTGGGCTCCGGTGACAGTTTATCTTGGTTCCTACCCCACATTTGTGACTGTAACAGGGAAAGCTCACATGTACGGAGCCTCTTTTTTGAGCTAGGCCATTTTTAGAAGCTCATTTCCCTGCATGTGAAATGTCCATCGGCTCTGTCCGCAGTGGACCCATTTTAGAGATGGGGATACTGAATCTCAGCGAGGTTAATAACAGATTCAAGATGAAATGACTGGTGAGCAGCAGAGCTTTCTACCTAGGAGTCTCAATCCCAAGGCCCATGCTCAGGACTATAAAGCTGGAGGGTCACACAGCTGCAGGGCGAAGAACTCAAAGCTTGAGTCTGGTATTCCTAATAGTGTTGATGATCGCCCCAGGGCAGGCAGGGCATCACCGCCAGTGTTTGTTGTTTGAAATGACAAAGGAAGAACTGCTGGCAGTGCCCTCGGAGCCTGCTGAAAACATGCGGTGGTGGTTCTGGACACCCCAAAACACCCTACCCTTCCTGTGTGTCCAGATGATGCTTCCTAAAGAATGCCAGATCGGGGACTTCCCTGGTGGTCCGACTCTGCACTTCCAATGCAGGGGGCGTGGATTCGATCCCCAGTCAGGGAACCAGGATCCCACATGCCACCTGGCACAAACACTAAAAAAAAAAAATTACCTATTAAACAGAAAAGGCCAGATCAGAGCATGGCACCCCTCTGCTTGTGCACCTGCCTGGCTCCCTGTGGCTTCCAGGAAAGGTTCCAAGCTCTCTGCTCCATCTGGCCCCAGCCTGACTGCCTTGCCGCACTGCCCCAGCCCCTTGTCCAGACCTCACGTGTGCCTGCACTCCCCCTCTGCCTCTCTTGCCGGGCCCCAGTCATCCTCCGGGGATGGAGGTCATCCTGTTTGCGTCCTCCTCCCGCTGATGTGGACACTTGCGATGCCGCCTCTGCTCTGGAAGCTGGCCTTCGTACTCTCAGCGTCTACAGCGCAGTGCTGTGCTCAGGCATATCTGACTGTGCGATCCCATGGACTGTAGTCTACTCTGTCCGTGAGATTCTCCAGGCAAGAACACTGGAGTGGGTTGCCATTTCCTCCTCCAGGGGATCTTTCCGACCCAGGGATTGAACCCACATCTTCTGCGCTGGCAGGCGGGTTCTTTTACCAGAGCCACTTGGGAGCTGGGACCGCATGAACGCAGGATGGAGGGAATGTGAGCGAGCATCAAGACAAGCGAAGCATCAAGGGAAATCCACCCTCTTGGATGTCAGCGCTGGATGGGACCTAACATCCCCTCCTACCCTGCTTGCCCCTCATTTACCATGTGAAGACCCAAGAAGGGAAGCGACGTTTCAGGAAAATCAGTGGCAAAGCCAGAATGAGATGAGAACATGCTCCCAGACCACCTGTGGTCCCCAACCCCCGCCCCCTCCAGCCACCTGCCAGTGCTGGCAGCGGCTGCTTGAAGCGAGGTCACTGCCAACAACTCCCCCACCCATGGGGGAAAGAGGGGAGCAGTTCCGCGTTTTATTTTATTAACACTCCAGAGGCCTTTTAATAAAAAATACCCTTGAGTGTTGAAAGGGGGCCAGTGGGAGACAAGACTCCCTGTCCAATGAGAAGCAGCTGCAAGCCCAGAGGGGGTGGGAGGATACCCCTAATGTCACGAGGTCTGGCTCCCCCCACCTCCACCCAGTGGGGCAGCAAGAGTTTCTTGAGCGGCAGTGCCAGTAGGATTTGGAAGGGCGGTTTGCCCAACAGCTTAGCAGTGCCAAAGAGTAAAGAGATCTCATCCCAAACCACATGGAAACCTCCCCCGGGAGTCAGCTCTGAGACAGACTTGGAGCCCTTTATTGGCAGCGTGTTATTCTTAGAAGTTGCAATTGGGGGGTGGATGTGTGTGCGCTTGTGTGCAGGGTGCACTCTGGGCTTCCACAGTGCACCCAGGGCGGCCCAGGCTGCACCTGACTGGGTGCCCTCGGCAACATGATGGCCTGAAGGCCAGCCAAGCTCTCAGAAGGGAAAGGCCAGGCCTCTCCACCCTGCCGGACAGAGACTTTGAGATAAGAGAGGATGTTTCCTTGGGCTGTTGTGACAAATTAACACACAAGTTGGTGGCTCAAAACAAAAGAAGTGTATTCCCTACAAGTTGTGGAGGTCAGAAGTCTGAAGCTGAGGTGTCAGCAGCACCCAGCTCCCTCTGAAGGCCTTAGGGGAACCTCCTTTGCCGTTTCTAGCTTCTGGGGCCCCTGGAAATCCTTGCTTCCTAACTTGTAGCTGCATCCTCCAATCCTTTCCCCTGCCTTCCCCTGGCCTTCCTCCTTGTGTGTGTCTCTGGATCTTTCCTTTTCTCGTAGGGACGTCAGTCACTGAATTCAGTGCCCACGTAACTCCAGGACGATCCCATCCTGACGTCCTTAGCTGATTACATGTGAAAGATCCTCCATCCAGATAAGGTCTCATCCTGAGGTTCTGAGTGGATGTGGACTTTATGGGTGGCAGGGAAGCTCTGTTCAACTTATGACCGAGGGGGAGGACTGCCCCAGGGGAGGCAGTTCAGACTCATGGGTTGGGTCTCAGGAGCCCTTTCATAGCTGCTCCAGGGCAGACGGTGTGCGGTAAGCCTGCCCATAACAGGGTCCCAGCAGAGTCCAGTGTGGCTGGCCAACCGCTGTGCCCCCTTGGGTTCAGGTGGCAGGGGCAAGAGGAGGCAGGGGCTGCCACTACCATCCGAGTAGCTGTCAGATGCTCCGAGGATGAGGACTGAGACCAGGTTCCCTTTCTTTGCTGTTCCTCAGAGCTGAGCAAGGAGCTTTTCATACAAATGCATCTTCAGGGTTTGCTTGTTATGGAGGAGGTACTTGGAGCATGACTCCTACAGTGAGTACTTGTTCTGATTTTGGAGAGAGGACAGTCAGTTTCTGTGTCGGGAAGGAATGAGTCAGACCATGGTCTGGATGGAAACCCAAGACGAGGAGCTGAAGACTGGGTGTTGGCTGCGAAGCCGGGGGCTTGGAGACTCCCCTTTGTGCTTACTAGACTGTGTACTCAGCTCCGAGCCCCAGATTCCTTATCTGTGAAATGGGTTTCAGAGTGTTGCGAGGGTCACGTGAGACACTGAGTAAGCCTTCTGTGACTACATGCCAAAGCACCCATATAAGGAATTTTGATTACTTGAAGGCAGAATAAAATGAGAAGACAGTGTGATATAATGAGGATGCTATTCAGTTAGATCATTGCTTGCTGGGCGACATTCCACCGGGTTAACGCTCAGGCTAAAGACTTCTCCAAGTGAGGCACTGACATACATTGACCTTTTAGAACAAACTGCCCTGTGAGATATTTTTTATTTCCCTTTTAGGAATGAACTAGACATCTAGTTGGGGAAAGCAGCTATCTAATACATCTTCTTGTGACATCTTGAATTCATCTGTATGATTTTCAAAGATACCACCATCCTTTTGTTTTGAAGATTGTTTAAAATTCATTTTCCTAAATTTATATAAAAAATGTTGCTCTGAGGATAGCAACATTTTATAGTAAATGTTTCCCAATTCATTGAATTGAGGTGAGCAGACTGAAGCCGGCAAAATTTCAGTACCTTCTCAAGGTCCTAGTAAGTAGTGAAGCTGGGATTTGAACCCCGGGGCGGTTTGCCCCTGTGCCGGCTGCACTTTGTGTCTGGCCCGTCCAGGCTCTGGGCCTGTCTCCTTGCGTGAGCACCTCTACCCGAGCCTGTGGGTCCCGGGAGTTGCTGGGTGTTCTCTGTCCTCCCTCTGAGCCCTTTTGCTTCCCAGAGGGGGCCATAAGCAGGCCATGTCTGTGGACATCAGCTTCCTGTTATTTTCCCATCACTCGTGGGGGTTGGAATCTGCCTGCAATGTGGGCTTCTGGGGTCCATCCTGCTGTGGTGGGACTTCTGGGTCCCCAGTGCCTCCTCCAGGGTGTCCCCTCAAAGCGGGCACCTCCTCTACCCTGAGGGTGGGCAGGGGCAGCTCCATCTGTAGTTACAGATCAGCCTCAGAAGGGCTGGCCAGCCTCAGGAGGCATTAGCCATGCTCTGGCTTCCTGAGCAAGCTGGTTTTCCCAGGCTCGCCGCAGTTGTCTCGAGGCTTCTCTGGAACGCAGAGCCCGTGGTCCTGGAAGGCTGACTTGAGTAGCAACCTCGGAGCCGACTCAGCTGCTTTCTGGGAGAGGACGTGCTGGTGGGCGTCGTCTAGGCGCTGGACAGAAGCCGGTTCAGCTGCAGCTCCTCTAGTCACAAGCTGCGTCATCCTGGGCACCTAAGGTTTTTAGAGCCTGATTGTTTCTCTGAGTTTGACAAGCAATACATAGGAAACGTAATTCTTTTAATATGAAAATGCGGATTAAAAAATTACGAATCAGCAGTAATCCTACTTCTGTCAAATTTTATTATACATCTTCCAAGATTAATTTTTACCATATATATGTGTGTGTGTGTGTATATAATTATTTTGGTTAAAATAATGGAAGCATTTCAGGCCTGCTGCTTTTTTACCCTAATTTTATTTTAAAGGGGCTTCCCTGGTGGCCTAGGCGGTAAAGAATCCGCAATGCAGGAGACCTGGATTCAATCCCTGAGTTGGGAAGACCCCCTGGAGATGGGACCATCTATCCACTCCAGTATTCTTACCTGGAGAATTCCATGGACAGAGGAGCCTGGCGGGCTACAGTCTGTAGGGTTGCAAAGAGTTGGACAGGACTGTTAAAGACATGGGAAAATGCTAATGATGTATTGTCCTCTGAAAGAGCCCCAGGGGATTCCATTATAAGGTCCACCCAGAGAGTTGATGTGGAGTGGGAGGTGGGGGGGGGGGAGTCAGGC
>SJYA01000857.1:648865-791778 GCA_006410615.1 Neotragus moschatus
AAAAAAAAAAAAAAAGGTCCACCCAGTACTTTTTTAAAAAGAGGATTTAAAATTTTGTTTTTTTATTTGGCTGCCCCTAATCTTGCTTCCCTGACCAGGGGTCCGGGGCTCCAAGCTGAATTCAGAACCAGGGATCCAGTCTAGGCCCCCTGCGTTGGGAGCACAGTGTCTTAGCCCCTGGACCACCAGGGAAATTCCTCCACCCAGTATTTAACCTACCCCTGTGGATTGGGAAGTTGGATATAACCTCACTTCCAACCAAGAGCCTTGACTTCTGCACCTTTACAATGGGACCCAGTGCCCATCTTGCAAGGCAGCAGTGCGTGTGGAGCACGTGATGTATTCCTGGAAATGCTTGCTTCTTTCTTTTGCCCTTTTTGGCCACAGGTTCCTTCCATGTAGGATATCTATCTAGCCCAGCCAGACAGATGTCCCCCAAATAAATCCTTCCCATTTCCCCATCCCAGGATCTCATTGTCAGGCACTCAGGGCCAGTTGCTCGCATCGCCCTCCCCAGGGGCCGAAGCCATGGTGGGCGCTGTGGAGCTGGGCTGCTCCCTCCTGCTTGGGCAGTGCGCTTCCTGCTCTGAGAGGCATCAGGGGACAGGGAGATGGGCTGGGGTTAGTGTTTGCACCAGGTGTCAGGCTGGGTATGCGGCATCTCTGCCGAAGCTGAGGGGCCTTCTGACCGGACACAGATTCCGCAGTCGCTCCCATCCTCTGCCCTCCTTGGGCTGGTCTTTCTGCCCACCACTCCCCAACTCCCAGACCTGAATCAAGTGGCAGATGTGAGGTTTTTTTCACAGTGGACGTCAAGTGCTGGCCACTTGAGGCGTGATGGACTGAAGCCTAGAGTTTCCTCCTTGTCTGAACCCAACTGAATAGAACTTCCTGCTTCTTTTTCTTGGTTGAGATATGTAAACTAGGTGGGTTTCTGTCTGCCAGATAATCCACCTGTTACCCAGATCTGTGGGAAAAAGCACAGCCTTCTAAGATGTTTAATTTTGACTCTTCAGTTGTTATTAGAGAAAATTGAGGGTGGATTTTTCATTTTGTTTTGTTTTGCTTCAATGGGAGTGTAAAAATCAAAACAGAGCCGGTATATATTGTGGGCTTATCATGTGCGTTCTGTACGTTTTACGTGGATTACACATTCAATCCCATAAGGTAGGTGGTAAGTTCGTCCCCATTTTATAGATGGGGAAACTGAGGCACACGGCTGATGAGAGAAGGGTAGCATTTGACCTCAGCCCGTGACTCTAGAATGCTCTTTGTCATCCCAGTGGCAGCACTTGTGACAAGGTCAAGAATTTATGGAACGATCCACCACTCTGTTCTCTGTAGCCCTGCTGCCGATGTTGGGTTCAGAAAAGGACAGTTATGTGTTATGAGCCTCAGACATTTCTCTGTGTTGAGAACAAGATAGGAAATTTGTGAAATCAGGGGGCGGGGGTCCTGCATTCCCTGGGAACCCTGAAATGGTAGAGGAACAAGAGAGCTCCGGCCCTGCTGATGGGGAGCCCA
The DNA here is from genome assembly GCA_006410615.1 of Neotragus moschatus. Taxonomy (NCBI): domain Eukaryota; kingdom Metazoa; phylum Chordata; class Mammalia; order Artiodactyla; family Bovidae; genus Neotragus; species Neotragus moschatus. The sequence continues at coordinate 650,390 of SJYA01000857.1, forward strand.
GAGCTGGACCAGCTCCTCCCGGGGGAAGGGCGGTGCTGGAAAGGAATGTGAGCCGGGTAAGAAGTCTGAGTGTTGGAAAGCCCCACACATGACCCTATGTCAGAATTGGGGTGCCAGGCCAGAACCCACACATGCAGCAGGCTTTTGCTGGGGACTTAGATAAGTAGAACTGCAGTTTAGTAAGCTCTTACAGGATGGCTCAGTGGTAAAGAATCCGCCTGCCAGTGCAGGAGACTCGGGTTCAGTCCTTGGTCTGGGAAGATCCCCTGGAGAAGGAAATGGCAACCCACTCTAGTATTCTTGCCCAGGAACTCCCATGTACAGAGGAGCCTGGCAGGCTACAGTCCATGAATGACAGAGTCAGACGTGACTTAGCAACTAAACAGCAAGCTCTCACTGAAGGTATGAAGTTGTGGGGCCTTGCATATAGCTCCCCGTGTCTGTCTGGGAGTTTTCCAATAAAAAATGCCAGCAGAAAAGCACATGCCAGTACATATATGCAGTGCTTCATATGGAGCTTTAGCCAGCCTGGGGATTAGCCACAGAAAACTGTGTCTGTCATGGGGTGAAGCCTCCGGCTTCCTGCCTAGGTTTGTTCTATCCACAGTGAGAGTCATTCATTCAATAAATGTGTAATGAACTTAATATTATCCTTCATAACATCAAAATGAAGAAGGTAAATTCATTTCCACAAACATCTCTTTATTACCCTGTAATTTTTTAAAAAAATTATGAACTTAAACATACATCTGAGTTCTCCACTCTAGGGGATTATTTACACAAATTCCTTCTTTCAGTGGGAGGAGCAGACAGAGTTGGGCATGAGGGTACATATTTGAACACACCCATGGACACACCTATTTGTGTAAGTAAGCCTGGAACCTGTCAGGGCAGCAGGCAGTGCTGGGAAATGGAAATGGGACCCACTCTCTCAGCATCATCCACCTTGTTAGGGTGAAGTAACCTAGGGAGGCTCTCACAGGACCAGGGGTGGCTGGTGCTTCTATGAAGGATTTCTTTGCACAAGGCCACCATGGTGCTGACCCAGATGGACTGCTTGCCCTGTAGGCTCCTACAGCCTTAAAACACCCACTGGGCCATTGGCGATGAAGGGAGTGGTTTGGAGACCTGAGCTTCTACTTCTGCTGGAACTGCCTCTTGGGGTGTACTGGATGAGTGTTGCTTTTCCCCTTTGCTGAAGCTGGTCCTGTCCTTGCCACCTGTAACCTCACACAGAATGCTGGGTCAGGAGTCCTCCTTGGTTGTGAATGCCCATTTGATGGGAAGTTACAAGTGGAGGCTGGTCCCCCACACGTGGAGGGAAGCAGATGTGTGCAACTGTTGCTCTGAAACTGCGCTTGGGAGAGTCGCTCAGCCCAGCTGGACACAGACAGCGTTTGTCAGGTTACCAGGCAACCGTCAGCAACAAATACTTGTGAGCCTGGGAGGAAGGGGTGGAAAAAACAGACGCCTAAATATTCTCATCACTTTTCATAATAAGAGCCCATACCCAAGTGCTCTCATGTTCTGGGCTGTGTCAGTTCACCCACGTCTTATGTCACCTTCTGTTATGACTAGGGGCTCTGGGGTCTGATTGCCCAAGTACACGCTTGTGATTGGGGATGATTTATAGTCTCTGAGCCTCAGTTTGCCCATCTTTAAAATGGGAGTAATAGTTCCACTTTTTCAGAGGATTCAATGACTTGAGGGTGGTCAAGTTCTTAGTACACAGCCTGACACCTAATAATAATAATCAGCAAATACTGTCTAGTGTTATTTCCCTATACTGTGTGTTTTCTCAGCAAGCCCCTCCCAGGCTAAACTCATGCAAGGAAACTTTGCTTTGGAGACTTACAGAAAGATCTTCAGACACACATGCCACTGATAGCATCCTGGGGTCTGCGCTGAAGTCACGTACGAAGGGGCTGTCAGTTCACCTGCCAGGCACGCACCTACTCCCAGTCTACCCACCCACCTGAATCACTGGCCTTGAACATCTTGGTTGGGGGCTTTCCTTACAGGTTCTCCCCCTGTGAGCAGACATCTCCAGTGTGGAGTTGGGTTCCTAAACAGCTGGCCTGCAGGCTCTGGCTTCCTTCACACATCCCACCCTCCCCTCTTTCTGCTTCGGTCCCTTTCAAGCCTTCTGTCTTGGCAGAGGTTTCAAATTGTCCAGGTAGCCAGATTGAATTCATCTTTCCTATTAGTTTCTAGAGAAGCAAGACCCAGCCTGGTTCTTTCCAGAAACTGTTTCTTTCTCCTTTGGTCAGCTCCTTTCATCATCTCCATATCCCTGTCCCCGTGTCGCCTTTCCCTGAAAAGCCCTCTCGGTGTCCAGCCGGTTCTCCTCACCAAGGCAGCGGCTACTGAAGGGCCCTGACTGCTTCAGCTGAGTTCAGTGGGCTGTGCAGTGTCTCTGTCTTTCTGTTCAGAGTGGGGTTTAGCAGGTTGTGGCAGTTGCCATCCAGCCATCAAATGTTCCCACCATCTTCCCTTTAAGCATGCCAAAACTCTTCAAATTCCGTATGTTCTGGATGGACCTCGAGAGCATCATGCTAAGTGAAATAAGTCAGAGAAAGACAAATACTGAATGGTCTCACTTATATGTGGAGTCCACAAATGCTGAACTCAAAAGCAGAGTAGCTTGATGGTTACCAGGGGCTGGGGTGGGGAACCAGGTAGGTGCTGGTCATCGGGGGCCAATTTCTAGCAGTGAGATGAGTAAATCTAGGGGACCTAACGTAGAGTGTGCTGACGAGAGTTAACAGTACTGTAATGTATAATGACAGTTGCTGAGAAATCTTAAATCTGCTCACGACAACAAAATGGTCATTATGTGGGTGAAGGATGTGTCAACTAACCTTATAGGGGTAAATGTTTTGCGATATATATGTGTGTGTGTGTATCAAATCATCGCACTATACACCATAAATTTATACAGCGTTCTACATCAGTTATATCTCAGTCAAGCTGGGGGAAAAAGATTCATGTTTGTTTGTTTGTTTTTAAAACAGCTTTATTAAAGTATTAGTCACATACTAATTCACCTGTTTAAGGCATATCAGTCATGCCTTTGAGCCTGTGTACATAGGCTTGTACACAGAGTTGTACATCCATCACCATGATCAACTTTAGAACATTTTCACTACCCACCACCCCCCGCAAACACCTGACTTCTTAACTAGCACCCCTGAGTGCCTCCATCCCACCTAGTCACCCCTTAGGAGATGACTCATCTATTTCTACCTCTATAGGTGTGTCGGTTCTGAGCATTTTATACAAATAGAGCCCATCGTGAAATATGTGGCCTTGTGTCTGGCTTCTTTCACGTAGCAGAACTCATGTGAATGCATCCGTGTTGTAGCGTGTGACAGCGCTTCACTCTGTTTCATGGTTGGATGACACTCTTACGACTAGCCACTGTTTTATTTCTCAGTCAGCCATCATGTGGGTTGCTCCTTACTCCTTGAGTTCTCTTTTTGTTTAATTAAAAACACTTTTTGGCTGTGCTGGGGCTTTGTTGCTGCACACAGGCTTCCTCTAGTTGCGGTGAGCAGGCTTCTCCCTGTGGCGGCTCCCCTTGTAGGCGTCCACAGGCCCTAGAGTGGACCTAGGCTCAGTAGTTGCTGCTCGTGGGCTCCAGACACGCAGGCGCAGTAATTGTGGCCCATGGGCTTTGGTGCCCCACAACGTGTGGGATCTTCCCAGACTAGGGATCGAGCCTGTGTCTCCTGCATTAACAGGCGGATTCTTAACCACTGGACCACCAAGGACACCCCCTTACGTTCTTTCTAACACATCAAGGCCCAGCTCTCTCTCTGAGTTTGCCTTTCAATTTCCAACCACGTTTATCATTTTTGTCACAGCCCCACATGACTTCTTGGTTTACTTGTGAGTGTAATCCCCATTCAGACATTATGTTCTGAATACCCATAATAAAATTAAAGGTTGGTTCTGTTAAAGAATTTATAAGACCTGCCAGAAGAAAGGATTCAGCCCATACAGTTTCTCTTTCCTTCTATGTAATTATCTAGGCTCTAATGATTCACTGAGTTTAGATGAGTGTTCAACCTGGCCAAGAATAAAAGGAAGTTTTGCCCCAGGGAGAAAAATATTATGAGAAGCAAAAATACCTTAGAATTCCAGCAGAGGAGCACCCCAGGCGAGATTTCTTTCCATATCTATGGGTCAGGTGGCACTAATGACTCCCTTATTTAACCCTTTCCTGCTTGGGAACCGATTTCTCCTGCGTGAGTTGCATGCCCCGGCCTGGTGTGTCACCTGCAGAGATGCTGCCCACTAGGCCCAGGGGGTCTTTTAGGGTTATCAGATCTCTCTGAGGTTTCTGAAGGTGGTTTTCAGCTCTGCTAGTGTTATGTGTGAGAAAGAGGTCAGATGGAATCAGTAGGAGCAGGCCAGGGCCCCAGGCACTGGAACTGCCCAGCTCTGAATCTCATGTACTCAGGTCTGACCATCCTGTGTGCTGGTGCTAAGCCAAGTGTCACCAGGATTTGCGTTATTGGGATTTCTGGTGCTGCTTGGGGACCTTATGTGTCCCTCTGTTAGAAGCCTGCCCTGAGGAATTCCTCCTTGGAAATCTCAGTGGCTTGGTAATTATGTGCCCATCCTTCTTACTGCTGGATAAATTCACTTCTGGGATTTGAGGGTCCATCTAAGGGGGACAAAGGCAACTTAGCAGGCTGAAATGTGACAAGGGGAGGCCAAAACTTATTTGTACACCAAACTGATCACAAGAGAAACATCAGAATTTAATTAAATTTCCTCTCATATATTTGAAAGTTGCTAAGAGGCTAGATCTTAAAAGTTCTCATCACAAAAAAGAATTTGTGTCAATTGATGCGAATCGGACTTATTGTGGTCGTTGGGCAACATATTACAAAGATTGACTCATTATGTCCTACACCTGAAACTAATGTTATATGACAATCTCATTAAAAAAAACCTTTATATGAAATAATTTTAAACTGGTTCTTTCATTCTTTCCCTGAAATTTCATGTGGAAATGGAAACAAGGTTAGGTTTTAGCGTTAGCAATCTTGTGGCTCCCGGGCCCCTCGCTTCCCATCTCTGAGCTCATGTCATGAGGAGGATACCTTCCAGCCTGCAAGTGGGTTTGTGTGAGATCATGTGGGGTCACTTGTGCAGAGTACCCAGGACAGAGTGGGTTCTTAGTAGGAGCTACTGTTTGGCTTTCTCTTTCTTCTCACCACGTATCTGCTTCACACATGGTGCTATATGTGTGTCTGTCACGTCCTCCATTCGCCCCTCTCTCCCTCCTCTACTGTGTCCATTCTCTGTGTCTGCATCTCTGTTCTGTCCCTGCAAATAGTCAGCAATACTATTTTCTGGATTCCACATATATGCATTAATATAGTAATTTTTCTCTTTCTGACTTAACCTCACTGTGTATAACAGGCTTTAGATTCACCCATCTCACTAGAACTGACTCAAATTCGTTCTTTTTCATGGCTGAGTAATATTTCTCTCTCTCTCTCTCTGTGTATTCTTTATTCATTCATCTGTCAATAGACATCTAAGTTGCTTCCATGTCCTAGCTATTGTAAATAGTGCTGCTATGAACATTGTGGTACATGTGTCCTTTAGAATTGTGGTTTTCTCAGGTATATGCCCAGTAGTGGGGTTGCTGGGTCATATGGTAGTTTTATTCCTAGTTTCTATCAGTCACTAAGTCATGCCCAACTCTTTGCTATCCCATGGACTGCAGTACGCCAGGCTTCCCTGTCCTTCACTATCTCCTGGATTTTGCTGAAACTCATGTCCATTGAGTCGGTGATGCTATCTAACCATTGCATCCTCTGCTGCCCCCTTCTCCTTTTGCCTTCAGTCTTTCCTAGCATCAGGGCCTTTGCAAGTGAGTCAACTCTTCACATCAGGTGGTCAAAGTTTTGGTGAAGAGTCAACCCTGAATATTCATAGGCAAGACTAATGCTGAAGCTCCAATGCTTTGACCACTGATCTCCATAGTGGCTGTTATCAATTTACATTTCCACCAACTGTGCAAGAGGAGCTACTTTTAAAGCTTTTCTCCCCAACGTGATTTTTTTTTTACCCAAGCCAATGGCACCCCACTCCAGTACTCTTGCCTGGAAAATCCCATGGATGGAGGAGCCTGGTGGGCTGCGGTCCACGGGGTCGCTAGGAGTTGGACATGACTGAGCAACTTCACTTTCACTTTTCACTTTTATGCATCGGAGAAGGAAATGGCAACCCACTCCAGTGTTCTTGCCTGGAGAATCCCAGGGACGGGGGAGCCTGGTAGGCTACCGTCTCTGGGGTCGCACAGAGTCGGACACGACTGAAGCGACTTGGCAGCAGGAGCAGCAGCAGCAGCAGCATGCCCAGCTTTTAGGAAGAACGGTTTATACGGAAGTCCTTTTCCCGTAGGATGGCGCTGCCACTTCTCTGTGCCCGACGGAGACCATCCTTGTTTTCCTTGAGTATCTCCGCCAGCAAGCATCTGGTGTTTGCTAATGTTCCAATCTAATAAACCTCAAGAACAGCGCAGCCTTTAAAATGAAGTCCATTCTCCCAAAGAGGGGGGAGGGTGGAAACTTTGCAGAGATTATTGGTTTTCATTTACATCCTAATGTTTAGGGATGAGAGCCATAAACTGAAGAGCCAGAATTAGATAACATTAACTTAAAATACTGTATGAATGTCCTAAACATCCAAGTAGACACTTTGTTTTTTTCCTCCAGTGGCTTTCTTGGCAGCAAATTAAAAAGGAAAAAAAAAAAAAGCTACATGATTTAAGAAAACATTGTGGTGTTTGGTGATAATAACTTACATTTCTATAATGCTTTCCAGCTTATAGAAGGCTTTCCCATTATTATTTCTTTGAATTCTCACAAGCCCCAGAGGTCAGTAAAACAATACTGTATTATGGTTGGGGAAATGCTGCCTCCACCACTTACCTACCATGTGGCTATGTGAGGGTATTTAACGGCTCTAAGCTTATTTCCCTAAGTTTTAAAATGGGAGTTGAATAGTCCCTTCCTCTTAGCATTGCGGTACAGAGTCTATGAGCTCATGAAGCAATGCCAGTGACATAGCAAGTGCTTAATAAATGGCAAGAGTTTTATATTCCTGGGTATAATAATCCTCACTTCACAGACGAGGAAACGCAGAATGACCATCAATTTGCTAAAGATCACACCGTTTGTATTTAGCAGACCCTCGGATGCGGCTCCAACTCTTCCACTCTCACCCTCAGTCCTGTGTGCACTACGCCTTGGCTGAGATGTGTCTTCAAGGCTGTTCTGATGCTCCCGCCTGCAAAATATCCCCCCAAAATGACCCTCTTAGCTGGTTTCCCTGATGCACTCATCTTTTCCATGTCTGCTTTTGTGTCCACAGAATATCATCAAGAAGGTGATCGGGCAGAAGTTTGTATACAAATTTGTCTCTTTCCCGGAGATCCTGAAAATGGACCCTCACGCGGTGGAGATCAGCCGGGAGAGCCTCTTGCTGCAGGACAGCGAGTGCAAGGTGCCCCCTGAGGGCCGTGAGGTGCACAGACACGGCCTGTCCGCCCTCAAGAGCGCCAGCCGCAACGAGTACATCCACTCGGGCCTGTACTCGTCCTTCACCATCAACTCCCTGCAGAACCCGCCCGAGCCCCTCAAGGCCATCAAGACGGAGAAGCTGGAGGAGCAGCTGGAAGACAGCCCCCCCACGGAAGAAGCCAGGACTGTCATCAGGTTTGTGACCAACAAAACCGATAAGCACGTCGGCCGGCCCGTGGTGTCCCTGCCCTCCACGTCGGAGGCCTTCCTGGCCTCCTCCGTGTCCGCCAAGATCTCCTCGTTGATGTTGCCGAACGCCGCCAGCATCTCGTCCGCCTCGCCCTCCTCGTCGCGGTCCCCATCGCTGTCCCCCAACTCGCCCCTCCCTTCCGAACACAGGAGCCTCTTCCTGGAGGCTGCCTGCCATGACTCGGATTCCCTGGAGCCCTTGAACCTGTCGGCGGGCTCCAAGACCAGGTCTCCATCGCTCCCCCCAAAGGCCAAAAAGCCCAAAGGCTTGGAAATCTCCGCACCCCCACTGGTGCTTTCCGGCACCGACATTGGCTCCATCGCCCTCAACAGCCCGGCCCTCCCCTCGGGATCCCTCACCCCAGCCTTCTTCACTGCCCAGGTAAGAACTGTAGAGTCCAGTTGTCTGGGCTGCACACAGACTCATTGGCTTAGGGAAAAGTGGGGGAGAGAGGCAACTTCTGTCTTACCTCAGAGGGTAATCCTTGGGCCCCTGTAGCAAGGTCACTGTACAGTGTACAGGGAAATCACGCCCAGACAGAGGTGTACGCAAGAGAAATCGGCTGTGGTGGGACACTTGATTGGGTTCCTTTAGGGGCCTAAAGTGATGTAAGTGGAATAGGCACATGGGGCATCAAAGCAGGTCCAAACGGTGATTTCTGAGGGCAAGTTGAGCAACTGTTAGTCCCTCAGTCCTGTCCAACTCTGTGTGACCCCATGGACTGCAGCCTACCAGGCTCCTCTGTCCATAGAATTCTCCAGGCAAGAAGACTGGAGTGGGTAGCCATTCCCTTCTTCAGGGGATCTTCCTGGCCCAGAGATTGAACCTGGGTCTCTTACATTGAAAGTAGATTCTTCACTCTCTGAGGCACTACACTTTTAAGCTGCTGAGCAGGCCAGTGACATTTCAGAAGGCACTTGGGTTTTATGAAAATTTTATGGCAGAATCCTCTTTGGAGGGCACTCATTTGTTTTCTGTTAATAAGAAAGTACATGCTAACCAGTACGGCCATTGCAATTATCAGTGGGGATCTGGGCTGTCCTGTAGTCCCTAAAAAGCAATGCAGAGGCCACACCAAGCGATGAGAAAGGGATGCTTTAGTAAAAACAGTGCTGGTCTGAGAAAGCCCAGGTCCCTGGCACAGGGGAGGGAAGAGCAAACTCGTGGAGCAATGAAAGTCTTCAGTGTCATTAACTCTACCACGAAGGCAGCCTCTTCCTCTAAATACACTATTCAGACGCTCACTCTGGTCGAGCTGGCAAAGGCAGGGCAGGTGCTGGTAACCCTACTTCTGCTTCCCCGGAAAGCTGGATGCATTTCAGTGGCAGAGGTTAAGTTCATTGGTTTCAGGGTCACAGACCTGGATTCCATTCCTGGCGGCACTGCTGGGTAGACATGTGACTGTGGGTACTTGCTCTCTGAGCCTGTTTCCACATCCGTGAGATGGACTGTGAGGATTACATGGGACAGTGGCCGTGGGAAGAGAGGTGGCTGCCATTGGTGGCTTTTAGAATCATGTGACTTGGTGGCACCAGCGTGGGGACATGCTTGAAGCGGGTGGGAGCTCTGTCCCCATCGCTGTGTCCTTGCTGTCACCGTTAGTGGCAGCACAGTTGAGCATCTCACGTGTCAGGCACTGTTGCAAACACCATCCATGCAGCATCTCAGTTATCTATCATCACAGGCCTGTGAAGGAGATAACTGTCATTGTCCCAGTTTTTCCAGCAGAGGTGAAGGAGGCAGAGGTCCAGTAACTCACCCAAGGTTACCCAGCTAAAAGGACTTGGAGGTGAAAACTTGAACCCAGTTAGCCTGCTCCAGAATCCACGCCCTTTAAGTAAAATGCTCTCTGCACACGTGCTGGGAAAATGCCCGGCCTTCTCTGATCGTGAGATGTCTGTGGAGTGTGCGCGCAGCTGAAAGCAGCTCTTGGTCCTTTTCCTCTCTGTGACTTCTCCGGAGTGACTGTCACAGGCTTGTGAGCCTGTGGTGACGAGCACGCTGCCACGGAGCGGCTGGCCGAGGGCTTGGTGACAGGTCAGGATGAGCATGTGTGCTCTAAATGGGGCAGTTCCTCACTCAGCACCACTGGCTGGGGACTAACGACCACTAAGTAAATGGCTGAGAAACAGCGGCCTCTGACCTGGCTCAGAGAAATAACCTGAGAAGTTGAGCTCTGAGCACCCCCTGCACGGCCTCCTCTATGTTTCCAGCTGTGAGGTGTAGGGAGGTCTAGAGCCAGGCCCAGGCCAGCTCTGACTTCAGTCTGTGCTTGCTTGGGGAGTTTGTTATCACCCTCTCTGCACACATGCCAGTCCTGTAGCTGTGTCGGAGGAGAGTGGCTCAGGCTGGACCTGTGGTTTTGGACCAGGACATGGGGAATGAAGGGAGGCTCCATGCACTGTGGCTGAGGATGTGTGTAGCTGGGCGTGGGTGTGGGTGGGGGGAACTTGACACCTTAGCACTTTGTCACGGAAACTCCACTTTCCCCTCTGGGGTGTGCTGTATGCAGTGTTTACACCGGTGGCACCTCCAATCAGTCTTTCTTCATGGCTAGCTTTACAAGAGATAGGAGTGTGCTGTAATTACTTGATACCCTGAAAATGAAGTTCCCAAGAACTTGTATTTATTCCAAGAAAGATTGACATTTTATTTCGTCATGTATTCCACGAATAGTCCCATCAGTTCCAGCAAGCAGGGCAGGAAGAAGGGGTGGGATTAAGCATGTCTTGGCATGCTTAGGGTCATGTGGTTGCAGTTCCCTCCCAGGGCCTTATTAAACCACAGGGCTCCTGTAAGCCCAAATTCAGATTCGAAATTTCAACCTTCATGATGGGCAGGAAAAAATCATCCGCATTCTGCCCCAGCATCACAGCCTCCACTCCTGAGAACACTTATGGTACAGCCCCTGGGACCTGTATGAAATGCTGTTGAGATTCCTCTTTATGAGCCTTTGAGAAACCACAATTACTACTGTAGACAGACATGATGATCACCCAGAGGCGCCCCCTGCATGGACTATGTGGAACTGAAAAAAATGAGGATACAAAACCCAGCTGGGTGCCAAGGAGTAAGGCAGTTGGAGCTTGGCCATCGAGGTCATATTGGTCTGTTGCTAGAAAAGCCAGAATGTTCTCTCTGATGGCATGAGTTACAGAAAGAGATGGGAAGTGGGGGAGGAGCTGGGACGTGAGACCCTCCTGGCTCCCAGCCAGATAATGGTGCCAACTGCAACTTCTGATTTTCCGCATCATCTGTACCTGAGTGTCATCTGGCCCTCCTTTCATTTGCCTCTCCTGTCTAGTCTCTCGCTCCCCCTGTCAGCAGTGTAGTTCAGATGAGTGGCTCATCACTTGTCCTTTTCTTTATGCCAAGACCTCTGTTCATCTCCCATGTGATGTCTAAGATGTTGAACTCAGATATGTGCGGGCACCAGGGCGTGAACTCATACCATCAGAGTCTGAGCATGCATGCCCTGGGCTGTTTTATTAGCAGCGGCTGTGGATTACCACTAATTGAGTAGACACAGTTTGATGAGGACTGAAATGCTAAAAACTCCTTTCTGCGTGTACTCATGGATATACACCCTTGAACCCAAATCATAAAGTGGGAATTGAGAGTAAAGATGGATGCATGCAGTGAGTGTAGACTGTCCTGGCTCAGCTTTGGGTGGTTTCTCAATTTACTGTCTCTCTTGCCATGATCACAAAAGGAAAAATGTGTTTTCCTCCCCCCTACTTCATCTCACTCTGTAACACTGCCTTAGCCCAGCCTGTAGCTTCCTCCATCCTGGTCTTGCAGAAGGATGTCCTTCAGAAACTTGGCAGTGGAGGATGTTGCTGATAGATTTTTGCGTGACTTGACTCTCCAGCTGAAGGTTCTTGCTTCTCCCCCAGCTCTGGGTGCCTAGGATGAACCAACTGTGATAGCTACCCCCTCTTTCTACCCCGGAACCTGTTTTTTCTGTAGATTCTTCACAGATTGCTGACTCCTCCCCTGTTCTGACTTTCTCTGTTTTTTCCTCACTTACCATAGCTACCCTGGACCAGTAGGCTAGTCCTCTTTGTCCTCTTCTCCTTCATTTCAGCACATTCAGCACTACAGAAACTTCTGTTTGTGACTCTACTTTTTGAAAGTTGCTGAATACATGTTTTTATTTGAATTCATACAACTCTAGGAGTTTCCAGGGGTTCACTGTCACCTTTTGAGGATTTTTTTTTTTTAACCACAAAATGGCAGTGTCATGGACTTCATTGGCATCCATGGGAGATTAAGGTTAGTGATGTTTGTTGCTACAACTTGCCCAACCATCAGCTAGGCTCCTGGAGATAGAGAGGTGAGCAAGAAAGAGTTCCTGCTCCCATAAACTTACAGGCTGGCTGGCCAATAGGTAAAGAAAGAGAACAATTAGTAACTTAGGGTGGTGTGAAATTATAGAGGGCCCAGGGAACTCGTGGAGGAATTCAGAGGCCAGAAGTCCCATGAGTATGAGTTTCATGGGAGGAAGGAATTTGTTTTTATGGAAAAGAGCTGCTGAAGGTGTTAAGTCAGAGAAACAAAGATTCTTATTAGAATCTATCAACAAGTAATAATTGAGCATTATTTGCACATCATAGGAAGGACAAGTGCCTACTTTCATGACCTGTTGTTGGACAGAGAATTTTTAGGTGTAAAAGGAATACTAAGGAAGAGGGTATTCACTTTGCTGGGGGTGGGGATGTTGCAAAGGCTTAGTGGTCATAAAAATGTGCAACAGCTTTGTGGATTAGGGCAGTAGTTCAGTAAGAGGGGTGGATACATTCCAAAGGTAGAGGAGGTGGTGGGAGGAGCCTGAGTGACATGGTGAGAACTGTGTTTTAGAATCATCCTGAAGACATGGGCAAGGGAGAGGTGAGGCTGGACGCAGTTAGATGGCTGTGAAATTCCAGGTGAAAAGATAATGAGGACCTGTCACTGTGACAGTGGTATGAGGCCAAAGGAGATGATCTGACAGACACAGGGGATGGGTGTGGAGGTGTTACGGGTGAGCAGAAGTTGAGTATGCGTTTCATGGGAAGAAAGAAACTCATGGGAAAAGGTTCCAAGTCCAATTTGGGCCATGTGGAGTTTGAGGACATTTGGGAAGGAACACCCAGCTGCAGCTGGAGCTAAGGAGAGTCTGAGGTGGTTACAGGATGGTTAAAAGCCATGGAAATAGATGCGCTCCTTTGTAGAGTGGCTCTAGCCCAGGGGACCACAGGCCGAGGGGTCATGCAGGTTTTGGAATGATTGCTGAGGAACTGCTATGTTGGAATTGTGTAGTAGTCAGGACCCATGAAGCAGAGAAGGGGCAGGGATTCACAGTCTAGGTTACTATGGGTCTACCTAGAATTTTGGCCAAGGGAAGTTGAGTTTTTTTTTTTTTTTTTTTTGGCTGCATGGCATGCAGGATCTTAGTTCCCCGATCAGAGATTGAACTTTATCCCCTTGAGTGGAAGTGCAGAGTCATAACCAGTGGACTGCCAGGGAGGTCCTAGGTTGAACTCTTCTCTTCCCTACAATTGTGAATGGTGTCTTAAGGTGATTGATTCTGTGGCAGTGCTCAGAATAGATTGGAAGGGAGAGACCAGAGACAGCTGGACTGGTTTAGGTGGCAGTTGCCAAATGCCATCTAAGTTGATGGGAGCTTGGATGCTGGAAGACTGGAAATGTGGGAATAAACAGGAGAGTCAAAGAACATCTCCAGGCCATGCCCAGAGGTTGTGGCGAGGAGACAGGGGAAGGCACCTGCATCTCAGTGCCTGGGATGCTGGGTTGCAGATGGGCTGTGAGTACAGGGGCAGCGTCATTATTTCTCTGGCACCTGATACATACTATATACTCCATCAGTATTTGCTGAGTGAGTAGATATATGGTGGTACTGTTGATAGAAACAGAGTCATAAACATTGGATTTGGCAAGGTGGTGAGTTTGTGCCATCTGGCTGAAGGGAAAACAGAAGTCTCTTTTCAGGAGGCGGAATCTTGGTGGTCAGAGGGCACACGGAAGGGGCTTGTCTGGACAACATTAGCTCACTCGGTTTAGCGCCGATGTGCGGCTTCCTAGAAGACTCAGTATGCAATGAAGAACTGAGTGAGGGGGATGACATGAGGCACCGACAGGACGGTGTTTCCCCTTGAAAATAAACACCCGCGGCCCTTGTGTCCAGGAGCATCTCCTTTCTTGCAGGTGACAGGGTCAGGAAGTTCCTGTCTGCCACTCAGAAGACCTCATTTGCTAAGACATTCTTTAGGGAAGGAAGAGGAAGCATGCATTTTGCTGGTAGCTTCTTTCTTTAGCCTCTGTCTAGGGCTCAAGGAGCTTCTGGAGACAGGCTGTGAAAGCTCACACGGTGAGAGAGAACTCATGCCAGGCTTCACAGAAATTTTCCCTAAAAGAGTAACCAACTAGACTTTCCCCTACGGCCATAGAATCTTCAGCCAGAACAGGGATGGGAGGGAGAGGAGCGAATGAAGTCATTTTACGGTATTTATTTGCATATATTATAGAAGACATTTCAAATATATTGAATAGGAGAAACAGAAGGTTACTATATTCTGAGTACATCCTGTATCCCTTAGAAACAAATGTGCAAACATCTCCAATCCAGACATGGGTATGACATTTAGACTACGAAAATATATTCTATACCTCATATTGCTCAGAAGGTTAAAAAGGAGTGGATGTGTATTTATGGCTGTGGATGAGAGAGAAAGCTGTTTTGTAGTTTAAAGGATTCACTGTCTCTTTAGAGCTGTGACTTTCATTGGTGGGTAAGCTAGGAGGCCCTGGACACGCTGGTTAAATGTTAACGTGGCATACTGTGGTTGGAACCTGGCCGGAGTGACGTGCAAATATTAGCTCTCAGGTCGGATGAGCTGCAGACCTGACACTGACACAGCTGAGAGCCCTAAGGTGCTGGCTGCCGGGGTTGGTTCGTCTGTTTCAGGTCTCTGTACAGTCGAGGATTTCTCCCGTGGCTGGGTTTTAATACAGTTAGTGAAATACACTTAATTACTGACAGCAGTCTTGGAACATTTACTGAGCATTTCTAACCCGCCAGCTTTACACAGATCATTTACTCTTCCTGATGACCCTGTAATGTAAGACATGTAGGCATTTTTCTCCGTTTTATAGATTAGGAAACCAAGGCAGAGAGTGGTTGTTACCTAACTCATAAGTAGTTGTTCTGAGGTTGGAACCCTAGCAGAACCCATGCAGAACTGCCAAGTCTGAACCGTTAGGCCAGATGGCCTGGCCTGTTTATGAAACTACCTTGGATTGGAACAAATGGGAAATTTACCCAAAACATGTATTTTGGGTAACCTCGTAGGTCATTCAATCTGTAGGAAATACTGTGGAACCAAAACTCAAATTATTTGAGTCTTTTCAGCAGCTCCATTTTGAGAACCTTTGGATGTTTATCTCCTTTCTGCAGAACAGAGCAGACCTTTCCATTTAGGTTTAAGCCAAATGTTCTGGATAATTAACAAAGCTGCTGAGGCCAATTCTAGGGGGGAAAAAACACTTTCGCATGCAGCATGATGCAATCTGAAATGCTGGCGCCCTGGCCGCCTTTCTTCTTATACAGAGCACCTTACTGACATCACAAAACTACAGAGGGGTTCCTCCTAGACCCTAAGATGCACAGCCACCCTGGACAAGGAGCTTGTCTCTGCTGAGAATAAAAGCCGGGCAGGGGTGGGTTGTTCCTTCTGCACTCCAGCTGGCTTGAAGACCAGGACTCCTGCTGTGAGTATGCAAGCAAATGCCATCCTTGGCACTCTGCCAGGAAACCCAGCATTTTGGCTTTACACTCTATCTGACAAGAACGGATTTTGTTTCCCTCTGAGCCATTCCTGGGGAGATGAATTCTCATTAGCCCCATATCCAGAGTGAAATCTGGTAAACTCAGTTCAGAGCTTTTCATGAAGCTGCTACAGGTTATTTTAGCAGCAGATCCTAAAGTATTTAAAGGGTTGTTGATAGGGAAAGTGAAGCTTGGGAGGCCCTTTAAAAATGTGTGTGTGTAGCCCAAGTAACAGATGTCCACTGTAGAAAAATTAATATAGAGAAGGAAAACTAAAGCTGTCTCATGGGGTCCCGTTTGCTTGTGTATTGTTGTGTTCACGTGTGCTCAGTCATGTTTTGACTTTGTGACCCCCTGGACTGTAGCCCGCCAGGCTCCTCTGTCCATGGAATTCCGCAGGCGAGAATACTGGAGTGGGCTGCCATTTCCTCCTCCAGGGGATCTTCCCGACCAGGGATCAAATCTGCATCTCCTGTGTCTCCTACATTGGCAGGTGGAGTTTTACTGCTAGTGCCACCAATCTTGTTTAATGTGTAAGGGGGAGCGAACTGAAGAAAGAAGCTGGAAAAAAGTTGTTACAAACTTGAGTTTTCTACTAGAATGGTTATGGAAGGTAACTTTTCCGTTCTTTATAACAGATTGCTCATACAATTAGCATTGAAGGAAATTAAACTGCACAGCTCCGCAGAAATAACATCAGATTTTCCGAAAATGATGAGGTTGGTTTGTGGCTGGTGCCCCTGGCCACACTGTTGACCACAGCAGGAACTGGTAATACAGGTATCAATCCTCTGTGTGCTTTCTTTCCCAGACACCGAATGGACTGCTTCTGACCCCGAGTCCACTGCTGTCCAGCATACATTTCTGGAGCAGCCTTAGTCCAGTTGCTCCACTGAGTCCTGCCCGGCTGCAAGGGCCAAGCACGCTGTTTCAGGTGAGCATTTAGAAATGAACTTGTACGTGTGCAACTTCTAAGGGATGTGTTTCTTGATAAATCCTGCAAGGTAACATTTTCTCTAAGTGTAGGGCAGAACTCACTGTGTAAGTTTCCAAAAGGAATTCATGGTAACGTGGATGCAAAAGGCACCTTCAGAAGCTGGTATTTTCATTGAGGTGGTGTGCACATGTCAGCTATCCATAAATGGAACAATAAGTTCTCCAACTGTTCGATTTATTTTCACTATGAAAACTGGAAATTTATGAGGAAAAAAATTTTAATTGTATTTTACAAAATCTCATAAGACTTTAACATACTAACCTATTAGTATGGTAACCACACAAAATAAAGATAAAAATCGTGAACTCTACATTGTAATAATAGCAAAGTTACCTGCATAATTCTATGAGTCAGAATCAAGTTTTCCTTGTTCTATAATAGAAAAAAGAAGCATCCAGGGACCTGATTAAAAATGAATTAAGTCTCAGCTGTTCGTCTTGTAGAGCTCCCTGTACTAGGTAAGCGCATTCATTAGTCATCTCCATATGAGAAAACTGCAGTAGCATCACTTGCTATCATGTGGAAATTGGTATTTCCCCTTGGAGACCCAAAGATTATGACTCACCAACCAAGACGTTACTGTCTGAACATATGAGTGTAGAAAGGATCCCAGGGACAGGAATGAGGCAAAACTGGATAAAATGCACCCACCTTCTGTTCCTGAGTCTGACCTTGTCTGTCTCGTTCACCTTGCCTCTCATCTCTGCCCGGCTGACCTCAAGCCATTGTTCTTTGGTTCTCATTGCATCCAGCACTCACCACTTTGTACTGCCTGTTTATCTGACAGTCTCCCCACTAAACAGTGGGCCCTCAAGAAGCCAGAACTGCATCTTATTTGCTGTGGGGTGTGCCTGGCATCTGGCACACTGCTTGGTACACAACATGTTCCGCAGTTACCACTGACTAAAGGAAGGGATGCCTTAGAATCTACCAAGAGAAGAGACGTCTGAGAAAGTTAAGTGTTAGTGAGATCACGTCTCCAGTGCGTTTCTTTATTGTGCATTTTGTTTGTCACGGTTAGTATTCACCTCTGTGCCAGGAGCTATACATGCTGGTATTTAGGGTCTCCCTTGGAGAAAGGCAGAGCTAGAGAGGTTCTATCTGGTTACTATCTTGCTTCTCTGGTTTCCTTGTAGGGATGAGGTAGGGTGTCATGATGTAACTATACTTGAATTATCAGGTTTCTCTTCCTGGCCTTCCTTCTCATTACAAGAAACTGAGATATGGTCATGCACAGTCAATGTGTTGATTCTTAGCCATTTTAACTCAGGCAAAGAAACAAAAACTAGCAATAGCAAAAGGCAGTGAGCAAATGCAGAATTAGGCAAGTTTTAGATTGGTGATTTTTTGGTGGGGAAACTAAAAGACCTTATTTCCTGGAAGTGGCCAGATGGGAGCAGCAGAGAGTTCCTGAGTAGAGCAGACAGGATCGTGTGCATAGTCAGTCAGCTCCACAGTGGGGCCTGTAATTCTACCCTAATCCTAGAATCTAACACAAGGCCTCTCTAGGTTTCCTGAGATATATGTGAATAATGAATGGACTGTCACTTCCCTCCTTGCTGAAAATCCTACCACCTGACTGTGCAAGGCTTGGTGATTTCCCAAGGAAGCCTTCCAGAACTACTGGTCCAGAATTCTTGGAGCTTTCTAGCCCATTACCCCCAACAGTTACTCGCAAAGAGTCGGACACGACTGAGCGACGTCACTCACTCACTCACATACTCCCAACAGTTAACAGTAGTTCACCTCCCCACTGATTCTACACATTAAAAGGTATCAGGAGCTCTGGGAATTGGCCAAGATGCATATCCCTTCAGTGACTACCGTAGACTGTAGTTCTGTACTGTAGACCCGTGGTTCTCAAGTTAACACATGGCAGACTCAGCCAGAGGGTGGGTGTGTTAAAATGCACCTGACTGGCCCTCCCCTAGAGTCTCTGATTCAGAAGCTCTGGGATGGGGCCTGATAATAACATTCTTTACTACATTCCTAGAGATGCTGCTGCTCCAGAAACCCCACTCAGAACCACTGCTGACCAGTGGCTCCTGATTTACATTTAGAATTCTGCAGACGAAAAGCTGCACTTAACGGCTACCTGCTCAGAACTGTGATATCACAGACTGGGCCTGTCCTCTCTCCTGGAGCCATTCAGAACACAACCCTGAATGGGAAAATGTAACCAGGTGTGGATGGCTGACAGGTTACATGGCCGTGGGCCCTCTTTGGGGTTGGGGTCTGTGGGACTGAAGAAAAATAACTTTGTACCTTTTAGAGTATTACTTCTCTTCCTATGAATGATAAGAGGACTGAGCTGGTGAAAGATGAAATTTGCAGTTTTGAAAATGGTTAGAATAACATGGTAAGAATCATAATTTTAAAATGATTGAGTTTCAAATTTAGATTACTATCAACAGTACTGCTTTTTAAACGAATGAAAGTAACTTTAAAAATAAGCCTCTTTCACATATGCTATGTGAATGTGCTAGAGAAGGAAAAAAAATTAAACTTGGCCTATAATGATGCTGGCAAATTTCCTGCTATGATTAGAAAAATAGATCAGAATCCTTACGGTAACAGTTGACAAGCTGAGGAGGAGTTCTGGCAATGAACTCTGGCACTGAGGGTCTCTTAGTATTATTAGTAAGTGATAGCAGATACTGAGAATTTCAAGGGAAGGAGAGTGGAGATACAAGCCTTTCTAGAAGAGGTATGCTTTGTAATTGAGACATATATAGAGAGAGATGCCAAAGACACTGTACTAAATCTAAATATACACCTTGGTTTATAAAGTGAGATGGGTTCCCAGTTGGACTGTTTAGTATTTTAAGCTTGTCTTTAGGATGTCTGTTCTGCTTTTGAAATGGATTTTGATCATATTTGGAATATACCTAGTAGGTACAGATACGAGGTAATTTTCAACTGAGAAAGTGTTCTGTAATTTTTAACTCAACAAATCTAACCCAGGAAATACTTGTAAAGCTCTGAGGCAGGGACTGTGGGGATATACAACATGTGAATACCAGGTGTGTAAACACAGTGCTCCAGGAACCCAACAAGAGTTGCTCTTTCCAGCTGGGGCCTGAACAGAGGCCCCAAGGCAGAAGGGAGATCTGAGCTGGGAAGATGGGCCAGGATCACGGCAGAATGAAGTACATTCTAAATGAACAGATATGCATCATTTGGATATGAAAATACATAGTCTGTTCTGGAAGGGACCTGGGTGATAGACTGGTTGGAAAAGCAGCAATG
This sequence comes from Neotragus moschatus, assembly GCA_006410615.1. NCBI lineage: Eukaryota > Metazoa > Chordata > Mammalia > Artiodactyla > Bovidae > Neotragus > Neotragus moschatus. The sequence continues at coordinate 670,261 of SJYA01000857.1, forward strand.
GGGCTTGGAGAGTATACTTACTAAAGAGTTGTTAAGTGAAAACCATGGGAGGCCTTTTAAAGCTGGAGATAAAGTTAAGATCTCTATTTTAGAAAGGTATCACTGGTATCATAATGTGGATAGAGGACAGAAGGCAGAAAGAGTAAGGGGCAGGAATGCATAGATTGACACTACTCCAAATTCTGAGGGAGAACCACCTTTTACGTAAGAGTGAAAAAGACATTCCAGAGGTAAAATTGAGAGGATGACTTTTAGATGGGTGTAAGGAGTAATTAGTGAAAAATCAGGAAGAGGCAAGCATTAATAAGTGACTGAAAGACTGGGAATGCTATTGATAACAAGAGCTACAATTTCTTGAGGGCTATCATATGTCAGACATTGTTCTAAAGCACTTTTCATGGCTCCTTATTTAATAGTCTCAACAGCTCTATTTGAAAAGATGACCAATTTTACAAGAAAAAGAAAAAAAGAAATTAAGGCCCAGAGATGTTGCTCAATTTGCCCAAGATCCCATGTTAACAAGTGGTAGAGCCCTGATTCTTGTTTAGTGTCGTGCTCCTTACCACCATTCTTACCGACTTTAGAGTGAGTAGGGAAGAGGTACTGGGGCTATCTAACTGACATCAAGAAATGTTGTTGAGTACAGTACTGGAGAAAGGAAGGCTGAGGACAAAAGTTGGGGAATGCTGTTTAAGAAAAGGGACTGTGTGTGGATGATGGGAGGGGAGGGGGGGCAATGAGGAGGAGTGTGAAACATGTCAGAAAGGTCAGGCTAACCAAGAGAAACTATGACACTTGAGTGTATAGAAATAAAGAGGACAGAAGTCAGTAACAAAACCAAAACTTTTGAAAACACCAGTAAGATGAACAACTACTAAAATGAGAGAAGATGTAAATAAATTACAAGAACGAGAATTCAAAGCCTCCTCTTCTTCCAGTGTCTACTCTTAACCAATGGGAATAGTGGTTAGCAGCACACCTTAAATAAAAAGTATAAGCTAAATGTAAATAGATTTGATAACCCCAGAAGAAAAGGATAAAATTCTATATAACGTTAAAATTCAAAGTGTCAGGAAATAAAACCTTGATTATAACCATTACAGAAATAGTAATTAATAGCACCACCCCCTTGCTACTGACATTAAAATAAGTTGGGCAATTGGGTACAGAAAGCACAGTATATAGATTAAGAATTAAACTAGAAGATAGCCCCAAGAGATCACTGTGACTCATCTAGTGCTCAACAAGGAAAACTTAGTTTTCCACAATCGTGTTTAGAAGGAGGTCTTTAAGTATTTTGTGTTGAGAGTATAGCTGCTATGCTTTAGACATGAAAGACAAAGCATATACGTTTGTCCTATCTTAGTTACCAACAAAACAAATTAACTATAAATTTTGGCACTTATAGGTTGGTGGTCTGGGCATTATCATTTTAACTAGAATATTTTTAAAGATATTGTTTCCTAAATCTCTTAAGATAAAAACATTCCTCACTTTTAACAGTTACTGAGAAACATCAGTAGTACTCTGGAAAACATAGTTTCAAAATACAATATGAAAAATTACTGATTCATATACAAAGAGTTTCCTAGTTTCCAAAATTGATTTTTCTTAATATGTAAAGCAAATAATCATTCTGAATAGACTGGAATCTTCTAGAAACACTATTAGAACATGCTTTAGCAACATATAAAGTATGTATTTTTTTCTAATAGCCTCTGCACATAAAATAATTTGGGATATATTCTAAGCCTTAGCCTCTGCTGTATGTAATCTTGATTTCATTGTCACCTTCCAGTTACTCATTCTGTGAAATAATTGGTGACATGGACTTTCATAGTGGTCCGGGCATTAAGAACACACCTGCCAATGTGGGGAACATGGGTTCAATTCCTGGTCCAGGAAGATTCCACATGCCTTAGAGCAAACAAGCTCGTGCGCCACAACTACTGAGACCTACACGCTTAAAGCCTGAGCTGCGTACCAAGAGAAGCCACTGCAGTGAGAAGCCCACACACTACAACAAAGAGTCAGGGCAGCCAAAAATAAATTATTTTTAAAAAATTGGCAACTGACCTTGAACTAGTGCACTGTGGTCTATCTAGGAATGTTAAAAACTCCGGTCTTCCCAATGGATTTGCAATAACATAAATATCTTTTGCCCCTACAGTTCCCAACACTGCTTAATGGCCACATGCCAGTGCCAATCCCCAGTCTGGACAGAGCTGCTTCTCCAGTACTGCTTTCTTCGAACTCTCAGAAATCCTGATGACATCTGGCCACAATTTAAAGACTCATTAACTGATGAAACAATTTGTCCCCATGGGCTAGTTTACCTGTGTCGTGAGAAGGATGTTGTGAAACCCGTCTGTTTATTTGGTTTGCACTTTTCATAACATGGATGGTCTAGATTTATGTTAGCATTTTTAAAACTTTTTTATATTCAAGTATATATGAAAATCTGTTTTGCATTAAGTGAATTTTAATGTTTTTGTTTTTATATCTTCTTAGCTCTTAAGTGTTGAACACTGTTGACAGTGAAGAACTTTTCTAAATGGTTTTCAATGAAATAAGGATGTGAAGCTTTCTTTCTCTTTAATTCTGCAAATGCTGAACTGTGCTTATATACACTATAACCAGCTGTGCCTTCCTTTGCATTTAGTTTATTGTAAATTATCTATATATATTTTTAGTATTAAGAGAAAATGTTTGAAAGACAAAAATTAGTATCAAACAACTCTCTAGTAGAATTTCATTATTTTTCACAAGTAGGCAATATGAAAGCATTCATTACTTTTCTTTTTGGCTTTCAACTGTATGAGAATTGCCTTAGAACTCCTTTTGAACTGAAATTCAGTGAATATAATATCCAATAATGTTTTTATAAAAAACAACTAAGCCATATTTAGACAGTAAAATTTCATGAAAATGCTCTAAAGTGCATTTTTGGAAAAATGAACCTTGAAAGGCTAGCCTCCTTCAACTCCTTCCACACAAAAGCCTGAGACGGAAAAACTGTATCAAGTTCACTCAATCTATGCCCCTGGAATATTTCCTAGGTTAGCACATTCTTATTTTAAAAAATTAACCTGGTTCTTCCCATTTTCCATTGAGAATCATACCTCTCTGATGATGCATTTACAACTTCTAAGTTAGGGTTTCTCTGAACCCCAGAAACTATAACATTTAAAAGCCTATGCTTTGGAAAAGGTTCACAGACTGGTGATGAATACATATAACAAAGAAAACATTTTGTAATACCAGGTATCTTCATGTGTATGGGTAAAGCCTTGGTTGTGGAAATTGAGGTGTAGGATACACTGCTTTATGTATTACTGTTTTTGGTGAGAATGAAGGAAAATTGATTAAAAATATAAAATTCTTCAGGAACCTTATTGTGGAACTGAACTTATTATGTAACAATCTGCAGTACTAAACAGTGAATCCTTTTGTATAGTATAGTTTAGAGCAGTGATAATAGAAACACTTTCTGTTCCTTCAGAAAAATCCAGCACCAGTTTAAGGTGCCCATTTGTATATGAAGTGGTAAAGTTCCAATGTAAGATTCAAGAACTGGAAGGTCCCCAGTGCGTTCAACTCAATAAAATTACCATCCTTAACTGTAACAGAAACCAATTTGAAATGTGGCTAAATAATTCACTGATCCAAATGAGGCACTGAATGGCAGGGATTATGAGAAAGGGTAAAAAACAAAGGTTGTAAAAACAAACATTTGAGTTTTCAAGAAATCTAAAATTTTGTTGTGATACTTTTAACGCTTGAGATGTTCAACTGGAATTGAGCCTGAGATTTTCAATTGGAATTTTATTTGGTGATGTAAGCCCTCATGGGGGGGAAAAATCCAAACTCTAATATGCATCTTGGAATATAAAGTAACGGGCCTGGTTCCACAATCTGCAAGGAGACACTACTGTCACTACCCACAGGCTAAGGATAATTCTGTACTAAAAGAGCTAGTCCAGGGGACTGGTGTTTACCAAACATAAAATGTTAGAAGAGGCCTTTGGGATACATCTAAGCACCATTTCCAGGTAAGGACAAGTGCACAGAGCGGGAATGCCTAAAGCCACACAGCCCACTTGAAGGCAGAACAACGACTGGCACTTAGTCCAATTCTACTTCCCCATGCCTTGCTATAGGCAACTAATGGTCTAAAACGGCATGTTAGGTAGGAAAAACAAAAGAGCATTAAGAACAAACCAAAACTTGTCAGATAAGAGCATACCTCAAATGCAAGGTTCTTACAGAGAAACTAAGTCAATGTGCAAAACCCTCAACCTGGTATTCCCTTCCTCCAGATACTATGATTAACATACACTCTAGCTCCATTTATTAGAAATGGAAAAAATACAGTATTTTTTGATGCACCAAAAAAACTCACATGACACAAATAGAGAACTGGAGGTGTTGAAGTATATAATCCTTAATGCTCTGCCTCATTCTGTGTGTGTGTGTGTGTGTGTGTGTGTGTTGGGTTTGTCTTTTTTAAACAATTATTTTAGTAAAAAAATAGGTTTCAAAGAACATAATAACTTTGCTTTCCCTTTTTATATGTTTGCTTGACCAGTGTTGAAATGCTATGGTAAAGTTTATAGAACTGTAACCTAACTGTTGGTCTCTTTTGTACACATCTTTTCTACGACTGCAAATCTTCACTCAATTTTCATATATGTATCATTTTTACTGTTATATTATTTTTGTTCAATAAATACTTTGTGATAAAAGGTGTGAAGAGGCAAGTGGGTTGTATTACTTCCATTTACTTGGGATGATTCAAGTCATCCCATTCAAATTGCTATTCTATGGGTATAAATTGGAAAAAGAATTGTTATTTAGCTTAAATATTGCACATTAAAACACTATGTATATATAAATCTTAAACAGGTATTTAAGGAAACAAATATACTTATTGATACTGAGTTGGGTAGAAGGGAATGGATTTGAAAACTGGTCCTCTGATCACTTAAATCTGAAGTTCTGTCATTCTGCATTGAGGTAGGGAGGTAATGAGGAGATGAAAACTACATAGCCATTTATTCTTTTAGCTGCGATTAATATCAAGAAATTAAACCCATCCCATGGTCATGGATTAGAACACTTAATATTATTAAGATCACAGTACTACCCAAAGTGGTCTATGGAGTCAATAAATTCATCACAATCTCAAAAATCTCATCCTAAAATTTATATGGAATTTCAAGGAACCTAGAATATACAAAACAATCTTGAAAAATAAAAACAGAAGTGGAGGACTCACACTTCTTGAGTGCAAAACTTATAAAGCTACAGTTAATTAAAACACTGTGCTACTGGTAGGAAGATAGATATGTAGACCAAGAGCAGAATTAAGAACCCCCAAATAAACCCTCATTTCTATGGTCAACTGATTTTCAACAAGGGTGCCAAGGGGGAAAAGGTCAGGTCTTTCAACAAACAGGTCTAGGAAAACTAGATACTCACATGCAAAAGAATGAGGTTTGCCCCTCACTTTACACCACAAACATTAATTCAAAACAGATCAAGGTCCTAAATGTAAGCACTAAACTATAAAACTCTTAAAACGGGAAAATATTCATAATCTTGGATTTAGCTGCTGTTAAGTTGCTTGAGTCGTGTCCAACTCTGTGCGACCCCATAGAAGGAAGCCCATCAGGCTCCCTCGTCCCTGGGATTCTCCAGGCAAGAACATTGGAGTGGATTGCCACTTCCTTCTCCAATGGATGAAAGTGAAAAGTGAAAGTGAAGTTGCTCAGTTGTGTCCGACTCTGTGCGACCCCATGGACTGCAGCCCACCAGGCTCCTCCGTCCATGGGATTTTCCAGGCAAGAGTACTGAAGTGGAGTGGGGTGCCACTGCCTTCTTCATGGATTTAGCTAAAGCAACTTAAATATGCAACCAAGAGCAAAGGCAACACAAGAAGAAATAAACTGGACTTCATGAAAATAAAAAACTTTTATCAACAGGACACCATAAAGTAAGTGAGCACAACCCACAGAAAAAAATAATTACAAATCATATATGTCATAATGTTCTAGACTATATAAAGAAATACAACTCAACAACAAAAAGACATACAACCAAACTTTTTAAAAGACAAAGGACTTGAATATACGTTTCTCTAAGCAGATAATGGTCGGTAACACATGAAAAGGTGCTTAACACCCTCAAGTCCTTAGGGAAATCAAAGCTGCTTCAAAGCTATTGGAATGAACATAATGGGAAAAAAGCAGCAAGGATGAGGAGAAATTGGACATCATGCATTACTACTGAAAAATGTAAAATGGTGTGGGTACTGTAGAAAACAGTTTGGTGGTTTCTGAAAAAGTTAAGGATTAAATTACCAACTGACCCAACAATTCCACTCCCGGTGTATGAACCCAAAGAATTTAAAAAGAAAGGCTCAAACAGATGCTTGTATACCAACGGTCACAGCAACATTCACAACAGTCAAAAATGGAAAAAAAAAAGTCTATCAACAGATGAATGGATAAGCAAGTTATCCATATTTTGCTTGGATAAACAGATAAAATGGATAAGCAAATGTTGTATAGTCAGGCAACAATGTTACTCAGCCATGAAAACAAATGAAGTTCTGACACATGTTACAATATGGATGAACCTTGAAAACATTATGTTAAATGAAATAAGCCAGAGACAAAAAAAACAAGTGTGGTACAATTCCACGTACATGAAATATGTAGTTTTTGTCTCTATGAATTTGCTTATTCTAGGTAAGAGATGACCCAAAGGATGTGGGAAGGAGAAAACATGGTGGTGTGTGGTGGGAGCGGGGTGGAGATTATAATGGCTACAAAATTTCTGTTGTTTAGAATGATGAAAAATCCTGGAAATAGGTAACTGCTTTACAACAACACTGTGAACATAATAATTAATGCCACTAAAGTGTATACTTATAAAAGGTAAAAACGGTAAATTTTATGTTACATGTATTTGACCACAACTTTAAAAAACAGTAAACACACACACACGAACTGTCTTGGGTCAAAAAGATTATAACATGTTAACAAGAAGGCTTTCATAAGCTAATAAAGCAGCCACTTCTATACAGAATATGACATATTCAACATGTTAACATCATCACTTGGAAGGAAAACAAAAAAGGCATCCCCTCTTACCTTTAAGAACCTTGTCAGTTTAAGACGAATCATCTCTGTTCAAGGTTCACAATTTGAGCTTCAATTCTCTTCAGTGCCAAGTTTTCAGAATCTGAATGATGCTCAAGTATCAAAAAAAGAAAATCAAATTCCTTAATAAAATGAAGGAACATCCGTAGTTTTTCCTAGGAAGAGCAATTTTATATAACTGGTGGATACAATTCTTCACCTTTTATATGCAAGAATGAAACAAGGATAACTCAAATTTTCAACAAATCAAGTAGATAACCTATGAAATGAAAAATCTGACAATTAAAAGTGCTATCCTATAAAATTACAGTAAAGATTAGTAAATGAAGGGCCAGCACAATTATAAGTTAATTGCTACTGGCACAGAGACACTTCATTATCTTGAGACACATAAAAGAATATGGTCCCATTCTGCACAGCCTTCTTCCCCAAGAAAGAACCGTGACTCAACAAAACCACATTTTAACAACATGAAGATTTTGTTATTATAAATTTTGAAACAAAATGGAGGAATTTTCACATAATATTTATAACCTTCAAAGTACAATATTAATACATATCTGTCAGTTAGAAATAACAGCAGTTTGTTAGGCTACAGAGTTTAACATAAAACCAATTTACAAATGTGAAAAGCAGTAGTGGTCCAATATTCACCATTACACATGAATCTGTTTCTTCCAGAAATTTTTTAAAAATTAAAACTTCAGTATCATGAAATATTAAAATAACACCCCAAACATGCCACAATCACTATTCACAAATAAAGTTAAAATGAAATATACAAAAATTCACTTAATACTGTTAAATAACAATAAACTACAAGATTTCCTGAACAGAAATGGTAGGACCCTGAATGTTTTACAGTGAATGTCAGGAAAATGAATTAAGTTATGACTCTTTTCATGATATATAAGCCCCAAATTTACATGACCATTTCAAAATATAGCAATTAAGATTTGCAGTTGGTAAGATGCACTAAACAAATAGTCCTTAAGAGTGAACACAAATGCTTAAAACACTGTTACCAACATCAAGGTGTATTTATGATATTCAAAAAGATGCATAATTAAAACTGTAATATTTACTATCTCTGATAAACAGTAATACCTAGAATGCTTTAAAACAATCTTCCAAGTTCTCATTTCTCTTGTTTGTTATTTATCATGGCTCATTTCAAACACGTATTACATCTTTCAGCTGATTCCAAGTGAATGCTATTAAAACACACACATATACACATCTCTCAAATGAAATAAATTGTTCCCCAATGAAGAATCATCCATTCTAATAAAATAATTGTATTTAAGACAAATAAAACAAGAGCTCTCATGTTTGACTGGACTTGTACGGTTTAACTAAATTAAAGCACAATGTAAAATAGGTTAAATGTATTAGTATACAAATATCCAATAATATGCAGTAAATATTTCTAAACTGAGGAAAGGTAAAAATAAATAATTGTGGTACTTTAATTTATTGGTATGTAATTCGAGATCCCCGAAATGTCAGGTGCTCACTTGCTTGCATCAACTTCTGCATCACATGCTTTCCCAAACAGAATGTGCTTATCGATTTCTTAGCTACTCTATTTGCTGATGTTCAATAAAAAATTATACAGCATGAACGTAAGAGTGTTCAAGTTGGCTCACTTATTTTACTGTTAAGCAAAGCTAAATTTACATTCCAGGAAACAATGCAGTTTAATCTTAAAAACAAACAAAAAATGCAGCAGTAAAACAATTTATGAGGAGAAACAGATGCATTCACATATAATAAAGCCACTGCAACTTCTTCAGGCATCAACTGTTGTGTTAAATAAACAGACAGTAGTTATTTAGCAGCAATGATTCCGCAATAAATAATGCACTGTGTTTCTCAGTCCTGCACAAAAATTGCAGCTATAGTTACATCAACAGCTGTAACCTACTGGCTCTAATGGCAGAGAAGACCTTAAAACCAACTGTACAAAAAAATTGTCACACTGTGACAACAAATATAAAAACAATTTGTAGGTCTGAAATAAAAAGACTCCACTGTGAAGAGGACAGTGTAGACAAACGAAGATTCCAAGTCCACCAAAAGAAATAACTGCCTTCAGATTTGAGTCCTTGATTGATAAGAAAGGCTGGGGGCTGGGCTTGAAACCATGTTATCAGACTTAAAAGAGCATGCTCTGTCTTCTGTTCTTCCCATGTCCTAAAATATAAAGTCATTTTATGAGGCAGTTCAAGGTTCAGTTTTATCCCACATACAGTATTTGGTGACTCTATGAAGCTAATGTTCCCACCAGCAAAAGCTAATTCCATGGTAAGAGTGATCAGCTCTGTCTTAAAGGACCCTCTTGTTGATGGGGTCAGTCTACAGCTTCTATGCTTCGAAGTGATGAACCTGATGACTAGGGGAGCACAGATGTGTCTTCTGCCTCAGGTGCCAGGGGTGGCGTGTCAGTGATCAGGCCAGGTCACTTGTAAGAGGTCTCTGTGCCATCTGCAGCTTTCAGGATCCCTGATTGGACTGAGTCAGATTCTCTCTGAAGAATTACTGAGCTGCCCACATCATACAGAAAAGTGAGTATGTGCAATGCTAAACATACACCGTTGTGGAATGCACTGTACATTAGTTTTTACATAATTTTACTGATCAATTTATAAACCAAAAACTTGATTCCACGCAAAATTTCATGATCGACATGTGAAATGGTTTATGACAAACACACCTGTCTCTGGATAAGAAGAATTTCGAAAACCGGGGTCCTTTTGCAACTGAATCTCTTTCAAACTGAATATTGATACACCTAAAATGCATAGACAAAAAACAGCAGATGAAAGCCTATCATTAAAGCAAATATAATCCAACTAGAGACAAAATGTCTTAATTATATACTCAGTGAATGTGAAACATTTATACCACATTTACAAGGTTAGAGCCCCACTGAAGTATTTTCTCTTTTGTTCCAAGGTTTTGAGAAGAAAACCAAGCCAAATAATCTCCCCTCAGGATCTTTCTCCTCTAATCTGGCTTTAAATCAGGCTGTGAGTGTGTGTTTCTCTGAAGAGAATATACACTGTTATTTCTAGGGCTTACTGAGGTTGAGAGACCTCATCAAAATGTATTACTCAGTTTTATTCTATCCTTTATCCATTTGTCTTATGATGGCAGTGAAGGTCAAATCCTCAAACTATCTTCAGAATTTTATAGAAAAACAAGAAATAGGTTTATACACCTTTCCTGCAACTCAAACTTTAAAACTTGCTATTATTAGTAATAATGAAATGTAAATAGCATCTTAAAAAATACTTGTAATTCATCTTTCTCATTTCCATCTCTGCCACAGAGGTAGTCTTTCATTACAAAATATCCTTTAAGTTCTAAGTGAAAAGTCAGGAGTCGTCTTGATTCCAATTAGAAAACCACTGTCTAGTAAATGAGAATGGGAAATTAATGAAAGCTTTTGGTAGCTCATTTCCAAAATATTCTCTTAATTCCCCACTCACCTTGCTCAGTTTTAAAGTAAAATATTGGGGTAATTTTTAAGGATGTTCTGAGTAAAATCAAGCAGTTACCTCAGGCATGAGAAACCAGCTATTTTAATGCCAATATGCTCACCTCTGTCATGGGGATAGTTAACAGTATCCCCATGTGAGTGAGTGAACACAGTCAAGGAAAACCACCTTCATGTCTTAAAAAGGAAATTTACTTTCATGAGAAAACTAACGTTTTGGCTGAACATTATGACTTGCTTGAAATCCATTTTTTAACAACTCTAAATCAAAGTAATTCAGATTGGGCCTAATGACAATGTCTATCATTGGATGGCATTTTCCAGTTTAAGTCCAATAAGACTAATGACCCACATATAAGTGCTACTGATTTCTTAGAGGCATAGCAACATGCTCAGCGTTAAAAGAAATAAATTAAAACAGGTAAATAAGACATACGCCTCCCTTCAAGGATTTCTGATCTAATTACAAAAAGATCAGACTTTTAGGCTTAAAAACCAAAAGTCCCTTCCTAAACTCCCAATTCACCCCAGTCTCCAAACCTGGATAAAAATAAAGGGGATGGGAGGACACACTCTAGAATTTCTCTTACTTTCAGGTAGAGCATGTATTCTTGGTCCCAGACTTCGAAAGTATACATGTTTCATGGCCTCTTCTGCTGAAACCCTTTTCTTAGATTCATACTGTGAAAAACCAAAAAAGCAGCTTCATTAATTTTTTTCCCCCTAAATACTGGAAAAAGCATGTGTGCGGGGCAAGGGACACACACATGAATTAGCATTTAAACGTTTAGAGCTACTGTTATCTCGATTACTTAATACTTAATAAAAATTACTTATTTTTAAGAACCAATTTACTATGCTCTAAATTGAGTTACTACTGAGCTTGTGTAGCAATGATCTCAGTTACAAATTTCCAAAATAAAGCTGGATTTTAACTAAAGATTAAAATTCCTTATATTTTCTGAAGTGATAGAAAAAAAGCAAAATATCTGACCTATGGTGTTACTTTTCTTTATGAACAACAAAGGATTATTAGAAACGTAACTAATACCTTTAAGAAAGATATTATTAAATTACCTAGTCAATACCCATTTCCCTTTCTTCCTTCATGAGATAATGTAGATTTAAGGCATTCATGCTTCCAACTCTGACATAAGAAACATGACTTTTCTAAGTTTAGGCTAATTATGGCAATCCAGCTTCCCAATTCTCAGCCTCTCTTACAATCAATATTCTAGCTATATGAAGATTTCGGAGACATAGGAAGAAGTCCTTAGAGGGGTTTTTGGAAAAGCCTTTGCTTTACAGATACAAGAGGACTAATGTGACTGACACAGTCTTATGCTCTCTGTCTTTTCTGCTCTGAAGGCAGGTATGGATGGATTTGGAGGTGCAACAGCCTATAGAGCGTAAGTATAAGGGAAAGAGAAAGCGAACGTAAGAAGACATGAACTGCAGAGAGCATAGCCTTGACACAGTTGGTCAGTGCCAGCAGCCAACCACCCCAGTGAAGGGAATGTGCTATACACATTTTTATATGTCTTTTTTTTCTACATAGTCTGGTGGCGAATCACCAAGAAAGTTGATGGACAACAATAGCAATTAGCAACTATCTCTTTGGCTTCTATGATCGCCAATAATCACCAAAAATAAGCTTCAAAAAATAAAAATAGGGGGAAGTGAAGGGAATATGCTAAGCACAGAATATTCCCTTCACCTCAGACTGTTCAGGGTTACAAGAGATCCAGACACACTAGGAGAAACCATATTTTTTCACCTAAGCACATGTCTTAAGCATACTAGATACGAGCATAAATAATCTTATTTATGAGAGGGATATTACTGATCCCATTCTATAGATGAAAAAACTAAGTCTCAGAGAAGTTAATACACCATTTAATGACTGTAAAAAAGATGCAACTTACCTGAAGAAATTTTGTTATCAACTCAATTCCTTCAGAGTCTAACCTAAAAACAAAGGACAAGTAGCAATTTATTTATTAATCTTAGCTGATAGCAACTTTCTAAAACTATTTTCCAAGTGTTTTCATCTGCTGCTAAATTCAAGTGCCCTAAAATAGCACACTTTGCTGCTTTTCAAACAGATTCAAATCTGTTTTAACCTTAAGATTTATCGTGCCACTTGTTTAAGAAGAAATCACAAGCAACTGGGCATCAACTCAAAATTTCAATATTCAAGAGTAAATTAGATTACTAAAATGATAGAATTTTTAAAAATCACTATTTTATCTCTAAACAAAATAACCTGTATAACTGAAAAAAACTTTAGTAAACTAGATCTTTTTTCACAGTGTTCTAATGAAGGCAAGAGTACAACGGCATCATATAGATGAAAACAGTTGAGACTTCCAAATTTATCACTGTGGTTCAAGATAAACAGAGATGAATCACTCAACAAATTTTTACAGGACAATATGCTGAAGGTTGGGTGCTAGAAGCTATAAAGTTCAATTTAAATGTGCCTCAATAATTTCACAAAAGTTTATTTAAAAGGGATACCAAACCAATGACATAATCAATAAAGACAGAAAATTTTAAGGATGGAATTAATAAAACAGGAGTAGAGGATTTAGGGGTTACCTTAAAGGGATAACCTCTTGATCAGAAGTCACAAGTCACAAATTCTATTGTGCACTGATATTCACTGGCAAAAGCACAATTACGGTAACTGCCTCCCCTCCCTCCCACCTGAAGTGCTTTTAGTAGGTACTGTGGATGCTGTGGCCTAGAGATTCTCCAGACTCTACTAATCCTTTGCAGTCTGCCATTCTGACAAACACCCGGAACTCTGGCTACAGATAAAGTGAAAGTTGCTCAGTCGTATCCGACTCTGCAACCGTATGGACTATACAGTCCATGGAATTCTCCAGGCCAGACTGGAGTGGGTAGCCTTTCCCTTCTCCAGGGATCAAACCCAGGTCTACGTTGCAGGTGGATTCTTTACCAGCTGAGCCACAAGGGAAGCCCAAGAATACTGGAGTGGGTAGCCTGGCCCTTTTCCAATGGATCTTCCCAACCCAAGAATTGAACCAGGGTACTTGCATTGCAGGCGGATTCTTTACCAACTGAGCTATCAGGCTACAGATAAGGTAGGTGCTAAACTCATGAAGAATCTGCTTTAAAGAGCTGCAACTTTTTACCCTGGACATTATAACAGCAAGCAATATATATATGACAAAAATAGGATTTATGCTTTTATGCTAAAAGTCTAACACGTTATATTCTTCCTTCTTAGGAAGTCTACTTAGAATGTTACCAGTTAGTTTAGTGACAAGGCTATCAAATCACATAAACACTTTCAAAATAGTTTTGGCACCAGAATGATCTTACTAATTGGCCCTATCTTGCGAATAAATGGAACTAGAGTGAGTATGTTGTGAGCAATGTGAATGGCTTTTGATTAAAACAGATATTTGCCTTATTTGGTATCTTGGTGCCCTTTTCACATCTATTTTTTCTTAAGGAAAGATGAAAAAATAAAAAGGGGGTTAGTGATTCTAACGTTACTTACAGAAATGTAATACATTCTGTAAGTAAAAACATTCTGACTCAAATTTTAATGGGTCTTAGATGGATCTCAGGTAGGTCTGTAATTGGATGGGCAACATACAGGATATCAAGGGTCAGAAAGTTCATATTCTTCAGGTACAAATTATCATTAACACTAGCCAAAATTATGATGGGTCATCCTGTATAAGAGCCAAGATTTTGCCTATAACACATTCTTAAGTAAACATATAATGTGCGTGCTCAGTCGTGTCCAACTCTTTGTGACCCCATGGTCTTTATAGCCTGCCAGGCTCCTCTGTCCATAGGATTTTCCAGGTAAGAATACTGGAGTGGGTTGCCACTTCCTCCTCCAGGGGATCTTTCTGACCCCGAGACTGAAACCCGTGTCTCTTACATCTCCTGCCAATGGCAGGCGGATTCTTTACCACTACACCACCTGGGAAGCCCAAAATATAGAATAATTGTGTAGAAAAAATAAATTTCATCATGGTCTTCACAGTATTGAATAAGGCATAAATCAATGTTTTCTTTCTGAGAAAAGGAACAACCTACATAAACCCTAGAATTAATATAATATATATATATATTCTATGCTCATTTTATTTATAGTTCAATTCTGTGGACTTAGTTTGGTGATTGTTGGTCATTGAATTATAAAATTAATTTGACATAGGAAGAAATTAAATTCTAAAATATTTAAGAACTGTGTATGTAAATCAAGTATTTTTCCTGAATCCTTACCGTGACAAATGGTTCTAGAGACTAAAAGGAAAAAAAAAAGAGAGAGTGGGACTATAAAGAACTAAAAGAAAAAATAGTGTGTTCCCCATTTCAAGTAAAAAAAAAAAAAAAATACCTGGGTGCATGGTTAATTAGAGGCTGTGGTTTATATTTTGGAAAGTTGTAGTTCTTGAATTCATCATTTGAAGAAACACCTGGCCAATTTTCCTGAGATGGAGTTCCTGAATTTAAAAATATATATGCTTATAAATATATAGAAAATTTTATACAGGCAAATATATATAGGCAGAACCAACGAGTCTTAAATAACAATTTATATTTAGTAGATAATTTGATTGTTTCAAACAAAATTAGAATGACAGAAATAGTAAACATACAGACTTTTTTTCAGACTAAGCAAAGATTCCACAAAAAGGATGCCTATTGACATCTAAGCTAAAATATTTCCCAATAATGTGCTAAAAGTCAATTTTCAATAATATTTCTCTTGTCTTTTCATAGAATCATTATTGCACAGGTAGAAATCAGTAAATAAAAAGCAGAAGTTATCTAGAAGGATCTTTATCTTAACAGGCAAATTATAATTCTTCTAACAGCTATTTATGTTAGTTTCAGTATCAAATTTATAAATATATATTTGAAAGATGTAGTTGTATCCAGCTACTCAATTACAGGTAACAAATCACTGAGAAGAGAGTTCTTCTGTTACCTAGCAGTCGGAAAATTAAGTGTAGTTCATCTTCCACAGTTGATCCTGGAAACAGAGGTCTTCCAGAAGCCATTTCAAAGAAAATGCAACCAACACCCCTATAAAATACACCATAAAAAAAAAAAAAAATGAGTAATCTATTTATATATTATTAAGCATAAGAATCTTTTCCCTAAGGCTGGCTCTCTGGAGAATTTTATACTAGCCTTCTAGAAAATCTGCAGATTTCTTTCAGATACAACTAAACTAACTTGCTAACATTTGCTTATCATCTTCTATACTTCTATATCCATCTTCCCCGCTTAAAATGTCCAGCCCTCTTCTGCATGATCCCTGAAGAATACCACTAACCATAGCTAATAGTGATTTAATGCTTACTATGTGTTAGGCAGTGGTCAGCAGAGCTAGGTAGAAACAAATGATTCAAGATGTTTTTATGTAGGAAGCAGAGACAGAGCTCATAGATGTGGGGTAAAGTGAGTGAGAGTAAGACACAGAGAAAGAGAGAATGTGTTAAGAGAAGGAAGAGAAATGGATAGAGGCTCCCTAAATAGATACTGTCTTCACCTGTGTGAAGACATGCATTTAAGAGTCCTTCCTTTAAAAGACTCACAACCTAGCAATTACATATGTGTGTGTGTGTGTGTGTGTGTGTGTATATATATAAATTATTATATAGAAGATTAAATAATGGAGCCACTATGGCAAACAGTATGGTAATTCATCAAAAAATGTAAAACAGAATTGCCATATGATCCAGCAATTTCACTTCTAAGTACATAACCAAAAGAAAAGAAGTATCTCAAAGAGGTATTTGTACACTCATGCCCACAGCAGCACAACAGCCAAAACATGGTAACAACCCAACTGTCCATCAGTGCATGAATCAATAAACAAAATAACATACGTACAATGATTATTCAGCCTTAAAAATGAAGGAAATTCTGACACATAAAAAAGTCAAGTATCTATCTTCACCAGAGGTAAACCTTGATGACATTTATGCTAAGTAAAATCAACCAGTCACAACAAAACAAATACTATATGATTTCACCTATATGAGGTACTTAGAAAAGTCAAATTCACAAACCCAGAAAGAAAAACGGTGGAAGGAGAAGGAAATGGGGAGTTACTATTTAATAAATACAGAGTTTCAGTCTGATAAATGAAAAGAGTTGTGGAGACTGAGGACGATGGATGCACAGCACTGTGAATGTACTTAATGGTAAATTTGGTTATATATATATATTCCCAAAATTTAAAGAAGCTTAAAAAAGAAAAAATGTTTCACAATACAAATTATATAAATGTTCAACCCAAGACAACAACAAAACAAAGTATATGATTTATCACTATACAAAGAGTACTTGCAGTAAGTGAAACCACAGTTCAAGGGAAAAAATTAGCCATGGGAGTCTAGGTTATAGTCAGGGAAGATTTATGAAAACCTGTGTGTTTTGAAGGCCCTAGGCACAGGCCTTAGAGAAACAGAGTAGTCATTCAAGACAGGTGAACTGGTATGAATACAAAAGCAAAGCTGGGAAAGCCCAGGTTATTTATGAAATATAGTAAGTAGCCATTTGGCTAAATGGAAACATCTACACTGAATAGTCTGAAGTAAACTGGAAAAGATAGAGACGGTTCATGAAGATTATTAAATATCAGATTGAAGAACAATACCTTATTCTATAACAGGCAGTGAATGCGGAAGCAGCAAATGTGTTTGAATAAGGAGTGTCATGATCAAAGTGCTGGGTGAGGAAGATTACTACTGTATTTCACTATTTCAAGATCAACTTAAAGCAAGTGGGTTTTGGTAAATATCAAGTGATGATAAAAATAATAATTTTGTACCAGACACTCTTCAAAGTGCTTTATACATATCAGCTCATTTGGTCTTAACATTATTCACAGAACAGGCTTTTAAAGTAGTTATTGTTATGATTCCCATTTCCTTAATTGAGGAAACTGAGGCACAGGCCAGTAATTTCAAAAAGGTTATATAGTTATAAGTGGTAGAATTGGTCTTCAAACCTAGGTGATCCTACTTGCCAGAACTCATTGTTTATATTGTCTCTCTTTAAAATAACATCTCCTTAAAGCCAAATACCAATCAGTATGTCCTGTGTTAATGGCTACATTCTTTCAAAATTATAAATGGCAATAACATATGCACATATTTACCACATGTCAATCTGTGTTGAGTACTCTGAAGAACCCAGAAGCACATCAGGCGGCCGGTACCAAAGTGTGACAACTTCATTTGAGTAGGTCTTTGTGGGAACTGACTTGGCTCTGGCTAGTCCTTCACAGGGGAAAGAAAACAATTAAGAAATAGCTAGAATGTATTTCTCAGTTCATATGACCACAACGACTGCAGTCACAAGGATGCCTGAGTGCACCTTATACCTTTTTGAAGCTTAACAAAATTCGTTTTATGAATTTTTGAGTGTGCATCGTCCTGGGTCAGCAAATCTTCATGTAATTAAACTAAATAATAATAATTCCACATTCAGGGACTATGTTTACTTTTACAAGTGAATGCACCTGGTCTCAGTATCTGTGCTAATCTAAAGATATCTTCCTTCTAGCCGTGATTATGCCAAAATTACTTCCTACTTCAAGTTAAATTAATGCAAAACAGGCCAATGATATTAAGATAAACAATTTTACTTCTTACGGTTATAGGCTTATTGACTTTTAACCTGATTACAATTTTCATTTGCTGTACTGATTCTTACCAAAAAGCATGAAGTTACTGGTCCATAATCCTGTTAAGTTTTATTAACAATTCCCTTGCAGAAGTTTTTATTTAAAGTTTTCTTGGAATAAACTACATTGTCGTTCTGTACTTCCTAAGTTTTACATTATATAGTTAATATTAAAATACGATGAACCTGTCTTTGGATATTATTAGTTGCTGTAGATAACATGTGCCATTCCTTTGCCTGTTGAATATGAAATTCACTGATTATCTAGATATAAAGGCAAGAACTCGCAACTTTCTCTCTTGAGCCACTAGTTTAAGAGTTGCTTTTATTACCCCCATGGCTCCAAATTCTTATCACCTAAAGAAGTAAATTTTTAAAAGATATCTGAAGAAATATAAATTTTAACATATACTTTATTTCAAACAGGGAATAATTCATTCACAGGCTGTGATTTGTGCTGTAACTATTAAATCTGATTAAAATACTAAATAAGAAAAATGTCATAGAAGGATATTTTAATTATCTGTTAAACCAGACAATCACCCAAGTGAAACCAGAATTTAAAAAAAAAAAAAAAATCAGGCAGTATTCATAGTATTTTCATTTAGTTTAAGGGCTAAAGGATGTAACTGAAATAACGTTGACACTATTTAATTACAGATTTTATTCTACCATCCCAACCTGGTAAAATAAATTAAAAGTTTTTTGATAATTAGCAACTTTTGGATTCCTCTTCCTGATATAATACTGGATTATAAGGGGAAAAGGACAGGCTTCACGTTTGCTATTCCTGAACATACAAAATCAAAGCAACTGCAGTTGTAGTTTCCTCAGTTCCTTATTCTCCTCCTCCTGAGAGAATTCTAAACTACAGTACTTGCTCAAACAGGCTTCTGGTTCAGTTCACAATTAGATTTGCAATACTAACATAAAATGCAACAGACAATAATTTTGTCCAAACCAAATTAACTAAATGTGACATGGTATTATTATATAAGCCATTTTCTATTATTAGTGAAAATGTCTATTTATATGAATACTTCCCTGATTACAGGAAAAGCAGAATTTTCATCTAGATCAACAACAACTTTATAGCTTTCGAGATCCCATGAAAGGGTCTCAGCATGCTTAGGGTACTATGGACCACTTCTAAGAACCTGCGATGGTTAGAACTGACCACCAAAATTTTCAAATATCTTCCCAAAACTTCCAAACTCACATAAAAGCAATCATACAGTGTCAATACTTGTTTTTTCCTTTAAACTTAACCACCTGGAACTATCTATAAATATCTCATACATTCCGTACCAAAATCTGCTAGCTTTAATTCTCCTTTTTCATTAATGAGGAGGTTCTGTGGTTTTAAATCTCGGTGTAACACCTTTCTTCTGTGGCAATATGCCAAACCACGTAGAATCTGGTATAAAAACAGCTATGGAAACAAAAAACAGAAATTAGTCTTACAGATAAGACATACTTTGGTGTAAGTTATGGTAAACAGAAAAGCAACTGGCCTAGAACAGTCAAAGAAAAAAGAGGAACCATCTCCTTTTCCTTACATACTTATCTAAATTTTGCAATTCATTATTCTATTTGAAACATCTATTTTTTTAGTATGAACAAATGAAACTTTATCTTAGTAGTAACAGTTCACTTGTTACTGAAAATGATTTTAAATAAATGTACCTCATAACCTTACAGGTCTACTAATTAGGTTTACAGTTTAATTATGAAATTCTCACAAATCAATCAATCTTCTACCATTACCCAACCCTCCTCCCCCTGAAAAAAAACTGATGTGGGACAAAGCCTTTAATATAAGGCACTGGAGTTGGTGGTTTTATGAACATTTTGAAGTGTCAAAGAGATCAGTGCTGCACAGCTCTGGAAAACTACGTGCTATAAAAATAACCTAAAATAACCTAACCCAGCTTCTATCACCCACCTCCTGGGTACTTTACTTTCAGCACCTCCCACTCAGCCTTCAAAACCTGCTATGATTCAGAAAAGGGATTAAGCACTGTGGAGCTCTGAACGACTCTTGGAAGAAAGCAATTCCTATAAGGCTAATGGTAGACTTTTTTGTTGTGGATTTCGGTGGAAAAGGGAATATGAAACGCAGAAGGTATTTGATTCTTTGTGGTTAACAAAAAAGAGCCTCAAGTCCAGAGCATTCAGGAGTGTACCCTTGGTTTTCTTGGAAGGTGAAAAATAGCATTAGAACTTCAAGAAAAAGCCAAGGCAGCAGGTGAACAGTGGGCCGGAAGAAATTGTAATTAGCAGAGCTTCTATACTCTATGTATTTGTGTTTTGAAAACTCTTAAATTACTACTTCCAAATATTCTCATTACTTTTTATGTTTAACAGAGAATAAAATACTTTTCAACTGAATTCAGGCATGCAGACCTGGCTTAAGACAAATAAACTTCTCAAATCTTAGTCAAATTATGATAATTAAGGACAACTTTATTTCTAAATTACTGATAATATGACTGCAGGAAAAACAACATAAAAGCCATAAGCAGAAGTAAACACAAATGAGATTCACAATACCTTGCCAAATAAAACATAAAATATGATGAGAACAATTCTCATAGAAACTATATGGAAGAGACTTAAAACTTAAAGCCCTATTCTAAAATTCCTAGCAATGTGTTATATCCATATATTTTGAACTATTTTTCAGTAAAAGAAACTGGCTCTCCTTTATACCAAACTTAACTATTTAAAAAAGTATCTTAAGTTTAAAAGTTAGTATCTATAGAACTGGAACTGTCGCAAAACCACAGCTGGGACAGCCTATTTCCAGAACAGTCTCATGAACCATTGAGTGAGTTTGGATAAACAGATCTTTGCTAAATTTGGAGTAAATCAAGTCAAAGAAACCTACTGTAAGAACACAACTGTATTAAGTGTTTTTACTTGATCTTACTTTTACTTTTGGGCTTTATCTGGGACAAAGTTTATGTCAAACTTTTCTATCATTACTTGCATCTTCACATATTTTTCAAGTAAGAAAACATAATTATCTTACTTTCCCTCATAATAGTGCAGAATGGTATTTCCAGTCTAGAATTCATAATACCTATGTAGCTTCCTGACCTTACTCATTAGATTAGCACCTTCAAAAGTTGCTTTATAATTAAATACCATTCTAAACATGAGGACTTTGCCATTCAAAGGAGGCCCTTTGCAAAATGCACTGTATCGTTTTCATTTATCTTAAATATTTGGATTCTGATAAAACAGGCTTGCTGTTATCTTTCTAAGCAAAATATACCTGTAAATGTATTCTATATATATCCAAGAGAACCAATAATACTGTGAAAGGAAATGTCAGAAGACTTTTCTGTTTTGAAGCAGAAAAAGGTTAAAAGTTTACTGAAGGGACAAGCAAGGAGAACAGGTGGCTCCTATTCAAAAACCTCAAATTCCTCTGAAGTACTTATTAAAACTTTTAAAATGAAGTAGTTCTACAAAAAAGGTCTGATTCTAGGAAATACTACAGTATAGCAAGAAGTTCTGAGTAAATGTGTTCAGACAACAGCTTATTTAAAATTCACAAAAAATTCTGAAGCAGAATTGTTATGAGACTGGCGTATTTCATTATGCAATGCAGTGCAGTTTGTCTCTGCTTAAGTGGTTGTCTCTTAACAAAATTTTAAATGACACAGTAAGCATACCTTTACATTGTGCATACTCATGATGTTTCCACAGTCATCCATG
The DNA here is from genome assembly GCA_006410615.1 of Neotragus moschatus. Classification (NCBI taxonomy): domain Eukaryota; kingdom Metazoa; phylum Chordata; class Mammalia; order Artiodactyla; family Bovidae; genus Neotragus; species Neotragus moschatus. Next base: position 692,347 of record SJYA01000857.1, read on the forward strand.
TACTGTTTTAGATCTTTATCCTAAAAAAATAGAGCACTATGTGATACATAGTTTTGAGAAGGCATGACATTTACTTATTTAGTTTTTAAAAATAAGTTTGCTTTTTAAAACTGTAGTTGCTTTTCAATGTTGTGTTAGTTTCTGGTATACAGAAAAGTGATTAAGTTATACATAGTTATTAAATATTGTTTTTTAAAAAAATTAGTTGTTTTTTGAAGAAAGATCCTGAATGTACCACACATAATTAAATGCTAACAACAAGAATGTCCCTGGGGCTGTTAAAAAATCCAATCTGTGATGTTTTATTATACCAAAATTAAATACTGAAGTTTTATGAAATGCTTACCAGATACTCAAAGACCAGAGTCAAAGATTTATCTGTATGAACAATGTCATGTAAGGTTACTATATTTGCATGTTTTAGATCCTTTAATAGTGAAACTGCAAAACAGAAAAGAAAGCCAATTATTTAGTCTGTGGTAGCCAGTCTTTCAAAAAACCCTAAGTTTAACATATGAATGCCTGAATTTAAGAGTCTCTTAAAACAATCAAAAGGGATTTGTAGTAGAAATTTTAAAAGAATTTTTTCTTTTCTTTTATGGTTCTGGGTTTGATATTTTTAATTCTAAATTATTCCCTATACTACATTAATACTCTCCATAACATCTTTTTTTCACTCAGATGTTAACTTATTGAAACTGTCCCAAGATACGTTTTCTTCTTCCAAACTGGCTTATCAGTTGCCTCAAAACATTTTCTGGATAATCCTTTAAAAGAAATGGTACCATTATAAAAATATATTTGCATTCTGTATACACTATTTATGGCCAGCTCTTTCCCCACGCACCAATATGTAACATTTCCCAATGCCAAGTATTTGTCTATGACAATAATCTTATGACTTCATAGTATTTCATCATAAGCTGTATGACAATATATCTAATTCCTTTTTGTTAAATATTTTAGCTTTAGATATTGCTTCTATCCCCAGGGCCTCATTTTATTGTCTTCTTTTTCCTCAATGAGATGCCATTAGTTGTGATGGCATATTATTTTCCAGTCATGTATTACTTCTATACCTGAGCTCTTTGTACTTACAAAAAATGAACTCTTATTACATAAGCTTGGTTTTAAAATGTTTTATATAAATTTCATAAAGCATTCTGCTCACAAAAAGTACTAATTATACCTTCTCTTATTGCTGTGCAGGGTGCACCTTCTTCATGTTCCAACCGGATCTCTTTCAAGGCCACCAAATTCTCTGTCAGTTTACTTCTTCCTTTATATACTGTTGCATATGTACCCTACAAAATATATTTTGAAAGATACATGAAAGCAGCATGAGTCTATCTATATCATCAATACAAGAAAGAGCCCTAACTAAATTTCTAATTTCTAACTATGTGTTAAATTCCATCTTGCAGAGAAAACTCCATCATGACTAGTCTTGGTTTTCCTACAGCTAAGAGGACTTTCAGTTCCCTGTGCACAGCTTTCCTACTCTTATAATCCTTCAGAGTACTTCAAAAGTAAAAACATAAGGAGAATATTTAATTTAAAAGTATTGCATTAACTATAACTACAATGGTATGTGAAGATTGAGCAAATTAAGCAAGCACATTAGGTGAAAACTGAAAACGTAACTAGCATATTATTAAAATTTTACCCATTTTCAGAATCTTTGAATGCTAGAGCTCTCCTTTAAAAATCAAATGTATTCTACAGATATCTTCTATCATTGCGAAGACAGTTCTCAAACTCCCTTAAGGCCTCCCTATTAACTAATTCTATTATTTTCTTTGCACTTTATTACTCTGGGAAGCAGACCATTTCAAAACTAGTACTAGTAGCAAGTTCAAGAAAACCTTGAATTTCATTCCAAGAAAATTAGCCAAAAATTTCCTTGACCTTTAAGATGTGTCTTTAGCTTTACAGATAGTATTTTGATTTTTCACGAGTTTGAACACATGGAATTTCTCATATGACAGCATAGTCACAGAGTACCAAGGAGCAAACTAAAAGATAGATGCCTATTTTGTTACCAAAAAAAGCACAATATTTTGTGCAGCAACAAAAGGTTACAATGCTACTTAAAAAATTCGTTTCTTCTCACACTGATGGAATAATTTCAAGAATTGAAGGGCATTTCCTTCTAACATTCTATTGCCTTTACAGGACAAGATACAATCTTTAAGGTGATGAATAAGAAAAATATGTTAACTTACCTCTCCAAGCTTTTCCAATTTGATGTAGGTTTCCATTTTTCCAAACCCAATTTCTGACTGAAAGCAAACAATTATAAATTTAGTATTCTTAAAATTTCAATTCTTCTCTGCCTCAATATCTGAAACTCTCCTGGCTCTGGGAATGTTTTGGAACAGACAAATCTGATTAAATAGTTGAACATCTGTCAAATTAAAAAATTGGAACATTTGAAGGCTCAAAGACAAAGTTCACAATTAGAACTGTCAACTCATCTTTTTTACAAACCAATTAATATTCTACTTTGAAAAATTTCTGTTCTACCTTAAGACTGAAATTTTAAGATATCACAGGCATTTTAGGATACAAAAGGATTTTATAAAAGATAACTACATGATTTACCAAAATCACAAAATAAACAATTTTCCTTCATCAATCTTTTGTTTTCCCTAGGAAGGCCTGCAAACAAAACACTATTTCAGGTTTTCCCATCAAAATATAGTAAGATAGATAACTACATGTCATACCCTATGATGAGTCAGGAAACGGCTAACAAAGAAGAAGTAGTGTAAGTCTAAATCAGTCTCCTCCACCCCGACAAAAGGCTTTAAAAGTGAGTTCCGAAAAGCACTGCTTTTAAACCTTGAGCTTGACTATTTTGCATGGAGTCGATAAATGAGGTGGAGTCAAACAAATATGCAATGGAAACCCAGTATTTAAAAAGTAATTAAAAAAAAAAAAACACCTAACACAAAGGATTTGGGGGAAAAAAAACGATAAAAATGTAGAGATTGAGAGAGCAGAGATAGGGGAAAAAAGTTAAAAAGACAATAAGAATTTTCTTAAATTCCTTTCTAGTACCCTTTTGTAGATAGTGGAAAGGGGACCAGTAATCTAAAACTTTACTTCTCAGATTGACACTAATGCCCTTAAGTAGCCAATGAAAGGAAAAATGTTCTTTTATATATAACTCTTAAAGGTGTATGCTGGATTATTAAATTCTATGTCAAATTCTGGAGGTCCAGATACACTTTTTCTGGAGGTGTTGAACAAAATAAAAATAATACTTGACAATTTGACTTAACATCACTCACCACTTGAAAAAAAAAAGGTAAACTGCCTAAAACTGACAGTTACAAGGAGCAGGGGCCTCTCAAAGGAATTTTTTTACAAGACATACATATCACTTTAAAAGCCATGAGGAAAACTGCATATTCAATGGTACTCATTCAATTTTGGTAAACTAATAAAACCTGTGGTCACAGGTGGTACTGGTGGTATCTCTGTGTACTCTTAAAGACTTTTTCCTATGTATGGTATTTTCAAAAAAAAATTTAAATAAGTGAGATTTTTGGAACTCATCATGATCCATCCACCCACACACTATTTTATATATGACTGACAGATATTAAGCCTTATTCTTTATTGTCAATAATTATACAGGATAATAAAACTACAATAGACAATACTTTCCAAATACAAACGGGAGTTTTTTAATTTTAATATGGGAAATGTGGCAGAGATCACCATTTGATACATGAGAACTGGATTCTGAATAATCTTTTGATTTTGTAGTTTTTCTATAGTCTATTTACAAATGATCTCATAACACTTAAAAAAAAAAAAAAAGGCTAATTGCCAAGGTCACACAAATTATGATATAGCATTTATTTTCTTATACCTATTTTCTAGAATTCAGATGATTAAATTCACAAACATGGAACTATTTTGACATGAATTTCAAATCTCACCTGATTTTTTTATGAAGGAAAAAGAACTAATAGCAAGAATAAATGGAAATTAGTATGAACGAAATAATCAATGTCCCCCCTACAAGGTATAATTAAAATGTCATCATTTGTAACAGTGAGAAGTACATAGAAAAATGTAACTACAAGCAAGAAACTTTTTTATTTTTGCCACACCATGTCTTGTGGAAACTTAGTTCCCCAACCAGGGACTGAATCATGCCTGCAACAGCAAAAGTACATCGTCCTAAACCACTAGACCACCAGGGAATTCCCTGGGAAATGCTTCTTATTAGGAGCTGGGAAATTTTCTTATTCCCTTTTCTAATCTTAAGCGAATAAATACTAGAATGTCCTGAATAAGATCATGTACACTTTTCTCTAATGGTGGCTTTGACAAAAATTCTAAAGTTTTTAAGAGTGGATAAATGAACTACAAATTCAAGACTGTAAAGATAGTACTGATGTCATATAAAGTATACAAGAAATAAACTATAAGAGAATATTCTTATAGTTAATATGAGATATTATATTAACTATATAGCATAGCATCTATATTAACATTACATGAAATATTAACATTAAAAAGAGTCACTCTTTAAATAGTGAAATTTAGTGAGATCATTAAAATATATTAAAAGTATGCTTTTTAAAAAGAGGGTAAATACTGGAATTGTCTGCCATAACCCAATCGAACAGGTTTTGAATTGAGTTGACCACATTTTAATGATTCCCAACCTTTAGGATTTAGAAATTACATCCAATTTATTGCTTAACTGAATCTTTATATGGAATTTCTAGAAAAGTTTGCTTGCATTTTTATCTGCTGAGCATGACAAGATTAACAATAGACATAATGACTAGCTTGTTGACACACTCTCCTACGGAAATTATTCAGAGGACAGAAGACAAAGCTCATTTATTCAACATTTACCAGGCATAATGCTAGGTACTGGGGATAGAGTGAAGAAGACAGATATGATTTCTCCTCTCATAAGTTCACAATCTAGACTGACTTTCACCCTAGATTATTTTAGAATATTTTTAAAGTCTAATAAAAACAGAAATAATAGCTGTATGATTGAAACAATACACTTTGCATTTTAATACAATATAAAATCTTAATTCTGCTTCAAATGAAGATAATTTTTTTCGATACTTCACTGCTCTAGTACTTAGCTTTTTGGAAAACAAAGCAAACTCCTGTTCAAATAGCTCTTATAGCTGAGTAATATTTCGCTATTAACTCAGAAACAGAGAGACAAATACTCTATATCTATGCATGCATCTGGAATCTAGAAAGATGGTACTGATGAACCTATTTGCAGAGTAGCAATGGAGACACCTAACTTCCCTGGTGGCTCAGACGGTAAAGCGTCCAACTACAATGTGGGAAACCAGGTTCAATCCCTGGGTCGGAAGGATCTCCTGGAGAAGAAAATGGCAACTCACTATAGTACTCTTGCCTGGAAAATGCCATGGAGGGAGGATCCTGGTAGGCTACAGTCCATGGGGTCGCAAGGAGTTGGATACGACTGAGCAACTTCACTTTCACATTCAATGGAGACACAGGACATAGAGAACAGACTTGTGGACACAGTTGAGGAAGGACAGGGTGTGACGAATTGGGAGATTAACACAGAAACATATACATTCAGTTCAGTTCAGTTGCTCAGTCATGTCTGACTGCAACCCCATGAATTGCAGCACGCCAGGCCTCCCTGTCCATCACCAACTCCCGGAGTTCTCTCAAACTCAGGTCTGAGTCAGTGATGCCATCCAGCCGTCTCATCCTCTGTCGTCCCCTTCTCCTCCTGCCCCTAATCCCTCCCAGCATCAGGGTCTTTTCCAATGAATCAACTCTTCACATGAGGAGGCCTAAGTATTGCAGTTGCAGTTTCAGCTTCAGCATCATTCCTTCCAAGGAACACCCAGGGCTGATCTCCTTCAGAACGGACTAGTTGAATGTCCTTGCAGTCCAAGGGACTCTCAAGAGTCTTCTCCAACACCACAGTTCAAAACCATCAATTCTTCGGCACTCAGCTTTCTTCACAGTCCAACTCTCACATCCATATATGACCACTGGAAAAACCATAACCTTGACTAGACGGACCTTTGTTGGCAAAGGAATGTCTCTGCTTTTGAATATGCTATCTAGGTTGGTCATAACTTTCCATCCAAGGAGTAAGCATCTTTTAATTTCATGGCTGCAATCACCATCGGCAGTGATTTTGGAGCCCAAAAATATAAAGTCTGACACTGTTTCCACTGTTTCCCCATCTACTTCCCATGAAGTGATGCTGCAGCACCATCTTTCAGGATTTGAAAGAGCTCTACTGGAATGTCATCACCTCCACTAGCTTTGTTCATAGTGATGTTTTGTAGGGCCCACTTGACTTCATCTTCCAAGATGTCTGGCTCTAGGTGAGTGATCACACCATTGTGATTGTCTTGGTCGTGAAGATTTTTTGGTACAGTTCTTCTGTGTATTCTTGCCACCTCTTAATATCTTCTGCTTCTGTTAGGTCCATACCATTTCTGTCCTTTATTGAGCTCACCTTTGCATGTAATGTTCCCTTGGTACTTCTAATTTTCTTGAAGAGATTTCTAGTCTTTCCCAATTCTCTTTTCCTCTATTTCTTTGCATTGATTGCTGAGGAAGGCTTTCTTATCTCTCCTAGCTATTCTTTGGAACTCTGCATTCAGAAGCTTATATCTTTCCTTTTCTCCTTTGCTTTTCGCTTCTCCTCCTTCCACAGCTATTTGTAAGGCCTCCCCACACAGCCATTTTGCTTTTTTGCATTTCTTTTCCATGGGGATGGTCTTGATCCCTGTCTCCTGTACAATGTCACATACCTCCATCTATAGGCTCTCTATCAGATCTAGGCCCTTAAATCTATTTCTCACTTCCACTGTATAATCATAGGAATTTGATTTAGGTCATATCTGAATGGTCTAGTGGTTTTCCCTACTTTCTTCAATTTAAGTCTGAATTTGGCAGTAAGGAGTTCATGGTCTGAGCCCAGTCTTGTTTTTGCTAACTGTATAGAGCTTCTCTACCTTTGGCTGCAAAGAATATAATCAATCTGATTTGGTGCTGACTATCTGGTGATGTCCATATGTAGAGTCTTCTCTTGTGTTATTGGAAAAGGGTATTTGCTATGACCAGTGCGTTCTCTTGGCAAAACTCTATTATCCTTTGCCCTGCTTCATTCCGTATTCCAAGGCCCAATTTGCCTGTTAGTCCAGGTATTTCTTGACTTCCTACTTTTGCATTCTAGTCCCCTATAATGAAAAGGACATCTTTTTTGGGAGTTAGTTCTAAAAGGTCTTGTAGGTCTTCATAGAACCGTTACCATATGTACAACAGATAGCAATTAGGAATTTGCTGTGTGACACAAGGAGCTCAACCCAGTGCTCTGTGACAATCTAGAGGGGTGGGGTGGGGAGGGAGGTGGGAAGAGGGTTCAGGAGGAGGGAGGGGACATACCTATACCTGTGGCTGATTCATATTGATGTATGGCAGAAATCAACCCAACATTGTAAAGCAATTGTCCTCCAATAAAAATTTTAAAATATTTCTTATACAATAAGCACATGAAAGTGAAATAAAATGAAAACAAATTATAATTTATAATAGCCTTCCTGTAATTTAGAGTAACTTGTAAGTAGCATTGATTATTATACAGTATTTCTTCGTTACTTTGGTCTAACAGTATAATCATTCTACCAAAGTTATAAAGAGGTATTGTATGCTGGCAATGCAATTCTAAATGAGCTTCACAGCAACTAAAACATGCGCAATAACTCTATTAGATGCCATTCTGAAAGTAAATGTGCATATAAAAAACACTGGAGGCAAAGTGATTTTTCAATTATCCATTTCCCGCCTTGTGAGATTTACTAAAGTAGTGTTACTGATAGAAATGTCAGTCTACTGAGGTAGACTGGGGTAGGTCAACTGAGAATCTCTAATCTACTTGATCATTTTTCTTTCAAAATATTACCTTACGCCTGTCCATAATATGCCATAGGCAAATTAAACTGTGGGTGAACTTTGAACCTCATTTCCACACCATAAAAATCACTTCTGAAAGACATCAGGACTTAATACCCTATTTTCTCACCTGTCCTTAGAAATAACGGCTGTGTATGATCTAAATTCGTGAACCGTGAACTTCCTGATGTTCAAGCTGGTTTTAGAAAAGGCAGGGGAACCAGAGATCAAATTGCCAACCTCCACAGGATCATCGAAAAAGCAAGAGAGTTCCAGAAAAACATCTATTTCTGCTTTATTGACTATGCCAAAGCCTTTGACTGTGTGGATCACAATNAACATCTGGAAGTTCACGGTTCACGTATTGCTGAAGCCTGCTTGGAGAATTTTGAGCATTACTTTACTAACGTGTGAGATGAGTGCACTAAGTTGTGTCTGACTCTTTGCAACCCTGTTGACTACAGCACGCCACACTCCTCTGTCCTCCTCTACCACCCAGAGGTTGCTCAAATTCATGTCCACTGAGTTGATGATGCTAACTATCTCTTCTTCTGAATCCCTCTTCTCCTCTTGCCTTCAATCTTTTCCAGCATCAGGGTCTCTTCCAATTAGTCAGCTCTTCACATCAGGTGGCCAAAGTACTAAAACGTCGGCATTATCCCTTCCAATGAATGTTCAGGGTTGATTTCCTTTAGGATTGACTGGTTTAATCTCCTTGCAGTCCAAGGAACTCTCAAGAGTCCTCTCCAGCACCATAATTTGAAAGCATCACTCTTCAGCGCTCAGCCTTCTTTATGATCCAAATCTCACATTCAAACATGACTACTGAAAGACCACAGCTTTGACTATACAGATCTTTGTTAGCAAAGTGATGTTTCTGCTCTTTAGTATGCTGTCTAGGTTTGTCATAGCTTTTCTTCCAAGAAGCAAGCGGCATGGCTGCAGTCACCATCTGCAGTGATTTTGGAGCCCAAGAAAATAAATTCTGTCACTGCTTCCACTTTTTCCCCTTCTATTTGCCATGAACTGATGGGACTGGATGTCATGATTTTAGTTTTTTGAATGCTGAGTTTCAAGCCAGCTTTTCCACTCTCCTCTTTCACCTTCATCAAGAGGCTTTTTTAGTTCCTTGTTTTCTGCCATTAGGGTGTTATCATTTGCATATCTGAGATCACTGGTATTTCTCCTGGCAATCTTTATTTCAGCTTGTGCTTTATCCAGTCTGGCATTTCACATAATGTACTCTGCATAGAAGTTAAATAAGCAGGGTGACAACATATAGCCTTGTTGTACTCCTTTCCCAATTTTGAACCCGTCAGTTGTTCCATGTCTGGTTTTAACTGTTGCTTCTTGACCCACATGTCCTGGCGAAGGGGCTTGCATAACTCAATGAAGCTATGAGGCATGCCATGCAGGGCTACCCAAGACAGAGAGGTTATATGTAAAGAGTTGTGGCAAAACAAGGTCCACTGGAGGAAATGGCAAACCACTCCAGTATTCTTGCCAGGAAAACGCTATGAATAGCATACCATACAGTTCAGTTCAGTTGCTCAGTTGTATCCGACTCTTTGTCACCCCATGAATCGCAGCACACCAGGCCTCCCTATCTATCACCAACTGCCAGAGTCTACCCAAACTCATGTCCATTGAGTCGGTGATGCCATCCAACCATCTCATCCTCTGTCATCCCCTTCTCTTCCTGCCTTGAATCTTTCCCAGCATCAGGGTCTTTTCAAATGAGTCAGCTCTTCCCATCAGGTAGCCAAAGTATTGAAGCTTCAGCTTCAGCATCAGGCCTTCCAATGAACACCCAGGACTGGTCTCCTTCAGGATGGACTGGTTGGATCTCCTTGCAGTCCAAGGGACTCTCAAGAGTCTTCTCCAACACCACAGTTCAAAAGCATCAATTCTTTGGCACTCAGCTTTCTTTATAGTCCAACTCTCACATCCATACATGACTACTGGAAATACCATATAGTAGGAATAAGCAAAGTCTACCATAAAATGGGGTTGGTTTGAATAACTAATCATGTGGATACTGCATGATTTTGTGTGCACACAGTGAGATAAGTGAAATATTATTGCTATGTCAGTGGAAACAAGTAAAAGGTATTTCTATTTAATTATGTGAACTGAGAGAAACAGATCTTGCCTATATTATCACCCAAGAAACATAAATCCTATAAAAATAAATCCCTGCTATTAATAAACCAGGAGATAAAATTGAGATGTATAGAAATTATACACAGATTTATTGAGAAATATATGGCTTAAGTATCGAAATATATCATGTTCTCAACTGATGAGAAAATAATAATTCTCTCGTTAGTTCTATATTTTACATAATTCTAAACAAATCAAAGTAAGATTATTCTTGCTGCTACTGCTAAGTCACTTCAGTCGTGTCCGACTCTGTGCGACCCCATAGATGGCAGCCCACCAGGCTCCCCCATCCATGGGATTCTCCAGCCAAGAATACTGGAGTGGGCTGCCATTTCCTTCTCCAATGAATGAAAGTGAAAAGTGAAAGTGAAGTCACCCAGTCGTGTCCGACTCTTGGCGACCCCATGGACTGCAGCCCACCAGGCTCCTCTGTCCATGGGATTTTCCAGGCAAGAGTACTGGAGTGGGGTGCCACTGCCTTCTCCGAAGATTATTCTTGGAACAAAACAAAATATTTAAAATTTATCTAGAAGAATAAATAGAAAGCAATATCCAAAAACATTCTAAAATAAATAAAAATATGTGTGGGTGTGGGGGTCTTTGAAGATACTAAAGTATACAATAATCAAGAGTGTGTCACTTCTGGGGGAGAATACAGCTCAACAGATGAATAAGAAAGTCCAGATATAGATCCCAGTATTAAATAAACTTTTAAACCTATAATAAAGAAAATCATACATATAATACACATAATCATACATATACATATAATCATACAAATATAAAGAAAATCATACATATGGTGAAGAGAAATAAATATTTTTATTACTATTGTGATGTAATTTATACAGTGATATGAACAGTTATCATGAGTTTGAGTGAGCCCTGGGAGATAGTGAAGGACAGGGAAGCCTGGCGTGCTGCAATTCATGGAGTTGCAGAGTCGGACATGACTGAGCGACTAAACAACAGTGAACAGATATCAAGTTGATTTCAAGAGTTGAAGATGGTATTTTACCATTTAAAAACTGGTACTGTTTTGCATAACTGATTCAGAAGCAATCTTTTATCAGCAAAAATGCAATCAACCAAGAGGGCAAATACCCTAATCATCAATACCTCAACAGCACTGAAGAAAATAACAACACTCTTATTTCAAAATGTGTTCAATTTTCTAGAGAAAGTTATTTTTAGTCCATAGTATATATATGGAAATAATAATATTCATAATCAACTTCTGTCCTCAAAGTTATACACAACATTGACAGAGAGAAGGAAATGCACTTTTCATTCTTTTACATGGAGAAATAACTTACATGTGCTACAGAGATTAGTAGGTATAATAAACCAAAAAAGGAAATTATATCCATATTCATAATATACAGCAAGGAAAAAAAGCTGGTGGTTATTTTTTGTATACTTTTTGAAATCTGAAAATATTTATAAATTCTGAAGTACCTAGATGAATCTCAAAAATATTAATTAAAATATTTTCTAAAAGGTCGACTTTCCCTAATGTATCATCTTGGACTTCTGAAACTTCTGAAAATTCAAATTTCCCTTAGAAAGACTCTACATAGTATTTTGCAGAATGTTTAAGTATAATACTGCATATGTGCCTTGGTGTAATAGATAATTAGGAAAAATATTCACAGATTAGTTTTTATTAATGCAAAGAAACAACTTTCTTAGAGGTGTCATTGCTGTCATGAAAATTTTCAAATAGGCATTTATTCTTATGTATTTATACACACAAACACAGGCATATTTATGTTTTTTCAAAAAATGGTACCTCTATTGAGATCCGCCTATGTATACGATTTCTAAGACAAACACCCGTAGGTGACTGGACTTCATCAGATGATGTCCCAGAAGCTTGGTCACTCTCACCATCTGATCCCATTTTTAGATTTTCATGAACAATATCTATATCAGAAAATGAAATATTATGTTAGAAGAGATGTATTAAATTCTACAGAATCACATAATTTATTATCTCTACATGTACGATGCAGACAGCCAACAGCAAAAAATCATAGCATAAAAGGTCTTTTACATTCTGGGTACCACAGATGTGCAGTTAATGAAAACTGCACATTTAGGACAAATGTCCTAAAACAATAGTAATAAATCCTTTTATGCTCTAAGATTATAAAAAGTTATTTTAAAAAACTAACATTCAAGTCATTACCAAGAGTTGAATAATAAAATCAGAGACTGAAAATAACACTTGACGATTATTTAGTCAGTTCTCTTAATTTTCCAGATCTAGAAACTGAGACCTTGAAAGGTTAAATGACTTTCAAAGGTCACAGAGCTTAGAGGCAGAGCCAAAATAGAAACCTGATCTTTTATTTAGTTTAATATTCTTTCCATTTAATAATGTGCCATTAGGTCATATCAAGATGAACTGGTTCTTTGCATAGTCTTTTAAAAATCTGTTTTACAGTTGCTAATGTAGCTCCCCTTCCCCAAGTGTTAAAAAAACAAAAACTATTCACTGAGTACTGATTTTGTATAACTACAAAAACAGTACCACAAAATCTACTGGGGGCAAAAACATTTCACTTATAATACAAGGTAAATTATGATTTTTTTAAGTAGGAATAAAAGTTAAATGGGAGTAGAGGGCAGGGAGATTAATTCCTTTGGGGAATATTAAAAATAAACTTGTACAATTTTATACCTGCTCTTATATTTACATTTGTCAATCACCTTCTAATTCATCTAGCGAGAGTAGCCCACCAGAAACAAATGTTAGATCTCAAACACATCTCTTTGCATGGGTCCTCTCCACAGAATTATTCACTCCCCTAAAAGTATCGTGTTCTTCCACACTGAAGTGCTTTAGCAAGCTTTTTTCTTTTCTTATCTGTAAGAGATTATTTCTTCATTTTATCAATGTGGTGAATCCATTCTTCAACAGTATGCTCATATGTCATCAGGTCTTTTCTACTCTCAGACACAAATGAACACTCTGCCCACACCTGGCACACCAACTGTGTTGAAGAGCAGTTTTTGGTTCATGTGATTTTATATCAAGCTATGAGATTCCCTGGGTGCAGAATCTGACTTATTCGCTTTTCTATTCCAAGAACCAAACTAAATTTGTTTAGTAAGAAACTCAACAAACGCTCCACTGATTTAAACACTTACTAAAAAAAGTAAAAGAAAAAAAATCAAAGGATGGACCAGACATCTGGACCTTTTCTTTCAAATGAAATGTTGTAAGAAATATCAACACGTAAAATAAATAAGAATAGTATTTCATAACTACAAATTTGAACTTCTAGTTATTTACTTACAAAAATATGAGAACTATTTAAATTAACAAAAAAACTGAACTCAAGGGTCTCACCAAATCAGTCTTAGATTTCATACATTTCTGTATTTTGTATTGGTAATACATTATTGAGAAAATTCTTATTCACACTGATAAGCAGCTGCAAAAATAATGGTTTTTAATAGACCAATATGTAATTTAAGAATATAGTTTAATGACACATTTCTGGAGAAATTTTATACTGAACAAAAAATTAATTTGGCAGTAGAAGTCAATGTACTGGGTGACTGATTTCTAATCTGATGGTATTTAAGACCAAGCATTCTTTTCTACCATTCTTTATAAATGTTAAAGATAATTTAATTGTGTCTTCTGAAAATCTACAAATCTTCCTCAAGAAAATGTTGAATATACTTTAAAATGTATAGCTGAGTTTGTCTGACTGCATGCTTAATACCCAAGAAGCAGAGACAAAGAGAGAACTGAAGGTCCAAAGTTGTTATGCAAAAATTGACTGTCACTTTCTTGGGAGGGGTTTCTGATCTTGGTAAGACTGTGCTTGGATTTAGCCACCACACTGAAATAAAAGATGAAACCTTGGGTGTCCCACTTGAAAACGAGAGCTTTCTGTAGAAAGGCAGGTGACTCTCAGAAGAGCTACATCTTTAGTAAAAGGTAGACTTAAAAACAGAAATCTGCTCTCCCACATGAGGACTACAAAGGAGTTTTATCAATTTCAGACTATGAGTAAATACTTGGTAGCATCTGACTCAACCAAGAAACACCTCATGTCACTAACAAGCTAGTTCTGACATGAATACCAGTTGGTATTTTCACTTCCATCAATGAGAAAAGGGTGAAGCAATGAAACCTTATATCAAGACTTCATTCATTTGTCACCAGTATGAGCAACTTCTTTTCTGAATCAGGTAGTAATTCTTAAGTAACAGAAGAACTTACTTAAGAAATTACTTCTCAAATGGCTCAATTTTTGTGTAATTCACAATGTTAAGAGCTACAGACAGACATAATCCACTTTCAAATTTAATCTGCATTACTAACATTTTCAACATCACTTTAAGTTTAGACCAAGGATCAGCATATATGACCTGTTTTTGTATGGCCCTGAGCTAAAAATGGTTTCGGCATCCTTAACAGATTGTTTTAAAAAGATTATGCAACAGACGATATATGGCCCACAAAATTTGAAAAAATTTTTACTGCCTGAACCTTTATAGAAAAAGTTTGCCAACCCCTAGTCTAGACAATCAAGAGAACAATAAATTAAGCCCTGAACTGAAGTGTTTTCCAATTTCTGTGAGGGTAAATACTCCCTTTGTGGCCAAACCTCAAGCTACCAGTATGGTATCACTGAACACCTAGTTGGGTAATATGAATACCATGACATTTGTATTTTTGAGTGATCAGATACAGGGGAAATATCCCCAAAGCATAGGCAACAGTTAACTGTAGTACAATAGTTAGGAAATAATGACTTTTGGCTATTTATTGCCTACATTTTTAATTTTATTTTACTTAATTGTAAGTTTATATAATTTAAATTTAATAATGGCTATGATTAACAATCAACTTGCAAAATTTCTGAAAATTTAACAATCATCCCTCATGAACCAGTCTGAGACACAGATAAAAACCCCTGTAGACAAGCTCATCCTCCCAAAATTAACATAACACATAAGAAAATAATCTGTGGGTTGACACCATGGCAAGATTAAGTAGATAAAGAAGCAGAAAACCTTCAGAAACTTCAGTAAATGTAATTACGTCATAAGCCTATAAAATAATTATATTTAAAATTATTTAAAAAACAAAACATGACAAGAAAGCAAAAAAAAAAAAAAAAGACCAGAGAAATAAACGGAAACTTGCAAACATGTATTTTTCTTAGATACTTAAAATGACACAGAGACAAGAATAACAACTCAGGTAATAATCATATATACTAATTATTGAACTTAGCTATCAAAAAGTGATAATCAAGAGTTACTGAGGTATGACTCCAAATTAAGCACCATGTCAAACTGCTATCCATCTTGAAATTTCCCATCTGCCTCTTCCAGGCTCCATTTTCTTTCTGGTGAACAGGTTTTCAAACATTACTCCTCCTTAATGTCAGCACTATCGCCTCTCCAGAATCTTTCCGTTTTCTGCTCTCTCTCCTATTCCCCTGATTGTTTCAAGAAAAAACTAGATAATAAAGGCAGGTAGACTTGCATACAGCAGAAACCGAGCTATGGACATAACCCGCAGTCAGAAATATTAAAAAAAAAAAAACAGATATATTACCTAATCTGCTTCCGTTTCTGGGCATTGCCATGAAGGAACCAAGGCTTCCTCCAATAACGCTATGCGGTCTCCGCAATGGGGGCTTCTTAAAGGACCCTGTGTACTGGTGGAGGAAGGAATGCATACTATGCGAGGTTGGAGGCCTGCCATTCTTCACGATAGGCTCTGCAGTTCACAGTATCCAAAAATCATTCCATTAATAGCCCAAGATCCAGGATGACATGAGAAGGATTGAGAAAGCAAAAAAGAAAACAAAAGATCATGATAGAGATCATTACATTTAACCTCATTTCTTTGGCTATGCATATAAAATACTAGAATTAAAATAATTTCTATGAAAAATACTTACAGAAAATACTATTAGGAACTGATCCAGTAACTTAAAGATCGACTTTTAAAAATTTACTTTTTAATTGGAGGTTAAGTAAATGTTAGTTGCTCAGTTGTGTCCGACTCTTTGCGACCCCATGGACTGCAGCCCACCAGACTCCTCTGTCCGTGAGATTTTCCAGGCAAGGATACTGGACTGGGTTGCCATTTCCTTCTCTAGGGGATCTTCCCAATCCAGGGACTGAACCCGGGTCTCCTGCACTGCAGGCAGATTCTTGACTGACTGAGTTACAAAGGAAGCCTCAAATGGAAGCTTATATATATATATATATATGTCCCCCCTCTCCTCTCTGAGTCCCACTCCTCTATTTTTAATACAATTGAAATTGGTTAGCAATCACAAAGCTACTAATATACCCCACAGGTTTCTGATCTATTTAATACATCTCAAAATTGTTTCCGTAATTCTCCTAACATTTACTGACTGCCTCATATATGCCTTATGATGATTAGGAATGCTGTAGAATATAAAAGTGGAGAAGGCAATGGCACCCCACTCCAGTACTCTTGCCTGGAAAATCTCGTGGACAGAGGAGCCTGGTAGGCTGCAGTCCATGGGGTCACAAAGCGTCGGACACAACTAAGCAACTTCACTTTCACTTTTATGCACTGGAGAAGGAAATGGCAACCACTCCAGTGTCCTTGCCTGAAGAATCTCAGGGATGGGGGAGCCTGGTGGGCTGCCATCTCTGGGGTTGCACAGAGTTGGACACAACTGAAGCACCTTAGCAGCAGCAGCAGAATATAAAAGACATAATCCTGGCCTGAAATAACTATATCCCTATTTGCTAGACATTCAAAAAAGTATGTCAAGTTAGTAAATAAAACAGAAGTACTTAAGTATGTATCAATATAGATGTTCTGAAATTACCCCCAATTTAGAATTTTTCAATAATTTAAAGAGAAAAAAAATCACAGACCTATAACCATGCAGAAACATTACAAAAATATAACACTTAAAAAGAGCAGGTGGCTCAGATCCACAGAATAAGACCAAGGCATGGGCTTGGGAAAAATGAGCCAAGAAGGCCACTTGGTCTCTGCCTCTCCTAATAATGGCTGTCTGAAGGGAGGAGAGAGTTGGAGGATGGTACAAAACAATCCTCAAGGACCCCACAGGCCTAGGTCATCTACTCTGAATAAAACACCAGAGTAGAAGTAGGGCCAGGGAAGGCAACGGCACCCCACTCCAGGACTCTTGCCTGGAAAATCCTATGGACGGAGAAGCCTGGTATGCTGCAGTCCATGGGGTCACTAAGAGTCGGATATGACTAAGCGACTTCACTTTCATGCACTGGAGAAGGAAATGGCAACCCACTCCAGTGTCCTTGCCTGGAGAATCCCAGGGATGGGGGAGCCTGGTGGGCTGCCGTCTCTGGGGTCGCACAGAGTTGGACACGACTGAAGCAACTTAGCAGCAGCAGCAGCAGCGGCAGAGGTAGGGAAAGTGCATTACTAGTAATGCTGAATATTGGTCCAGGCCCACGCCTGGATGTACATTCCCTGACGGTAGCTAGCTGATCAAAGACTGGGGATTCTAACTTAAGCAGAGCAAAAAGAACAATGACTTAATAATGAATGGGGGCAAAAACATATTTCACTTACTAGTATACAAATGACTCATTAATAGTTTTTGGAAGCTATGTATGTAGTAAACATATAGGAAACTACAATGGTTAGAGGAGGGAGAAACGCGAACAGAAAACTAAAAGAGAAAAAAGAATCAAGAATAATTCCTGGATTTTTAGCTTTAAGTGATTTAAGTTAAATGAGGAAAGCTGGAGAAGAGGATGATTTGGGGGGAAGGATATCAGAATTTGTGGTCTGGTCATATTAAGTTTAAGATTCTTATTAAACATCTATGTGAAGAAGCCAAATAAGCATTTGGAAATGAATCTAAAGATCCAGACAAAAATCCTGACTAGAGAGACAAATTTAGGTGTAGTCAGCATGTACATAGTAGCTGAAGTCATGGGACTAGATGAGGTCAATTACTCAAATATTTCAAGATTATGACAGCAATTAACTAGACAGTTCAGTAGGATAATAATATCCTATATCTTTAAAAGTAGTGGAAATCTTTAAGGCATTATGCTAAATTTATCATACGCATTATAATTTTTCTAAGATTTTTAGAGTATTATCTCCATTTATGTGTACTTATTCGTTTTATTCTAGGGTATGCATGAGACTCACTTGCCTATATATAATGCAAGAGTGAGAGTATTCTGTTGGTACAAGTGACTGGATAAGAGACGAGATCAAAAATTGGTTCAAAGGTAGTTTACTTAGGAAATTTATAAACTATATTCTTCCTCCTCAAGTTAGCATTGCCTCTATATGGTTAGACAAAGACCACTTATTTCACAAACTGGTTATATAGCATGTGAGGAGATCATTTTAGAAGTACAGTCCATCTCTTCTCTGTTAAACCATATTCAGACAGATGGTACGTGTTACTGATCTTAGGAGCTTTTTACCCTCTAAGATAAAATTCCATTAAGAAAGAGTATGTTAGAACCAGCTATCAAGCTTTGATAGATGACCAAAAAGATATTGAATCTTTGTAAAAACTGTCCCATGTTCTTTATATACAGGGAATAAACAAAAACAGATTATAATTCAGAGATAGCCTATGCTACCAGCAATCTCTGCAACTGAAGAGGAATCATGTCTATTATGACACCTTCAAGTATTACTTCAAGTAATTTGAGAAATTTATAGAGAAAACTCAGTAGTTTCTTTTTTTCTCTTCTTTACTAATTTTAACGTTACTATTAGAATAAAAGTAAATTTTAATAAACTATTTTACTTCAAAATTTTTTAAAATATTTCACCATTCACTATAAATTAAGCATGTTTTAAGACACTTAATACTAAAGTATTCCAGAAAATATGCCATGAATCAAAAATATTAGTTAGCTCTCCAAAAAGTATCTACATTTTCTTTGACTCACACTTAAAGAAGATGTTTGTCCTGCAGTCAAATTCCTATCAAGAATGTGTCCCAGAAACCATCCATGAAGAGTATTCTGTGCCTACTTTACTTCTGAGTATCACTGGCAGATAGCTAGCAATACTCATGGAGCCCAAGAATGAACACACAGAGCTTAACTAATATCAAGAATTCAAGGACATCAGAGAAATTTAAGGATTTTTCTCCTGGCAAGAGGAGTAGAAGACATAATAATATCAGCTTTGAGATTTGATTCAAATCTCAAATGTAAAATATTTCCCTCCTACATGTAAGTAAATTATACGCAAATTATTAAATTTTCTACCCAACTCATCTATGTTTCCCCTTCTGTAATATGAGCCAGATAACCTTGAGTAAAATAACAACACTCTGAAGAAAACAGTATAAACTGAAGCTCGGGTACAATAAATTACTTACCCAGAGTCACACAACTATTAAGTATATAAATGTATATTCCAAATTCCAATCCATAACTTTTAACTTAACATCCAGAGTGCTTTTCATTATATGTTTCCCTTTCTCACAAGGATATTTACATTTCAGCCAGAGGGGGTAAAGAAATTCATGATTCCACCCACTGCCACAAATCTCTAACGGGAAAGTTTCAGGCAGAGGCAAAGAAGGCTTTCCAGAGAAGCTGCACATTATGACACATGGACAGCCATTCCTGTAAGCTCCTTCCTTATTATTATGACATCCCTAGGGCTATTTCAGTTTTGCATATGTGGCCTTATTCTATAATTTCATCAGGATTTTGCATTGTAATGCATTCAATTTAACAAATGCTTTTTATTTTAAACTAACATCTGTGTACTAACTACACTATAAAAAGAACTGCCAAACTTGTAGAATATTATATGCCTATAAGCTCTCAATACTATGGATAGATTCCTTGGTCAATATAAAATAAGAAAATAGTATGATTCAGTCATGTGAAAAACCTTGTGGTCTATGTGGACAGTCGATATGCATATATGATGTTATAAATCTGTGATGAGGTCTCAAACAGAAATTTCACAAACATTTTTTCCTGGACACACCACGCAGCATGTGGGATCTTAGTTCCCTGACCAGGGATGGAACCCGAGACTTTGGCAGTGAAAGTGCTAAGTCTTAACCACTGGACAGCCAGGGAATTCCCTGGAATTTCACAAACTTACTATGTACTTCTAAGCTGTATTAACTTTAATTATAAGAATAACAAAAATATTTAAATGTTAATTTAGAAGTAGGTACTTAACTAGGACATTACAAAGTATTGTTATTCAAGAACCACTGAAAAATGGAAAGATAAACAGGTTTAGAATTCATCAGTGTTAAAGACCATGTAGAGTAACACTGTTTAAGAGTGGAACATTCCAGTAAGCAAGCAAAAGTTACTGAACTAGGGAAGGAGGCAAAGAAATAAACAAAAGGAAACTATTAGGAACTAACCACGAAAGTAAACGCACATTGGATTTATAAAGCAATTCAAGGGAGAAGCATCTCTCCTTCCCACCCCACTCACCCAAATATTTACCATTATCTTTGCTGCTGTTTTCTTCAATAGTCATTTGTTCAGCCAATTCAGACAATGATTCATCAATAGTCTGGCTTCCTCGAAGCGTGAGGGATAGCCTTCTCTTAAATTTTTTCATCCTATCAACTGAATGTGACTTGAAAAATCCTGAAAGAAGAGAACAGAATGAACACAAGAGTAAAGCTATGAATATCTTACTGCTCAAGAACAATGTTTTTCTGGGTTTACTGGGAATCTTCAAAATACGTAAAGTAAGAATTCTCATGTGAATCAAACATCACAAAATCTAGCCTCTTCCTTAAAAAGATCCATTCATTTTGATTAATGCCATATGTAGTTACATCAGAAGAGCAAGAATTCTACAAAACCAAAGACTGAGATTTTAAGCATCACAAGTAAACTTAGGAGGATTAGAAATTTTCCTAAAATGAACTCTAAAGAGTTCACTTCAGTGAAAATATATTATTGTTTTGATGTGTCAGTTCCATCATTATAAATATCAATCATCATGTTGGAATCAGTGATATCTTTAGATACAACTGAGGAGATAAGACAGACTAAAGAGTAGACTATACTATCCCAATTTCACAAATTAGCAAACAGGCACAAAGAAGCTTCTTGTCTGAAAACAATTAATGACATAACTGAGTTTTAAAACTAAGATTATCATTTACCTTTCCCCCCACATTTTAAAACTCTGAAATCAAGAAGTATCACAATGCAACATCAATTACAACTGACAGCTTTCTCTTTTCTTAGTAGTACATATACCAGTGGTACAATTCATAGTGGAGTCTTAGATATGATTAAACAAGGTACTGGTTGTCAAAATCAAGTCCTTAATTATTTACCCATAACTTCTTTTCTAATTTACAGTCTTAACTGTTGGAGAAGGAAATGGCAACCCACTCCAGTATTCTTGCCTGGAGAATCCCACGGACAGAGTAACCTGGCAGGCTACAAGAGGGTAGCCATAGGGTCACAAGAGTTGGCCACGACTTAGCAATTAAACCAGTTTACCAGATTACCTAGCATATGAAAACCTTTAGCCCAACTAAAAGTAAGAATCTTCTAACACTAATATGTTAAAATACCTGTTTAACCATCTAGCTCTGGATATCTATTTTGAATTGGTAAGTATTTTGCTTACTTTTTCATTCCAGGGTTTTACTCCAAGTAGCTGAGTGTAATAAACAAGCTATGTAAGGTATTTATAATGAATATTTTTTGTCTGCTCAAAGGCTGGGGGGAGGGTATCAAATACAAATTTGTAATTAATATTATGTTTTACCAATTCTGGTTTACATTCTTAAAGATAAATTACTGTTGCTGAATATTTTCTACTATCTTCCAGTTGACTAATCCTCTTTTCAGCTATGTCTAAACTACAGTTAAACTGACCTATTGGGTTCTTAATTTCAGTTACTCTATTTTCAGTCCCTTATTCTTAATTGCTTCCTTTCTATAGATTCAAGTTCTCCAGTGAACTTCACCATGCTGTCTATTTTCATGACTAGGTTAGTTACAGTACTTTAAAGCTCTTGCTATAGCTCCAGAATTACATAACCTATGAATAATCTGTATAACCTGTTTCTACTGCTGGTTTTCTTCTATTGGTCCTATTGCATGAATAGTAATTTTTTTTTTAACAGAATACTACACATTGTATGTGAATGATTACATGAAAATACTTAGGAAAAAATGTAGAGGCTCTGGATGATGTTTTCTTCTTCTAGAAAGGATTTAATTTTTTTCCACCTATTCTTCTAGAGTAACAGCAGACCACCTCAGTGCAATTAGGAACACAGCTGGTTTGAGACTGAGTTTCAGATACAGTAAACACTGGCCTACTTCTGTTTTGTTTCTACTCCGACAGTGTGGCCTTTCAAATAATGCCAGCTGCAAACCTAGGACAAAAGTAATAACAAAATCTACTGAAAGCTCCACTCAACTCCCTCAAGTCATATTTTGCTCACCTCTCATACACTGCTCAATTTTATCTTCTTATCCCAAAGAGCTTAAGAGGTGGAAAATAGTTCAAGAGGAAACCCAGCACAGAGTACCTCTCTCTTCTCTCTTGAATCTTTACTCCTGAAGTCTTGACTGACTCAGAAGCTCTACAATGCCTTCAAACTATACTTTTTCCCTAGTCTAATAAGGAGCCTTGGTGGTGGTTTAGTTGCTAACACCTGTCCGACTCTTGTGACTCTACGAACTATTGCTTGCCAGGCTCTTCTGTCCCTGGGATTCTCCAGGCAAGAATACTGGAGTGGGTTGCCAATTCCTTCTCCAGGGAATCTTCCCAACCCAGGAATTGAACCAGGGTCTCCTACACTGCAGGCAGATTCTTTGCCAACTGAGCTACGCGGGAAGCCCTTGATAAGGAGCCTTCACTTCAGTTCAGTCGCGTCCGACTCTTTGCGACCCCATGAATCGCAGCACGCCAGGCCTCCCTGTCCATCACCATCTCCCAGAGTTCACTCAAACCCACGCCCATCGAGTTGGTGATGCCATCCATCCATCTTATCCTCTGTCGTCTTCTCCTCCTGCCCCCAGTCCCTCCCAGCATCAGAGTCTTTTCCAATGAGTCAACTCTCCACACGAGGTGGCCAAAGTACTAGACTTTCAGATTTAGCATCATTCCTTCCAAAGAACACCCAGGGCTGATCTCCTTTAGGATGGACTGGTTGGATCTCCTAACAGTCCAAGGGACTCTCAAGAGTCTTCTCCAACACCACAGTTCAAAAGCATCAATTCTTCGGTGCTCAGCTTTCTTTAGAGTCCAACTCTCACATCCATACATGACCACTGGAAAAACCATAGCCTTGACTAGACGGACCTTTGTTGGCAAACTAATGTCTCTGCTTTTCAATATTTGCTGTCTAGGTTGGTCATAACTTTTCTTCCAAGGAGCCTTGGTTTGATACTAATTCCTCTCATTATAGACAGAAATGGAAGTTCAGATACAGATTAGATGGAGATAATATATATTTTAATAAACAAGGTGAATTCATAGAAGGCAGTCAGTAAACTCGAAGATTGATTCCAATTAAGAAATCTGTAACTATAAAGCTGTCCTAAATGTTAAGATTCTTTACTT
Source organism: Neotragus moschatus (assembly GCA_006410615.1). NCBI lineage: Eukaryota > Metazoa > Chordata > Mammalia > Artiodactyla > Bovidae > Neotragus > Neotragus moschatus. The sequence goes on from SJYA01000857.1 coordinate 716,033, forward strand.
TTCAGTCTTCATTTAGCTCTACCCTGAGAGTCAGTAATCCACGCTATCTGTTTAAAAAACAATAGTATTTAAGGTGAACGGAGCTATTGCCAATCTCATCTACCCTTTAGTTTCTTTAGGAATTTATACTAGAGACACACCTTCCTTTGTAAAGCTCCAGAATCACCCTGTGCAATAATGGGCTAATTCTGCAAGTTTGGAGGGTCAAACTCTGCACATTCCAAAGAGGGATCACTTAAGACTAGCTCTTGGAAGATAACCTCTGACTCCTGCAATATCCTGCCTGATAAATTTCTTTGTATGCCTGAAATCTTGGGCCACACCCAGTAACTTATATTAACAATGTAAATTATGGTAAATCCCTATCTTTGCATGGCTGTCAGTTTGACCTCTGGGGGGAGAAAGAATAAGGGAAGCTGGAGACTGAGTAACTAAAGACAGCCATGTAGGTACTTCCATGTTTATGTAATCAACCCTGGGAAAAAACTCTGCACACCAAGATTCAGGTAAGCTTCCCTGGTTAGCACCACTCTGACATGTTGTCCCACAAGACAATGGCAAGAATGAAGCACTGTCATGCAACTCCACTAGGAGAGAGTAACTGAAATTCACACCTCGTTTCTCTTGGACTCTGCCCTACACAACCCTTCCCCTTTGCTGACTTTAATACTTATTTTTTCCCTCTAATAAAACATAATCAAATGCTTAACAGCTTTTTAAAAATCTCTATGCCCTTTTTGCAAATTATCAAGCATGAGAGTATCCTAGGAACCCTCAACACATACTCCTTCAAGAAATCTGCATATCCAAACAAAAAGCCCTAAGAGCTACTCGCTCACAATTACCAACTTTTTGACTCCAATTTTCTCAAACACAGTCACATGGTTGCTAAGTTGCTTCAGTCGTGTCCAACTCTGTGCGACCCCATAGACGGCAGCCCACCAGTCTCCGCTGTCCCTGGGATTCTCCAGGCAAGAATACTGGAGTGGGTTGTCATTTCCTTCTCCAATGCATGAAAGTGAAAAGTGAAAGTGAAATCGCTCAGTCGTGTCCAACTCTTAGCGACCCCAGGGACTGCAGCTTACCAGGCTCCTCTGTCCATGGGATTTTCCAGGCAAGAGTACTGGAGTGAGGTGCCACTGCCTTCTCCAGTCACAGGGTTACTAATGTCCAATTATACAAACATTACCACTTGAGACTCTTACACACCATTTCTGAAAATCTGCTGACCATGTACCTGCCTCTTATTTTAGATGACAATAAAGATTAAAAAAAAAACTATAACAGATGTGTTATTATGGAATTAATTCACATAACACAGATACAACCCATTCTGACCATTTGAAAAGTAGACAATCCAAACTCCCTTGTACTATAAGTAAAAAATCCACACTGGATTTTAAAGACTTAGTAGTTTTAAAAGAATGTAAAAAAAAAAAGATCATTATATGCATAATGGTTTTTTAAAATTCTAGATATATTTAAATAAAATGTATATCAAAAACTAATTCTACTAACTGAATATGCCTGCAAAATACTTTAAAAATCCAGTATGGTGCTTGCATTGTATTTCTCTTGGGATACTGTCAATATAGAGCTTTAAGTAAATTTTGGTGGTTTTAAGCGGGTACCAAAAAGGGGGATGGAGGAAAATCACATAAGCCTTAACTTTTTCTTCATACAATGCTTTTTAACAAAATAGTAAGAGAAACTCTATGTGTTTATAACTTAGAATAGTAGGCATTTCCATCAAGAGTGGAGAAAATTCTAGTCTATAAAATAACTTTATATGTATTTTCTAATCTGTCAGGATTAAGAATGACATTTCTAATTCATATTAGTAAGAGAAAAGACACTTCATAATAAAACACATCACAACCTCAAAAAGGTCCTATTTTTATCCTCCATGCTATAACCGTAAGCTTTTAATTAAGTCACAATGATCAGTAAACACGGATGTTAAAGAATTTAATCAACACTGACTAGATCATTATTAAAGAAAAAATACTCCCAAATTAAAGAATTACTGACATTTTTAATTATCTTTAACTTGAGTTGTGCATACCAACCTTTTTTCCCATCAGCCTGACAAAATACATACAATGCCACAATAAAACACCTTTTGTGAAGTAAAAATTACTATTTACATTAACTACTATATTATAATAAAGCAGTGCTAAATTACTGATTTCCTAAAACCAAAACTCTCAAGAGATAGGATAAAATATTTTTTCTGTTTTAGCAAAAACTTTTATTTAGAACTGTGAGGATCTTAGAGTTCAGTCGCTCAGTCACGTCCAACTCTTTGCAATCCCATCAATCGCAGCACACCAGGCCTCCCTGTCCATCACCAACTCCCGGAGTTCACTTAAACTCATGTCCATCGAGTCGGTGATGCCATCCAGCCATCTCATCCTCTGTCGTCCCCTTCTCCTCCTGCCCCCAATCCCTCCCAGCATCAAGGTCTTTTCCAAGTATTGGAGTTTCAGCTTTAGCATCATTACACCATCACTTTTATGAAGATGAAGATATGGTAAGAATGTGATTTAGAGTGAATGGTTAAATATTTAGTTTTATATTTAACTTATGCCACTGAAAAAACTATTTTTACCTTAGAAGTAAATGTGCTGTGATTTAAAATAAACCCTAAATAAAAACTCTGCAACTGTTTGGTTTTAACATTTTTAAGACCCATCTATAGAGAGAACAATTATTTTCAAATTGTTATTGAAATTATTATTGTTATTGAATAAGTATTTTCAAAATCAAATTTCAGCCTAAGTATTACTGTTACTCTTTAAAGGGCTCTTTCCTGATCCCATCTATTCCTTTCTTTTTTTACTCACAGCACTTAACACAAATACACAAATACATAAATACATTTATATTCCACTCAAATATGTGTGTGCATGTATAATCCAAAACAACTTTTATGCCTTTCTAACTGTCAAAAAGATCTCCAGTTTTTTGCCATAGCTAGATCAAAGGTTTAAAAATAAACAAGTGGACTGGGACAGGGAAGCCTGGCATGCTGCAGTCCATTGGGTCACAAAGAATTGGACACAACTGACTGACTGAACTGAAACAACTGGGACCTGATTAACTTAAAAGCTTTTGCACAACAAAGGAAACTATAAGCAAGGTGAAAAGACAACCCTCAGAATGGGAGAATAGCAAATGAAACAGTGGACAAAGGATTAATTTCCAAAATATACAAGTAACTCATACAACTCAGTATCAGAAAAACAACCCGATCAGAAAGTGGGGAAAAGACCTAAATAGACATTTCTCCAAAGAAAAGAACAAATACATGAAAAGATGCTCAATATCGCTCATTATTAGAGAGATGCAAATCAAAACTACAATGAGACAATACCTCACACCGGTCAGAATGGCCATTATCAAAAAGTCTACAAACAATCAATGCTGGAGAGGGTATGAAGAAAAGGGAACCCTCTTGCACTGTTGGTGGGGATGTAAATTGATACAACCACTATGGAAGATGGTATGGAGACTCCTTAAAAAACTAGGAATAAAACGACCATATGACCCAGCAATCCCACTTCTAGGCATACACCCTGAGGAAACCAAAACTGAAGAAGACACATGTACCCCAATGTTCACTGCAGCACTGTCTACAATAGCTGGAACGTGAAAGCAACCTAGGTGGCCACTGACAGACGAAAGGATAAAGAAACTGTGGTGCACATGCACAATGGAGTATTACTCAGCCATAAAAAGGAGCGCATTTGAGTCAGTTCTAATGAGGTGGATGAAGCTAGAGCCTATTATACAGAGCGAAGTAAGTCAGAAAGAGAAAGAGAAATAACCTATACTAACGCATAAATACAGAATCTAGAAAGATGGTACCAAAGAATTTACTTGCAGGGCAGCAGTGGAGAAACAGACATAGAGAACAGACTTATGGACATGGAGAAAAGGGAGGAGAGGGTGTGACGTATGGCGAGAGTACCATGGAAACTTATATTACCATGTGTAAAATAGATAGTCAATGGGAATTTGCTCTATGTCTCAGGGAACGCAAACAGGGGCTGTCTATCAACCTAGAGGGGCGGGATGGGGAAGAAGATGGAAAGGAGGTTCAAGAAGGAGGGGACATATGTATACCTATGACTGATTCATGCTGAGGTTTGACAGAAAACAACGAAATTCTAAAAGCAATTATCCTTTAATTAAAAAATCAATTAATTAAAAAACTTAAAGGTAAAAGGGCTATAAATGATACTCAGAATGACTTCACATAAACCATGCCTCTTTTCTTTCCTCCGCCAAATGCACACAAGCAGCTGAAAATGTTGAAAAATCATTTTCCAATTACAAGAGCTTAAAATATGTAGTATGTTAGCTTACTTTATCACCAGAGTCTAAATTTGATCAGGGATTGCCTACTGTACAATTAAGAAAACTCTTCAGGTTTTCTTCTTTTAAATCCTGAAAATGTAACTACAGGCATACCTTCTTTCATTGCACTCTGCTTTATTGCACAACAGATAATGTGGTTTTGTTTTTTTTTTCTCACATTAATGGAAGGTTTGCAGTCTGAAAGTCTATTGGTACTATTTTCCAATGGAATTTGTTCACTTTGTGTCTCTGTGTCCCATTTTGGTAATTCTCACAATGTTTCAAACTTTTTCATTGTTGTCATCTTTGTTGTAGTGACCTGTGATCGGTGATTTTTGTGTATTATTTTAATTGTTTAGTTAGTTTAGTCGCTCAGTCATGTCCGACTCTTTGCAACCCCATGAATCATAGCACACCAGGCCTCCCTGTCCATCACCAACTCCCAGAGTTCACTTAGACTCGCGTCCATCGAGTCAGTGATGCCATCCAGCCATCTCATCCTCTGTCGTCCCCTTCTCCTCCTGCCCCCAATCCCTCCCAGCATCAGATTATTTTCCAATGAGTCAACTCTTTGCATGAGGTGGCCAAAGTACTGGAGCTTCAGCTTTAGCATCATTCCTTCCAAAGAACACCCAGGATCAATCTCCGTCTGAATGGACTGGTTGGATCTCCTCGCAGTCCCAAGGACTCTCAAGAGTCTTCTCCAACACCACAGTCCAAAAGCATCAATTCTTCAGCGCTCAGCTTTCTTCACAGTCCAACTCTCACATCCACACATGACCAGTGGAAAAACCATAGCCTTGACTAGACAGACCTTTGTTGGCAAAGTAATGTCTCTGCTAATATATATATATATATATATATGTCTTAAAAAATGTATGAATTTTTGCCTAACTGAAAAATTTATGGCATTTTGATTTCTTCTTTGACTTAGTATGAATGGGATGCTAGATTTCTAATTAAAAAAAATAAATATGCAACAAGCAACAAAGGTTTACTGTACAGCACAGGGAACTGTAGTCAATGTCTTATAATAACCTCTAATGAAAAATAATCTCAAAAATAATATATGTGTATAACTGAAATCACCTTGCTGTACACCCGAAATATTGTAAGTCAACTATACTTCAGTAAACATACATAGTAAGAAGAAAAAAAAAAGGATATCAAAACAGCCTTACTTCTGATATGGAGAAAGTTTTAGTAGGCTGGATGGAAGATCAAGCCAGCCACATTCCCTTAAGCTAAAGCCTAGATCACAGCAAGGCCCTGCTGCTGCTGCTGCTGTTAAGTAGCTTCAGTCGTGTCCAATTCTTTGCGACCTCATAGACAGCAGCCCACCAGGCTCCCCCATCCCTGGGATTCTCCAGCCAAGAACACTGGAGTGGGTTGCCATTTCTTCTCCAATGCACGAAAGTGAAAAGTAAAAGTAAAGTAGTTCAGTCGTGTCCGACTCTGTGAGACCCCATGTGGACTATAGCCCACCAGGCTCCCCATCCATACGATTTTCCAGGCAAGAGTACTGGAGGGGGTGCCATCACCTTCTCCACAGCACGGCCCTAACTCTCTCTAATTCTATAAAGGTGAAAGAAGGTAAGGAAGCTGTAGAAAAGTTCTAGCAAAGGCTGGTTTATGAAGTTTAAGAAAAGATGCTATCTCCAGAAAAGTGCAAGGTAAAGCAGCAAGTATTGTTGTAGAAGCTGTAGCAAGTTATTTAGAATATCTAATTAAGATAATTAATGACGGTGGCCACACTACACAACAGATTTTCAATGTAGACAGAACAGCATCCTACTGGAAGAAGATGCCATCTAGGATTTTCACTGGAGGAAAAATCAATGCCTGGCCTCAAAGTTTCTAAGAACAGGCTGACTCTCTTTGTTAGGGGCTAGCACAGCTGGTGACTTTAAGCTGAAATCAATGTTCATTTACCAGTCCAAAATCCTAGAGAACTTAAGAATTATGCAAAACTACTCTGCATGTGCTCTGTAAAAGGAACAACAAAGTCTGGATGACAGACATCTGTTTACAACAGGTTTCCTGAGTATTTTAAGCCTACTCTTGAGACCTACTGCTTAGAAAAACATCTCTTTCATATTACCACTGGAGAAGGCAGTGGCACCCCACTCCAGTGTTCTTGCCTGGAGGATCCCAGGGAAGGGGGAGCCTGGTGGGCTGCCATCTATGGGGTCGCACAGAGACAGACACGACTGAAGCGACTTAGCAGCAGCATATTACTACTCACTGACAATGCATCTGGTCACCCAAGAGCTCTACTGGAGATGTACAATGAGATGAATGTTTCGTGCCTGCTAACACAACGTCCATCCTGCAGCCCATGGATCAAGGAGTAATTTTGATTTTTATGTCTTCAGTTCAGTTCAGTTGCTCATTAGTGTCCGACTCTTTGCGACCCCATGAATCGCAGCACGCCAGGCCTCCCTGTCCAACACCAACTCCCAGAGTTCACTCAGACTTGTGTCCATCGAGTCAGTAATGCCATCCAACCATCTCCTCCTCTGTCATCCTCTTCTCCTGTCCCCAAACCCTCCCCGCATCAAAGTCTTTTCCAATGAGTCAACTCTTCGCATAAGGTAGCCAAAGTACTGGAGTTTCAGCTTTAGCATCATTCCCTCCAAAGAAATCCCAGGGTTGATCTCCTTCAGAATGGACTTAATATATTTAATACAGCTACAGCTGCTATACACAGTGATTCCTCTGATGGATCTAGACAAAATAAATTTAAACCCTTCAGGAAAGGATTCATCATTCCAGATATCATTAAAAACATTCTTGATTCATGGGAAGAAGTCAAGATATTAACAGGAGGTCTGGCAGAAGTTGATTCCAATCTTCATAGATGACTCTGAGGAGGTCGAAGACTTCAGTGGAGGAAGAAACTTCAGATTTGATAGAAATAGCAGAGAAGCAGGATTAAAATGGGATCTGAAGATATGACTGAACTGCTGCAATCTCATGATAAAAAGATTTAACAGATGAGGAGCTGCTTCTTAAAGATGAGCAAAGAAAGTGGTCTTGAGAGAAATCTCCTGGCGAAGATGCTATGAAGACTGTTGAAATAACAACAAATGATTCTGAATAACACATAAACTTAGTTGATAAAAGAGCAGAAGAGTCTGAGAGGAATGCATTCAATCTTGAAAGAAGCTCTACTGTGGGAATAATGCTATCATACAGCATTGTATGCTAAGGAGAAATCGGTCACGAAAGGAAGAATCAATTGACACATCAGTTATTACAGTAAAAATTTGCCACAGCCACCCCAACCTTTAGGAACCACAAGCCTCATCAGTCAACAGACATCCTCCAGCAAAAAGATTACAATTCACTGAAGGCTCAGGTGATAGCATCTTTTTAGCAGTACTTTTAAATTATGGTGTACATACTTGTTTTTTAGACATAATGCTATTGCACGCTTACCAGACTACAGTCAGTATAGGGTAAATGTAAGTTTTCTATACACTGGGGGAAAAAATCTGTGTGGCTCACTCTAATGCAGTGTCTGGAACCAAATCTACAGTAACTCTGAGGTATGCCCATATTCCATTTACTTACAGAATATACAGATAATCATTCTGGAATACCAACTGAGTTTTGCCATAGGAATGGGAAACCACTTCTTTCTTTTTCTTTTTTACTGTTGCTACTGTTTTTAAGCCAACAGCTGTATAAAGCTATAAAAACTCACAACTAGGTCCTTCACTATGAGTTCAGTTCAGTTGCTCAGTAGTGTCCGACTCTTTGCGACCTCATGAATCGCAGCATACCAGGCCTCCCTATCCATCACCAACTCCCAGAGTTCACTCAAACTCGCATCCATTAAGACGGTGATGCCATCAAGCCATCTCATCCTCTGTCGTCCCCTTCTCCTCCTGCCTCTAATCCCTCCCAGCATCAGAGTCTTTTCCAATGAGTCAACTCTTTGGCATAAGGTGGCCAAAGTACTGGAGTTTCAGCTTTAGCATCATTCCTTCCAAAGAACATCCAGGACTGATCTGCTTCAGAATGGACTGGCTGGATCTCCTTGCAGTCCAAGGGACGCTCAAGAGTCTTCTCCAACACCACAGTTCAGAAGCATCAATTCTGCGGCACTCTGCCTTCTTCACAATCCAACTCTCACATCCATACATGACTACTGGAAAAACCATAGCCTTGACTAGACGGACCTTAGTCGGCAAAGTAATGTCTCTGCTTTTGAATATGCTATCTAGGTTGGTCATAACTTTTCTTCCAAGGAGTAAGCATCTTTTAATTTCATGGCTGCGATCACCAACTGCAGTGATTCTGGAGCCCCAAAAAATAAAGTCTGACACTGTTTCCACTGTTTCCCCATCTATTTCCCATTAAGTGATGGGACCAGATGCATTTACCCATAAAAATGCTGTCATTTTGTGGCCATTTTGGTACTTCCAATAAAAAAAAGAATTTGTACTCAAATTTATCTTTTAAACTCAACTTTTCCTAATTAAAAGATTTGAGTGGCAATTCTCTGCTTATATCTTTGAAATATTCTTAAAACAATTTCTTATTAATAACTGTAAAGTCAAAGAAAAAGCTAAAAATTGTTTTTAAAATGCTATGACTTTCCTTTAGGTAAAGAAGCTAAATTTACATGCAGAACAAATTAAGCANACCCCACGGACTGCAGCCCGCCAGGCTCCCCCATCCCTGGGATTCTCCAGGCAAGAGTGCTGGAGTGGGGTGCCATTGCCTTCTCCCCTGTGCTATACAGTAGTTCCTTGTTTATTTTGTGTATAATAGAGTGTAAGGATGTAACAGATTCTTTATTTTCTCTAAGGCTGATCTGATCTCATTCAGGAGCCCCACCTTGAAGGGTCACAGTGATGAAATACGTGGAGCTCCGTGCAGTGGAGCCAGTCTGATTCAGTGATTTAGACAGTCTTGTGATGTTCAAGCCTCTTAGAGCTAATTTGGCTTCTGCTTGAGTGACTCCCAAGGGTCATTGTTCAGTGCTCCTCCTCTTCCGACTCTTTTGTGGAATGGCACCTGGGGATGTAGATAGCAGGGCTTACCTGACCTGGGGTGTCAGGGAGAGGGAGACCTCTGGCCGATCCTCAGACGTGTCCTGGCTGCTGTCTGCTGAGGTGTGGCTGGTATCCCCTCGCAGGACATTCCTTGGGCATCTGCATTCGAGTCTGCAGTGGACAGACTCGTAGTCCATTTTCCCTTGGCCCTGAGGGCAGCATCCATCCCCTGCTGGGCCTTTGGCCCACTGTCCATCTCACCCCAGGCCTGTCTTCCTCACAGCCTCTGCTTCAGTGAGCTTGCCCCTCGCCATGGCAACCTCCTGCTGGCCCATGGCTCTTGGATCTCCCATGTCCTCCCTGTGGGGTATGCAGGGCCGGACGGCTGGCTTCCCTCTACCACCCAGGAACTGAAAGAGGCTCCAGAGTGCATGCCCAGCCCTCCCTGTCTGACCATTCCCCATGGCCGTCTTAATTCTAAGAGGCCACCTCTTATTTGGCCCAGGGCCATCCTGAGTAGTGGTCTCTCCTTCTAGAACACCAGTCAAGAAGTTGGGGAGAAACGCCTCCACCCTCTGCCGTCAGCACCACTCTCAGCCTACAAAACACACCCACCTCCCCACTGAGATCCGGGCCCAGCGTGTGGAAGATCAGGGCATGCATCTGAATCTCCTGTTGCCTCTGTTTCCTCTCACTCTCAGTTTTTCCTTCTGCAAGAAGTGGGCTTCCCCTCCTTCTGGTGTCTGACCAGGACACTCTGCCGTGCAGTCATCCGGAGACTCTCTCATTGGCTATTGGGGGAAATGGGCGTCAAGAGCAGCCTCCCAAGTCTGGCTCTTAAGACTGTTGTGTGGCTGCAGATCCCGCAGTGGATGTCGGAAGCTGAGTTGTTCGGATTGCTGTTTGAACAATCCTAACCCTCTCTGGGTGAACGGATGCCCTGGGGAGGAAGAGAGGGCAGGTTGTGGTTAGAAGGTACTAAGGGGTAAAGCACAGCAACATATTTAGAAAGAAAAAATGGTGCTCCTCCCACTCCTCTCTGTCCTCCTCCCCATACCCTCCTCTCTAACCAGCCACTGCCTCATGGAGCTCATAGTTAAACCCGCAGCCTGTCACCACTGAGTGTGGGTCCCACCTACTGGGCAGAACTCTAGAGCTGAGCTGGAGGTCCCCTGGGACACAACACGGCCACCTAGAAGGAGGCTGTGTCCCTTGTGAGTTTGGGGAACGAGTGCTGTGCTGGGGGAACTAGCCAAAGATCCAGGTGGAGTCTTCCTTCCTTGCCGGGTCCTAAATTAACTCCGAGATTCTTTTCGTAAGGCAGTTGGTGACAGGTAGAACATCATACCTGGTAAAGAGTCCACCTGCCAATGCAGGAGACATAAGAGACACGGGTTCGATCCCTGGGTCAGGAAGATCCCCTGGAGGAGGAAATGGCAACCCACTCTAGTATTCTTGCCTGTAGAGTCCCCGTGAACAGAGGAGCCTGGCAGGCTACAGTCCATAGAGTTGCAGAGTTGGACATGATTGAAGCGACTTAGCACGCTAGCACAGAATATCATAAGTCAGTCATTGGTCAGGGTTTTTTCAAACAAAAGCCATTTTATTTTTTCAGTAATGTTAAATTTGGACTTCCCTGTTGACTCAGCAGTAAAGAATCCACCTGCCAATGCAGGAGACTTGGGTTCTATCCCTGGGTCAGGAAGATCCTCTGTAGAAGGAAATGGCAACCCACTCCAGTGTCTTTGCCTGAAAAATCCCATAGAGAAAGGAGCTTGTTGGGATATAGTCCATGGGGTCGCAAAGAATGGGACATAACTTAGTGATTAAACAGCAGCAGCAATGTGAAATTTAATCAAAAAATTTCTGCTCTTGTCTCTAGACCCTCAACTGGTGCTGCTACTGCTGGTAAGTTGCTCCAGTCGTGTCCGACTCTGTGCGACCCCATAGACGGCAGCCCACCAGGCTCCCTGTCCCTGGGATTCTCCAGGCAAGAACACTGGAGTGGGTTGCCATTTCCTTCTCCAAGGCATGAAAATGAAAAGTGAAAGTGAAGTTGCTCAGTCGTGTCTGACTCTTAGCGACCCCATGGACTGCAGCCTACCAGGCTCTTCTGTCCATGGGATTTTCCAGGCAAGAGTACTAAGTGGGGTGTCATTGCCTTCTCTGTGCTAGATCTGCCCATAAACATACAAGCCTTGCAGTGCCCCGGCTTGGAGTTAGTTGGGTGATCAGATCCTGCTGAGGGAAGAACCTCTGCCTGGAGGACACACCCACCAGGTGCCAGGGGATGGGCCAGGTGCTCTCAACATGGGATCCCAACTCATCCCGAGAGTCAGACAGGACATTTCACAGGGGAGGAGCCTGTGGGTGACAACTGGGCCTGTAGTCTCCTTAAAGTTCATCCGTTAGCCCCAACTATCAAATAACCTTAAAAAAAAAAAAAAAAAGTCTCACCTAACAAGGGACCAGAGAGCCTCTAAGGAGAGGATGTGAGAAGTAGAGATTGGGAAGAGAGTGAACCAGCCGTCTTGGGTTGAATTCCACCAGTCCTTATTGAGCAGTTATTGCCTGCCTAGTCCTGTGCTGGATAATCCTGGGATGCAGAATAAAGCCCTCAAGGAATGCATGGCTCTTTGACTGACTTACTATAAGTCAGGGTGACTGTCAAAGCCAGCGNAGATTGGGAAGAGAGTGAACCAGCCGTCTTGGGTTGAATTCCACCAGTCCTTATTGAGCAGTTATTGCCTGCCTAGTCCTGTGCTGGATAATCCTGGGATGCAGAATAAAGCCCTCAAGGAATGCATGGCTCTTTGACTGACTTACTATAAGTCAGGGTGACTGTCAAAGCCAGCGAGATCATCTACAACACTTCATGAAGTACTGCTGCTGCTAAGTCTCTTCAGTCGTGTCCTACTCTATGTGACCCCATAGACGGCAGCCTACCAGGCTCCCCGTCCCTGGGATTCTCCAGGCAAGAACACTGGAGTGNTAATATATTTAATACAGCTACAGCTGCTATACACAGTGATTCCTCTGATGGATCTAGACAAAATAAATTTAAACCCTTCAGGAAAGGATTCATCATTCCAGATATCATTAAAAACATTCTTGATTCATGGGAAGAAGTCAAGATATTAACAGGAGGTCTGGCAGAAGTTGATTCCAATCTTCATAGATGACTCTGAGGAGGTCGAAGACTTCAGTGGAGGAAGAAACTTCAGATTTGATAGAAATAGCAGAGAAGCAGGATTAAAATGGGATCTGAAGATATGACTGAACTGCTGCAATCTCATGATAAAAAGATTTAACAGATGAGGAGCTGCTTCTTAAAGATGAGCAAAGAAAGTGGTCTTGAGAGAAATCTCCTGGCGAAGATGCTATGAAGACTGTTGAAATAACAACAAATGATTCTGAATAACACATAAACTTAGTTGATAAAAGAGCAGAAGAGTCTGAGAGGAATGCATTCAATCTTGAAAGAAGCTCTACTGTGGGAATAATGCTATCATACAGCATTGTATGCTAAGGAGAAATCGGTCACGAAAGGAAGAATCAATTGACACATCAGTTATTACAGTAAAAATTTGCCACAGCCACCCCAACCTTTAGGAACCACAAGCCTCATCAGTCAACAGACATCCTCCAGCAAAAAGATTACAATTCACTGAAGGCTCAGGTGATAGCATCTTTTTAGCAGTACTTTTAAATTATGGTGTACATACTTGTTTTTTAGACATAATGCTATTGCACGCTTACCAGACTACAGTCAGTATAGGGTAAATGTAAGTTTTCTATACACTGGGGGAAAAAATCTGTGTGGCTCACTCTAATGCAGTGTCTGGAACCAAATCTACAGTAACTCTGAGGTATGCCCATATTCCATTTACTTACAGAATATACAGATAATCATTCTGGAATACCAACTGAGTTTTGCCATAGGAATGGGAAACCACTTCTTTCTTTTTCTTTTTTACTGTTGCTACTGTTTTTAAGCCAACAGCTGTATAAAGCTATAAAAACTCACAACTAGGTCCTTCACTATGAGTTCAGTTCAGTTGCTCAGTAGTGTCCGACTCTTTGCGACCTCATGAATCGCAGCATACCAGGCCTCCCTATCCATCACCAACTCCCAGAGTTCACTCAAACTCGCATCCATTAAGACGGTGATGCCATCAAGCCATCTCATCCTCTGTCGTCCCCTTCTCCTCCTGCCTCTAATCCCTCCCAGCATCAGAGTCTTTTCCAATGAGTCAACTCTTTGGCATAAGGTGGCCAAAGTACTGGAGTTTCAGCTTTAGCATCATTCCTTCCAAAGAACATCCAGGACTGATCTGCTTCAGAATGGACTGGCTGGATCTCCTTGCAGTCCAAGGGACGCTCAAGAGTCTTCTCCAACACCACAGTTCAGAAGCATCAATTCTGCGGCACTCTGCCTTCTTCACAATCCAACTCTCACATCCATACATGACTACTGGAAAAACCATAGCCTTGACTAGACGGACCTTAGTCGGCAAAGTAATGTCTCTGCTTTTGAATATGCTATCTAGGTTGGTCATAACTTTTCTTCCAAGGAGTAAGCATCTTTTAATTTCATGGCTGCGATCACCAACTGCAGTGATTCTGGAGCCCCAAAAAATAAAGTCTGACACTGTTTCCACTGTTTCCCCATCTATTTCCCATTAAGTGATGGGACCAGATGCATTTACCCATAAAAATGCTGTCATTTTGTGGCCATTTTGGTACTTCCAATAAAAAAAAGAATTTGTACTCAAATTTATCTTTTAAACTCAACTTTTCCTAATTAAAAGATTTGAGTGGCAATTCTCTGCTTATATCTTTGAAATATTCTTAAAACAATTTCTTATTAATAACTGTAAAGTCAAAGAAAAAGCTAAAAATTGTTTTTAAAATGCTATGACTTTCCTTTAGGTAAAGAAGCTAAATTTACATGCAGAACAAATTAAGCATTTTAAAGTTTGGATTAAAATCCAAGACTAAGGGACTTCCATGGTAGTCCAGTGACTACAACTCTGCTTCCAATGCAAGGGGCATAGGTTTGATCCCTAGTTGGGGGACTAGGATCCTATATGGCACACAGTGTGGCCAAAAAATAAAATTTGTTTTAAAAAATTTTTAATGCAAAATTGAAGTGACAAACTAATACTTTTTCACTTAGCCCTGCTGTTGTCAGTCTTTCCAAAATACCTAGTGGTTAATATGACTTCTCAAAGAGAGCTTTATTTACTTCTTTATAACATTTTCTTCAGTCACTGTGGTGTTATATTAAACATGTAAATGAAATAAACTCACTGAGTGGATTGTAAGCAAATTTTCTAATGGTTTTTCCTCAATAATTAAATCACAATAAATATCTACCACTTTCTAGGACACTTGAGCTAGCTATACTTAGAGAAATAACTAAAAACAAAGTTTTTTCACTAGATACAAAAATTTCTTATTTGTATAAAGTATAAAGTTTTGTACAAAATGACCACTGAAAGAAAATTTCAGTCATGCCTATAGGTTTTTTTTCCACCACTTAAATACCTTAATCTTGTAAGTGTTCAAATCTGAGACTGATTCTTTTCATTTCAAAGTATGAGCAGTCAAACACACAAACCAGGAGAAAAAGAAAAAGACACCTACCAAAGACTTTTGTCTACTCATAAACACACATTAGAAGGACAATATAATACTGTGACACTTCAGATGCAAAATATCACTGTAGGAAGCTCTTGGGGTTGTTCCCACTGCACTCCCTCAGCAAAAACAACCAGCAAAGTGAAAAAAGGACCAGAATCAACTATCTCAGAACTCTGTCACCTGACTGAACCCATGTAACAAGGGGAGTGCTTGCTAAGGGAGAGACTGCTGATCCTGACAGGAGAACCACACGTGCAAACCAGTCAACACTGCTCACTCCTCAGCCTGGTTCCAACAACAGAGACAGTTGCAATGCAACCTGCATTCCTAGGGCAGCTGGCTGGTGCCAGGGAAGACAATGGGGACCTTTGACACACAAAAAATGGGGGCTGCAGATTTTGGTCATCTGGCAGACTCCTTGAGAGACTGACACAGATGTAGACATGCTTAAGGCCCTTTTCGACTGCCAGGTGTGCCTACACCAGCATCTATTGGGAGGTTTAAAAAAACAGCAATGGTTTTTTTGTTGTTGCTTGAGCCAAGTATTAAAGAAGATCTTCATCAGGTCACTCACTACCTGACTGCAGATAATGGAACAGAAACTTTAGTGACCACACACAGGAATACACATTTGCAAAAATAATTTGGCAAAGTCACAAATGGATGGGAGCAGATCTCAACAGCCAAGAAACACTCACAGCCATGGTGTGGGGGCATCTGGTTTACAGTTACCACATTATAGCACAATGTCCAGATCTCAACAAAAATCACATAGCACACAAACAAGGAGAAAGCATGGCCCATTTATAAGAAAAAAAGCATTTCACAGAAACCTTGAGGAAGACCAGAATTTGTAATAGCCAAAGGTTTTAAGTAAACTGCCCTAAATATGCTCCTAGTTAAAGGAATCTAAGAACAAACTAAAGGAAACCAAGAAAACAATGTATGGAAAGAGAGTCTTAATAAAGAGACAGATATTATAAAGAAACCAATGATAAAATTCTGGGTTCCCAGATGGCACTAGTGGTAAAGAACCTGCCTGCCAATGCAGGAGACTTAAGAGATGTGGGTTTGATGCTCAGGAAGATCCTTGGAGAAGGGCATGCCAACCCACTCCAGTATTATTGCCTGGAGAATTCCATGGACAGAGAAGCCTGGTGGGCTACAGTCCATGGGGTTGCAAAGAGCTGGACACAACTGAAGCGACTTAGCACAGCACAATGTAGTTTCTAGAGCTAAGAGTACAGTAACTGAAAAATTCACAAGTGACTTAAGTAGGCAAAAGAAAAGATCAGTGAACTTAAAAGAAAGTAAAACTTACCAGTCTGAGGAATAGAAAGAAAAAAGAAAGAAGAGAAATGAAATGTTCTGTAGGGACCTACAGAACATCATGAAGTAGAGCCACAAAACCAGTCACAGGAAAGAAGAGAAAGAGAAGAGGGTTTAAAAAAAAAAAGTGGAGAAATAAAGATTGAAAGTTCCCTAGTCTGATGAAAAACATGAACATATACATCCAAGAATCTCAACAAACTCCAAGAAGGATAAACTCAAAGAGATCCACACTGTGACACATTATATTCAAAGTGTCAAAACCCAAAAACAAAAAAAAAAAAAACAAAAAATAAAATTAAAAAAAAAATAAAAATTAAAAAAAAAAAAATTTTTGAAAGCACCTGGAGAGAAGCAACTTGACATAAACAAAGGAACCCTCAGTAAGATTAACAATTGATGTCATATCAGAAATTACAGGAAGATCAGGTGGCACTGAGAATAATGTATTTAAAGTCTGAAAAGGAAAAAAGAAAACAATTTGTCAACCAAGAATTCTAATTTGGCAAACTATTCTTCAAGAATGAAAGATCAATAGACATTTCAGATAAAAGCTTAAGAGGTTCATTGATCTGCCCTATAAGAAATGCTAATGGGAGAGCTGTAGGTTGAAATCAAAGGACATTCGATGGTAACTCAAAGCCATAAAAACTAAAAACTACCAGTAGAGGTAAGTATGTGTAGTTATAAAAGACAGTGTCATTGTACTTTTGGTTTGTAGCTTCACTTCCCCCGACTCTTTCCTATATGATTTAAAAGACAATGCACACACACACACACACACACTTACAAAAATGATAAACATAAACCTATGTTAATGGGCACACAATGTATCAAGAGGTAATCTGTGACAATAATATACAGACAAGGAAGTTAATATACTATATATATATATAAATATCTATTTATACATATCAGAGTGTTTATATATTATTGAGGTTAAGCTGGTATTACTCGAGGTTGGTTATTAGAAGTTAATTCTAGTTTCCAAGTAACCATTAAGAAATTAAGACCTGCACAACCAAAAATCTAAAAATTAATTTTAAAAAATATCACAGGAAAGAAAAGAGTAAAAAAATCAACTACAAAAAAATCAACGAAGTGTAAAACAGGGCAATAACAGAGGAATGGACGAACAAGAAACAAAGATATATAGGAAAAAAATAGCTAAACAGAAGAAATTCTTCCTTATCAGTGCTGGTTTAGTCTCTAAGTCATGTACAACTCTTACAATCCCATGGACTGTAGCCTGCCAGGCTCCTCTGTCCACGGGAATCTCCAGGCAAGAATACTGGAGTGGGTTGCCATTTCCTTCTCCAGGGGATCTGCCCGATCCAGGGATCAAATCCAGGTTTCCTGTACTGCAGGCAGACTCTTTACTGACTGAACTCCAAGGAAGCCCAATACTGGAGTGGGTAGCCTTATCCCTTCTCCAGTGAATCTTTCTGACCTACAAAATGAACCGGGGTCTCCAGCATTGCAGGCAGATTCTTTACCAGCTGAGCTACAAAGGAAGCTACATTAACTGTAAATAGACTAAACTCTTTAATGGAAAGGCAGAGGTTGGCAGAATGGATTTTAAAAATATGGTCCATCTATGTGCTGTTTGTGTGGTAGTTTGAGCATTCTTTGGCATTGCCTTTCTTTGGGATTGGAATGAAAACTGACCTTTTCCAGTCCTGTGGCCACTTCTGAGTTTTCCAAATTTGCTGGCATACTGAGTGCAGCACNCCAGTCCATCCTAAAGGAGATCAGTCCTGGGTGTTCTTTGGAAGGAATGATGCTAAAGCTGAAACTTCAACACTCTGGCCACCTGATGCGAAGAGCTGACTCATTTGAAAAGACCCTGATGCTGGGAAAGTGTGAGGGCAGGAGGAGAAGGTGATGACAGAGGATCAGATGGCTGGATGGCATCACTGACTCTACGGACATGGGTTTGGGTAGACTCTGGGAGTTGGTGATAGACAGGGAGGCCTGGCATGCTGCAGTTCATGGGGTCTCAAAGAGTCAGACACAACTAAGCGACCAAACTGAACTGAACTGAATCGCCTTACTGCTTGACATTCTAAACATTGGTTTATTACTGATAACCTCCACTAGAATTTAATCTCCTTGAGAATAAGGACTTAATGTTTTGCCAATCGTTTTATTTAGTACAACCTAGCATTTAGCCCAAAACCTGGCATTCAATAGGCATCCATCATTCGTTTGAATGCATGAATGAATCAGTGAATAAAAGCAAACAATAGAGACAAGTCATCTTTTATAACCCAAAATCTTTCTCCTATCCAAAGTCAATCTATCATCCGGCAAAAGTTTTAGATCACTGTCATTTTGATCTGCTTAAGATTTACCCGTATGTTAAAATATTTTATTCATTCATTCAACAAACACTCACACAGAGGCCCTACCATGTCCCAGGCAATATGAGGCAGAAAGATAAATAAGATATGAACTCTGCCCATAAGAAACTTAGCTTGGGAAGGTGTCATATCATTTTCAGAACGATGAAGTTGTGGTACAGCAAGTGAGAAACTCTAGGTTAATACATTAATCATTTTTATAACTGTTACAAAAGCCAAGCAATTTATTCAACCAAGAGGATAGTCAAACTGCACTTTTTGTGAAAATCGTTTCATCAATGTGACATATCATGTGAAATTTAATTTGACTGGCTAACTTTATTATCGTTGTAAAGATCAAAACATTTTGTTCATTATATTGGAACCCCTATAGGTACATGAAATGACTCATGATCCCTGGTGGCGCAGATGGTAAAGAATCTGCCTGCAGGGCAGGAGACCTGGGTCTGATCCTTGGGTGAGGAAGAACTCCGGGAGAAGGAAATGGCCGCTCACTCCAGTACTCTTGCCTGGAGGCACCCACTGACAAGGAAGCCAGGCGAGCTACAATCTGTGGGATGGTGAAGAGGTGGACACNGTGGCGCAGATGGTAAAGAATCTGCCTGCAGGGCAGGAGACCTGGGTCTGATCCTTGGGTGAGGAAGAACTCCGGGAGAAGGAAATGGCCGCTCACTCCAGTACTCTTGCCTGGAGGCACCCACTGACAAGGAAGCCAGGCGAGCTACAATCTGTGGGATGGTGAAGAGGTGGACACGACTGAGCATGCATAAACTTAGATGAAATATAAACCCGTCACCAAGGAGTCTCTAGCGGGCTTCTTAATGCTGAGTATTAATACACTGATGGGTATTAATAATCCCCCAAATCCTTCATGTTTCAGATGGTAACAGGTTTCCTCTAAAAGTTATTTTGTTGTTGTTGCTGCTTAGTCACTAAGTTGTGTCCAACTCTTTGCAACCCCACGACTATAGCCCACCAGGGTCCTCTGTCTCTGGGACTCCCCAGGCAAGAAGAGTAGAGTGGGTTGCCATTTCTTCCTCCACAAGATCTTCCTGAACCAGCGATCGAACCTGTGTTTCCTGCATTGGCAGGCAGATTCTTCACCACCATTCTTCCCTGATTGTTCAGTGGAAGCCAGAGTCAGACATGACAGCAGCTAAACAACAACAATAAAAGTTATTTTAATTATTTTCTTTAAACATGCATTGTTGATACACATTCTGATAGGAAATAAGTTAAAATTCAAAATGTGATTAAAACCCGATTTAACAATCACTCAAAATGTAGATACTTCCATCATGAATAACCATCAACTGATTTGCAGATGAAAAATCCTCACAGAAAGGGCATTTGTTTGAAACAGCTGTTCAGTTTCAGTGAATTCAGAAAGTCATCTATTAAGAAATGTCATCTGATGCTTTTGATAATAATGGTCTTACTCAGAGCAGAACCAAAAGAGCAATTGTAATCACTTGAGGTAGTGCCTCATTTTGATACACAAACGGTTATATACAAAAAGGAAAAGGCCCATCAAAACAGCAGTCAAGATGTGGAAATAAAATGGTATCTGAAAAATGTATTATCTCATTAATGTTCATTTCTTTGTAAATAAATGAAATTCTCTTATTCATTTCAGCTAGATTTTTTGTACCAAATTCTCTGTGATTTAAACAAAAACTTGAAAATAAATTATAAAACCAGGAGTTCTTTAAAAATACAAAGAGCTGCTCTTAAAACACTTGCTCTGCCAATTATCTCCAATACTTGAAATCAATCATCTCTGTAGCTACTAAAACACTGCTACTCTAAAAAAAATTAAATTTCTCCACTGTAATTAAAAGACAAAGAATGTAATCCAGATTACCATTCTATAACATCTGATCTTGGGTTTGTATATAAGTACTGTATTTCTCAGAGTACAACCACAGGAAGGTTATAGTAGACTTGATTATTCTGAGCTTCAAATTACATAAACTAAACACTGGGATTTTACAGCTTTGTGTAGTACCTATCATGTTTATTTCATGAAGAGTGAAATATTCATTTGAAAATATGGGGGTTATTTTCAAATATCTTCTGATACTGATTCCTAACATAATTTCACACTAATAAAAGATTCTGTATGATTTCAATACCTTTAGGCCATGAATTTTGCACCTGGTTTTATGTTTCCAGATATGTTCCAGTGTCTCCTGGCTTACAGTCTATGTAATTGTGAAAAGAATTTGCACACTATTTTGTTAAAATTATATAAATCTTAATTACGTTGAATTGGCTCACAGTGCTTTTCAGGCCTACTATATTCTTCTATTACTTTTCTGTATATGCATTCTATTAATTTTTCAGAGTTTTATATTAAAATCCAACTAAGAATCTTAAATTATCTACTTAAAAAATAATTGTAATATATGATCGAACTGTATATAACTTTGTTCTATATTTTCCAAGTCTCCTGTAAATATGTTGTCATATTTTCAATTAAAAAAAATAAAGTGAACTATTGTTCAAACTACCACACAACTGCACTCACCTCACACGCTAGCAAAGTAATGCTCAAAATTCTCCAAATTAGGCTTCAACAGTACGTGAACTGAGAACTTCCAGATGTTCAAGCTGGGTTTACAAAAGGCAGAGGAACCAGAGATCAAATTGCCAACATCTGTTGGACCACAGAAAAAGCAAAGAGAATTCCAGAAAAGCATCTACTTCTGCTTCATTGACTATGTCAAAACCTTTGACTGCATGGATCACAACAAACTGAAAAAAGAGATGGGAATCCAGACCATCTGACCTGCCTCCTGTGAAGCTTGTGTGCAGGTCAGGAAGCAACAGTAAGAACCAGACATGGAACAACATACTGGCTGCAAAATGGGATAGGAGTACATCAAGGCTGTATATTGTCACCCTGCTTATTTAGCTTCTACACAGAGTTGCTGCTGCTACTGCTGTCACTTCAGTCGTGTCCGACTCTGCGACCCCAGAGATGGCAGCCCACCAGGCTTCCCCATCCCTGAGATTCTCCAGGCAAGAACACTGGAGTGGGTTGCCAGTTTCTTCTCCAATGCAGGAAAGTGAAAAGTGAAAGTGAAGTCGCTCAGTCGTGTCCGACTCCTAGCAATCCCATGGACTGCAGCTTACCTGGCTCCTCCATCCATGGGATTTTCCAGGCAAGAGTACTGGAGTGGGTTGCCATTGCCTTCTCCTCTATGCAGAGTACATCATGTGAAATTCTGGGCTGGATAAAGCACAACTGGAATCAACACTGTCAGGAGAAATATCAATAACCTCAGATACACAGATGATACCACCCTTATGGCAGCAAGCAAAGAGGAACTAAAGAACCTCTTGATGAAAGTGAAAGAGGAGAGTGAAAAAGCTGGCTAAACACTCAACATTCAAAAAACAAAGATCATGGCATCCGGTCTCATCACTTCATGGCAAACAGATGGGGAAACAATGGAAACAGTGACAGACTTTATTTTCTTGGGCTTCAAAATCACTGCAGATGGTGACTGCAGCCATGAAATTAAAAGACGCTTATTCCTTGGAAGAAAAGCTATGACAAACCTAAACAACATATTAAAAAGCACAGACGTTACTTTGCCGACAAAGGTCCGTCTAGTCAAAGCCATGGTTTTTCCAGTAGTCATGCATGGATGTGAGAGCTGGACTATAAGGAAAGCTAAGCACTGAAGAATAATTTATGCTTTTGAACTATGGTGTTGGAGAAGACTCTTGAGAGTCCCTTGGACTGCAAGAAGATCCAACCAGTCCATCGTCAAGGAAATCAGTCCTGAATATTCACTGGAAGGACTGATGCTGAAGCTGCAGCTCCAATACTTTGGCCACCTGATGTGAAGAACTAACTCATTGGAAAAGACCTTGATTGGCAAAGATTGAAGGCAGGAGGAGAAAAGGACAACAGAGGATGAGATGGTTGGATGGTACTACCAAGTCGATGGACCTGAGTTTGAGCAATCTCCAGGAGATGGTGAAGCACAGGGAAGTCTGTCATGCTACAGTCCATGGGGATGCAAAAGAGTCAGACATGACTGAGTAATTGAACTGAACTGACTGATAATATTAGACCACAGTTTCAAATTATTCTTGTAGTTTGTTTTTTAAGCATTAGTAAAAAAAAAAAAAAAAAAAAAAACAGTATCCTACCAAATCTCATGAGGTAAAATGCTTTATTTTTTAAAATCAGAAAATGATGGTAGAGAAGTTAAAGAAGAAAAATTGATCTGAGCACTTTTTAACTACAAGGTCAGAAAAGGTAACTATATTTATATCTTTGATTCACACACAAACTAGAAACTCAAGTCATTCTTTACCCTTTCCACTCCTTCAAGAGCAGTATCCAACATGATCATCAAGTTAGATCATGTTCCTTTTATATCCCTAACATTTCTCAATCTCACCCTCTTTTCTCTATTTCTACTGCCAGGTCTTAGTTTAAACCACCATAATTTGTTATCTAAATCACTGCAACAAGCGCCATTATTATTCTCCCTGGTTCTTGCAGAAAAGTTGTAAGATAGAAAAACCTCTGGTAGTCAAGGGTTAAAAAAAAAAAAAAAAAAAACACTGTAAGTGAACAGCATTATTATAACAGCAGAAATAATTTATTAGGGACCATCTTGTAAAGTTAAACACTGAATACCCTGTGATCCTCCTATTCTTACCCTTGGTACATATCCAAGAGAAAAGTTTAATAGACATATGAACAGAAATACTCATCGCAAAAAGTCTTTAACAGCATAACACTGGAAATAACACAAATGTCTACAGACAGGAAAACGGACAAATGATGGTAAACTTGCAGAAAGACTATACAGTGGTCAAATGAATGAACTGAAAGCACACGCAGTAAGAACGAATATTAGCGCTATTTAACCAAGAAAGCAAGTCCAAAAGACTACATTTAGTATATTTTTTTTTAACAAAAACAAAAAAAAACATACAAAATATATTGTTCAGGTAAGCATACATATGATAAAACCTTTATAAAATTTAGAAGATTAAAATACAAAGTTCAGGATGACAGTTACCATTTAGGGAGAGGCAAGGAGAACACACAGGAAGATCCAAGTTACTAGCAAGGTTTGAGAAACTGGATTAACAGATACTATTTTACTGATGTATATAAATATATACACACTAGATAAGCAGATCATGCACAGTCCAGAGAGAGAAATCATGATCCAATAATTATGATTAGCATTATTCTGTGCAAATTGGTTAAAAATGTTAATACATTTAGAGGGGGGAAGTAAGGAATGAGAAGAATAATGGATCAAAAATCTCAAGAGAATAAGCATAATCTTTTAATTATAAAAAGGACAGAAGGCTACAGTCAATAAGATTGATTTCTTTTTTCTAGTCCTACCACTGAATAGCTGGTATATTCTTAGACTAGTCACTTAACAGGTGAGCTTTCAAAACTGAGTTTCCAAACTGCCAGATGGATTAAAAAATTTCACTTCCAGAAACAACTGAACTTTATTTAAAGTTACCAGCTATGGAATCTGGTCTTTTTTAGAAGATGTGTCATCCTGTTCTTGTCTTCTCTTCCATTCCTGGCCGGCCAACATTCTATTACTTGTCACTGTACTATTTTGCACACAAATAAAGCACCCAGCTAATCATCCCAGTAGATTCACTTTATAACTTATACTGATTATTACAAACACGTAGGCTAAACTTCAAAAGACACATATAACCTGGGAGAACAACGGTGAAATAAATGTTAACTACAAAAGAGTATACGGTTTAACTAGGTTATGCTACTGTAACAAACAAAGCTTGATGGCTTAAAATAACTAAGGCTTTATTTTTTCACGCTTGATGTCCCTTCAGAGTGGACTAGGGCTCTACTCCAACTCTTCAAGGACCAATCCAAAGTTGAAGCTACCACAGGAAGGGAACAAAGAGTATGACAAAGAATACGAGGAGAATGAAAAAGTTGGCTTAAAGCTCAACATTCAGAAAACGAAGATCATGGCATCCGGTCCCATCACTTCATGGGAAATAGGTGGGGAATTGGTGGAAACAGTGTCAGACTTTATTTTTCTGGGCTCCAAAATCACTGCAGATAGCGACTGAAGCCATGAAATTANTTGGTGATGGACAGGGAGGCCTGGTGTGCTGCGATTCATGGGATCGCAAAGAGTTGGACACAACTGAGCTACTGAACTGAACTTCTGAAAGCTTCCATCTGGAGTACCACTTTTACTCATACTTCACTAGCTAAATCAAATCACATAGACATGCCTAATCTTTCTAAGCAGGCAGGAATTCCTACCATATTCCCAAGAGGAAAGTCAGAATATGTGTGAACACTGTTCACAATTTCACCATGTCTTAGCATTTGGAGACAAACATCAAATGCAATATTAACATACTATTATGCATTAAAAACTCAAGATTAGAAATAACCAACATAATTGATTTTTAAATGATTTAACAATATAAAAATTCAAACAGCAAATAAAGAAAAGATCAAATGCAAACCAAATCACCATCAAAATTTCCAAAGATCGGGAAATATATATACATACATATATATATTCCTTAACAAGCATTAAGACATTTCAAGGAAATATTTACTTTCCCCACAAAATGTCAGTATTGCTAAGACATTCCAACTGTCCCTAGTTAAGCTGCTCAGTTCAGTTGGTAAAGAGTCTGACTGCAGTGCAGAGACCTGGGTTCGATCCCTGGGTCAGGAAGATACCCTGGACAAGGAAATGGCAACCCACTCCAGTATTCCTGCCTGGAGAATCCCATGGACAGAGGAGCCTGGCAGGCTCCAGTATATGGGGTCGCAAGAGTCGGACACGACTGACTGGCTTAAGCACACAGCTGCTCAACAGATCATCCACTAAAAAGGAAATACAACAGGAACAGAAAGATTTCCCCAAAACTCTCATTTTGGAAAATAGTAACTATAGATTTAAATTGTTTGATTTAAACTCAGAGGAAGGTAACTTGCACTAAAGGGTATTACAAGAATGACAAGGTGTATCACAATGGAGGCAAGAGTTTAGAACTGGGATTGATGTAGACCAAGATAATCGTACCATATACTGGAGAGGAAGTATATTGTAATCAACTTAACTAGAAGACCTAGAAACTCTCTGGGCTACCCTGTATAAAGCATACACTTACATAATAATGATGAAAGTACACTGAATAGGGTTCAATCTGAATATAATGAAAGTGAAAGGGGAAGCTTCAAGGTTTAATCAAAGTGAGACCTGCTAGGCCTCATAACCTGAAAAGGTATCATGATTTGGATCTTACCTGGAACAGAGTTTTATAACAGTTGGTGAAGATGTGCTATTAAGAACTAGGCATATTCAATCTCATGAACAACTAGATCAGAACAACTGAATCAGAAAGGTCCAACCAAGCTTGAAGTATGTACCTTTTGGAGGGGTAGCATATAATCCCTCCTGTCATACTAATATTTGGTTTAAACTCCTCAATATCTAAGGAGCTTCAGATGCCAATAATAATCAAAACAAGATCCTTCCCTTCATCAGATAATTTTTATCATGACTCCTGCCCTTTGCAACCATTATCTAAAAGCACGTTCATTATTTAAAATACTAACTAAGCATCCAGTATACACAAATCCTGTGTTAGGAACTAAGGACTGGCCTTGAAGTCAGAAATAAAGAAAATCAAACAACAATAATGAAGTGTGATAATGATGATTCTCAAGCAGCTCTGGGACCACAATTGAGGGCATCTGAGAGTGGACAAAGAGAACAAAGAAAGGCCTGGCAGACTGACTGCACAGGCTCAATAACTACTAAATGAAGAGTAGCCTAATTTGATCTCCAGGACTTTAATTTGCAAAGACCTATAATTTTGACCAGTGTATTGGTCAGGAATCAATCAAAAAACAGAAAGGACAACGGTAATTTTAACAGAGAATTCAATTTAAGTTGTTAATCAGGAACTGGAGAACTGAAAAGGCAAAAGGAGGACACAGACTGATAGGATCTGAAGGAGCAGCTATGACCCCCAGAACTGAAAGAAACAAAGCAAACCTGGAATTATTAAACCTCGAAGGCCCAGAGAAACCCTAGGAACCTGGGACCAATCTCTGAAAGAAAGCATTCTTTGAAGCACACCAAGAACCTGAAGGAGGGCCCCTGAAAAATGCAAATAGGAGCCATAGGCCACTCCTACTTCTGCCCTAGTGGAGTCCTCTCTCTGTGGAGACACAGACAGGAAGAAATGCAAACAAGGAGAAGCAAATCCTCTGACCCTCCTTTTTGCTTTACTGTCTCCCACTGCTACCTCCTATTGGCAGAATGTGACAGGGAACCAGCAGGTAAAAGAGGAATACACACAACAAAACAAAGTTTAGAAGGCAGAGCCTGAAGCTGACAGAAAATACAGCTCAACGGCAGCACCACCTATAATTTTACTTCTCCATTCTAAATATTTAAGAATATAAAATGTTTAATACTCTGCAAATATTTAGAATTACAAAACTCTAGCTGAATAAAGCTATTTAAGCCTTCTCATGACTTG
Organism: Neotragus moschatus; assembly: GCA_006410615.1. Classification (NCBI taxonomy): domain Eukaryota; kingdom Metazoa; phylum Chordata; class Mammalia; order Artiodactyla; family Bovidae; genus Neotragus; species Neotragus moschatus. Next base: position 743,289 of record SJYA01000857.1, read on the forward strand.
TGAGAAAATTAAATAATAGAGACCAAAGTGAAGGGATCTATTTTAAAACCCAAATTTTAAACCAACCACCATTTCTGTACTCTATAAGTTAGGCAACATATAGACCTTAAAAAACAAAATCAGAATCTCAAAGAGTTCAGCAAAACTCAGAAGGCTCAAACCTAATGTCTACACACAAATTTTAGTTCCAGACATGGCAAGGAGAGATGAGAAAGCTTTCTTAAGTAACTAATGCAAAGAAATAGAGGAAAACAATAGAATGGGAAAGATTAAAGATCCCTTCAAAAAAATTAGAGCTACCAAGGGAACATTACATGCAAAGATGGGCACAATAAAGGACAGAAACAGTATGGACCTAACAGAAGCAGAAGATATTAAGAAGAGGTGGCAAGAATACACAGAAGAACTATACAAAAAAGATCCTAATGACTTAGATAACCACAATTGTGTGATCACTCACCTAGAGCCAGACATTCTGGAATACAAAGTCAAATGGGCCTTAAGGAAACATCACTATGAACAAAGGTAGCAGAGGCCCAACTGTGCTATTTCAAATCCTAAAAGATGATGCTGTGTAAATGCTGCACTCAATATGCCAGCAAATTTGGAAAACTATGCAGTGGCCACGGGACTGGAAAAGCTCAGTTTTCATCCCAATCCCAAAGAAAGGCAATGCCAAAGAATGTTCAACCTATGGAACAACTGCACTCATTTAACAAGCTAGCAAGATTATGCTCAAAATCCTTCAAGCTAGGCTCCAGCAGTATCTGAACCAAGAACTTCCAGATACACAAGCTGGATTTAGAAAACACAGAGGAACCAGAGATCAAATTGCCAACATCTGCTGAATCATCGAAAAAGCAAGAGAATTCCAGAGAAACATCTACTTCTGTTTCATTCACTATGCCAAAGCCTTTGACCGTGTGGATCACAACAAACTGTGAAAAATTCTTGAAGACATGGGAATACCAGACCACCTTATTTACCTCCTGAGAAATCTGTATGCAGGTCAAGAAGCAACAGTTAGAACCAGACACAGAACAAAAGACTGGTTCCAAATTAGGAAAGGAGTACATCAAGGCTGTATATTGTCATCCTGCTTATTTGCAGAGTATATCATGTGAAATACCAGGCTGGATGAAGCACAAGCAGGAATCAAGATTGCAGGGAGAAATGTCAACAACCTTAGATACACACCCTAATGGCAGAAAGTGAAGAAGAACTAAAGAGCCTCTTGATGAAAGTGAAAGAGGAGAGTGAAAAAGCTGGCTTAAAAGTCAACATTCAAAAAATGAAGATCATGGCATTCGGTCCCATCACTTCTTGGCAAATAGAAGGGGGAAAAGTGGAAAGACTGATTTTCTTTGGGGGATCCAAAATCACTATAGATGGTGACTGCAACCATGAAACTGCTCCTTGGAAGAAAAGCTATGACAAACCTAGACAGCATATTAAAAAGCAGAGACATTATTCTGCCGACAATGGTCTGTGTAGTCAAAGGTATGGTTTTCCCAGTAGTCATATATGGATAAGAGAGTTGGACTATAAACAAAGCTGAGTGCCAAAGAACTGATGCTTTCCAATTGTGGTGCTGGAGAAGACTCCTCAGGGGCCCTAGGACAGCAAGGAGATCAAACCAATCAATCCTAAAGGAAATCAACCCTGAATATGCACTGGAAGGACTGATGCTGAAGATAGAATACTCTGGCCACCTTATGTGAAGAGCTGATTCATTAAGTCTTCTCTTGTAGAAAAGACCCTGATGCTCGGAAAGATTGAGGGCAAGAGAAGGGACTGATAGAGGATGAGACAGCTGGATGGCATCACTGACTCAATGGACACAAATTTGAACAAACCTCTGGAGATAGTAAAGGACAGAGAAGCCTGGTGTGTTGCAGTTCACAGGTTCAAAGAGTGGGACACGACTCAGCAACTGAACAATAAATTTTGAACTCTCAGTTATTCAAAAATCAAAGGAAAAGATTAATGCGGATTAATGAAAGGTCTGAATAGCTAAAATTTTAGATAAATGCTATTCCATTACTTTCAGACGTTAGTAGCTTTTTCTTTTAAACCAAATCTTAATTTGAATGACTAATATTTTTGTTGCTTGAAATGTTCTGCATCTCTGGAATAAATGACGTAAGGATACATCATTTCAAACATGCACCATTTCACCAAATCTAAGATGCCATCAACTATGTTGTTGTTTACGTAGAACACAGCATCACTATATAAACCACTAAGGAAAAAATGCTATAAATGATGACTTCATGAATTCATGGACTTTTAAGACTTATTGTAAGAATCATACTCAGAATATACTTTAATAACTTTTTCATTGTCAACTGCTATTACACTAGTTTTCAGAGTACATATAACTATTTTGGTTTCTTAAATTTCTTTTATTTTTCTTATAGCTTTGTTTACCCTATTATTTACTCAACAAATATCTTTCTCCAGAAAGAGCATCAAGACTAACCTGACTTCATTTTAAACTAGTGAGCTAACAGTATCATTTAACATTCACAGAGCAAAGGCCATGAGTAGTGAAGGATGGGAAGGAATAGGGTACAGGGGTTGGTTTGTTTTGCCATTTACTTATTTATGTTTGGCTGTGTTGGGTTTTAATTGCAGCATGCAGGCTCCAGAGCACGTGGGCTCTCTATCTGAGGCATGAGGGCTCAGTAGTTGTAGTGCCCAGGATTAGTTCCCCAACCAGGGTAACTAATCCCCCCAACCCGGCACTGGAAGGTGGATTCTTGACCACTGGACCACCAGGGAAGTCCCCAGGTACAAAGTTTCTATTTTCGGCAGAGGTTGATGAAAATATTCTAAAATTATAGTGAAGCTTGTAGAACTGCAAATCTATTAAAAACAAGTGCACTGTGCATTTTGAAGGGGTGAGTTTTATAGTACATATAGTTCAAAGGTGTTAAAATATTTATATTTATGATAAATTCTTTTCTCTCACATCAAAACAAACATAAAATATTTATAGCATACTTTCAAAATAACTGAAAATACCTATACATTAGAGGAGTCTCTAGTTCAGGTGCCAGCAAACTTTATCTGCGTACTACCCAATAGAAAATAGTTTAGGCTTTGTGGACCACATATAGTATCTGCCAAATTTTTTAAAAGCAACCTTTAAAAAAGTAAAGCCATTCTTAGCTGTAGGACTGTAGCTTGTTGATCCTGCTCTAATCACATACTACTTTTCTATTTCAGAGAGCAAACAGACCAAAGTAGCCTACAGTGGTGACAACATTAAGGAGGAAACTAACTAGAAAAGCCATTTATTTCAGTCTTTTGATAAACTCAGTTTTCCTCTCATGTACTGCTGCAGGGGGAAGAGTGGGGGTGGAAAGTTGGATACAAAAATTATTTCCACATCATAAATCAGACATTCTAGATCTATCATTCCAGTATCCCAGGCACTTTAATGAAAGGAGCCAGCTCTCAGACATTTATAATTAGTAACTCACAAGTTATTCACATCCAAAAAATATTTGAGGGGATAAAGACAATTACAGAAGTGACTCACAGACACAGATCTATGCATCTAATAAAAACTCACATCATTTCCAGTTTTGAAAGGAAATAAATCAATTCATATCAATGAGCATTATTATAATAAGCATGGCCAGTACAGTTTTCAAATGGGGTTCCACAGAATCCTAGGGTTCCACGAGGTGCTACTTGTTCTAGAGATCATGACTTAAAGAAAACAGGGTTTTTTTGAACTTTGTACAGTGAAAGAGAGCTCACAGTACTGGAAAGGTGATCACAGATTTCCATTAGCAGCTTCCTGTCTGTAAGCCCCTGGAGGTAGTACATTCTTTAGAATTCCATGTAAACTGAACCACTTGAGAGTATACAGTCTAATAACACATGACTTCTGTACTTAACACAGTGACTTTGAAATTAATCCACATTTTATGTACCAGGTTTCCCAGGTGGCTCAGTGGTAAAGGAATCCATCAGCCAACACAGGAGTCGCGGGTTCGATCCCTGAGTCAGAAAGATCTGCTGGAGTATAGTAACCCATGCCGATATTCTTGCCTGGAAAATCCCATGGACAGAGGAGCCTGGCAGGCTACAGTCCACGGGGTCACAAAACATGACTTAGCTACTGAGCAGTTAAGGATAGATACAGGGCCTCCCTGGTGGCTAAGACAGTAAACAATCTGTCTGCAATGCAGGAGACCTGGGTTTAATCCCTGGGTCAGGAAGATCCTCTGGAGAAGGGAATGGCTACCAACTCCAGTATTCTTGCCTGGAGAATTCCATGCACAGAGAAGCCTGTGGGCCACTGTCCATAGGGTTGCAAAGAGTTGGACATGACAAGGCAAGTAACACACATGTACCAGTAGTTTGTTTTTTATTGCTGAAGAATATTCCATTGAATGGATTACACCACTTTCTCTTCTTTAGCCTGTTAAAGAACAAATAGTTTNCACAGAGAAGCCTGTGGGCCACTGTCCATAGGGTTGCAAAGAGTTGGACATGACAAGGCAAGTAACACACATGTACCAGTAGTTTGTTTTTTATTGCTGAAGAATATTCCATTGAATGGATTACACCACTTTCTCTTCTTTAGCCTGTTAAAGAACAAATAGTTTGTTTCCAGAGTTGGAATGTTTCTAGGAACATTTTTGTACAAATCTTTTTTGCAGGGTCATATGGTAGATGTATGCTTAACTTTCTAAGGAATGTCCAGTTTTCCAAAGTGATTGCACCATTTTTATATTCCCACCAGCAAAGTATGTTCCAGTTGTTCCACATTCTCATAAACAGTGTATTATTAAACTTAATTTTATACACGGCTATGGACCTAGCTTTATAGAATTTACAGTCTTCACACCTTGTTTCTCAGAACAATTCTGTGAGATAAAAAGGTATTATTTATCATTCCCATTATACAAGTGAGAAAATAAAAGCTCAAAAATTAAGTAACTCAAAGTCATTACACTATGTAAATCATTGATAAAGCCAAAATTCAAATCTTATGTGCTCTTTCCATTAACCCACACACAAATAAGTTGGTTCATGTGCAGTTTACAAGGGAAATACCAACTGCCTTTCCTTTTAATTTTTGTGAAACTGAGTAATATTCTTGAGTAAAGTAAATCAAAGCTAATGTAATAATCTTTTATAAAAGAAAAATCACAACTTAGAGCAACTTTAGTCATATCAAATTATCTGCAAGTCAACAGATTTTACTTACTATCCTACCAAAATGTGGTCAATAAACTATTTCCTAATGAGGGTATCTTATCTGATATTTCTTTTAAATATAAACTAGGTTTATACAAAGTAGATAATACTATAAATAGTACATTTACAGGAAACCTGTAAATATTCCTCCTTCCATAGGCCTACAAACATTTCTCCCTGGGCAGAATCATAAAGATGAATTCCAGATTCAATTCCACAAGTGGTTAGGAAAAATTTCAACTATTCCTGCTTATATTTTAACACCTCTGACAAGAGATATCTCACAAAGAGAAGGACAAAAGGCCCCTAGCAAACCTTCGACAGATATCCAGCCTTCCTAGTCAGTGTACTTTTAAATGAAGTTACTAAAATAATTAATAAACTCTTTTTGAGACCAGTATTGTCAAGAGTTAAGACATCCCATCAGAGAAATAGGCCACACGCATTATAGGAACACAGACATTACCCTCACCCTTACTACATAGCTGGTCAATTTTGTCACCACTTTTATGGGCAGTATAACTCAGTCCTTCATATAAGGAAAAGCAAAATAAATATACACATGGAAAGCTTCCTACGTTCTAAGTATAATAAATCACAGCCATTATCTAACACATTATAATAATATATGATATAAACAGAAATGAAGAATGTAAAAATCATCTCTGAAAAATAAAAACTTTTTAAATTCCACTATCCCCCCACCAAAAAAGTCAGTTATTAGTAACTCATGTTTGTTTAAAGTATTTGGTTAAGGCTAAGACCAGTAATTAGATCCTTATATAACTCAGTTAGCTTTGCACTAGTAGGAATATAATGTAAGAAACTGAACTATGTATCATTGGTCCTATGAGAATCTAGCTAAGATTTGAGGTGGTTCAATGTCATCACTGACACAAAGGATGCGACCCTAGTTAGACAGCTGGGGTCCTTAAATATATAAGTCAACAAAATTTTAATATTTACAAAAACACTTGAATATATTTTTACCTCATTTCCGTTGTCTCATTGAATGACATTTTTAATGATTTTTAACGTTTCTTATTCTATTCTAACTCAATATATCCTCCAAAAGCATTTGACTACTTGAATTTCTAACAGTTGAAATTTAAAAACTGAATTATACTTAATAAATCAGAGCCAATTAAGGGTTATTTCAATAATATCATCACTCCCAATAATGAATGAGAGAGAAGAATGGTTTTACAGTTTATGAACTGGAAACTGCTCACAATTCTCAGCCTCTCTTATCTATAGTTTTCCATATGTGAAATTATCTTTGCTGTCATGTGAGTTACAGCACAAAGTTGAAACCTCTAGAAAGTAAAGCCCAGTAAGACCTCTACAGTGACTGTATGAATATTCAGAGAATAATGGGAGGCCGAGATTTATCACACAAAACTGTATATATCAAGAAACAGTGGTCTGTTAACAGACAAGAGAACTGTCACTCTGGTGTGCTTTTTAAGGAAAAGAGAGGGTTTACAAACACAGTCTCAAGTCTACTATTTTATCTATACTGCATCTATAGGAATGATCTAGGAAGATTTCAATAGAAAAAAAAAAATTGAGTTAGAGGGGAGGGATGATTTCTCTACTCAACAAAAATAGTACATTATGACTTATTCCTTTTACTGCTCTGAATCCACCTGTATAAAGGATAAAGAAAGTAAAGAGGTCACAATCTTTAAATGTGACTATATGTTCCCCTGCTATTTTGTGGTTAGAAGTTAGGGAAATGACTGGAATTGTTCCCTTTCTCAAAGGTAGGAAATGAGAGGTTATCCTAAGGTCAGAATCTTCTAATGTGGCTCTTGTTTAAACTGTGTTAACTGCTCTGCTCCGGGATGAAAGCAATTATGACCAGATCAGTGTGCTCTGCAGCTGGTGAGTCAGCTGCTCCAGAACAGGCAGCCAGCAAGACAGCCTTGGGGCCCTCTCCAGGCGCTGTGCCTCCTCAGACTCGACTGCAGGCCAGTCTTGTTGGTATTAATTCTTATAAGGTATTTTCAGCTCCCCAAGGGAAGAAGGTAAACATAAATAGGAAATACCCTTTTAATTTTCCAAGCAAGCTATAACTGTTGAACTGTTTCACGTTTCAGTCTAAAATCCACCAAAAAATGAAATATTTTGACATCTCTGTACAAAACCATTATACTGGCTCAAAAGTCTGCCTTAGAAGCATCAGATGATTCCTTGTGAAGAGGAAATTCTAAAGGAAGCCATTCTGTTGCTATTGCTATTTTTAAAGTGTGTGGGGGAGGTGGGGGGAAACAAAGCTAAAAAGAGGCATTAGAGGGTTACCATGCTGGGAGGGATTGGGGGCAAGAGGAGAAGGGGATGACAGTGGATGAGATGGCTAGATAGCATCACCTACTCCAAGGACCTGAGTTTGAGTGAACTCCGGGAGTTGGTGATGGACAGGGAAGCCTGGCATGCTGTGATTCATGGAGTCACAAAGAGTCGGACATGACTGAGTGACTGAACTGAACTGAAACCTAGGTAATTACAAAGTTTTCTTAAAGGAGACGGCTAGAATGCAAAATTTTATGACCGTTGCTATAACCACAAGTGGTACTAACTATGGAATCACAAAATATTCAATTTTACTACAAAATCCATGTTAAAGTTTGAAAAGTGCTTCAAATCTACTGCTTTCAAGTGAGAATTTAAGAAAAATGTCTCAGATAGAATGGGATCATCACTAAAAACAAGAATTCATGAACTAACTCAGGACCAGTCCACTAATCAAGTCAGTAATTCAATAAATCATAAAAGGGAAAAAATTACACGTATGTACCTTATGCATTTTAACTTAAAACATTCAAATGTGCTTACCAATATTCTGCTGTGAAACAAAAGCCAAGATTGGAATTTCTTACATAAACACATGTGCCAACGCAGACACTGCAATTTCTCAAGATTTCTTTTAAATTGAAAGGAACAGCTGAAACACCTGAAAAGCAATCAATGCCGAACTGTGAGATTTGTATGAATGTTCCAGGTTTTTCACTGTCCTCCTTATATCTAATTCCAAACCTTTTTTTAAAAAAAAATATCAACCAGCCTTTATCAACTCCTTCCCAAGTTTTCACAGAAATAACTCTCCTTATACACTGAAACTTTATTGGTTTAGGTAATATTCGGTTAAATCATATAATTACAAGTAAAGCTGGCATACAACAACTAGTAGGAAAAGAAGATCAAACTAAAGACCCGACTACCAGTCACTGGTTATTATTAAACATGACATGACCATCAATCAGGAGTCTTATAGAGGGACAAATGAGTCAGAGCTTCTACTATACCCTCGGTTGTCTTCTTAAACACTGCACACAGAAGACTCTGCAAGCATGCAATCATCTACGTGACCCAAAATACTTAACGTAACCAGTTTTTTAACTGCAATAGGCATATGATTTGAACTTTCCTTTCTAAATGGAGTGCTAATAAACTGTAATAAAATTTCTACACAGGTTTAAAAAACATTCTTAAACTGCAAAAGAATTTAACCAAAGAAGAGGAAAGAACCAAACTCAATATTCCAGTTAAACAAAAATTTTATTGTATAATCATATCAGTCTATCTCCGTGAAGGTGATCTTTTTAAAATAAGGTTAAATTCCACTGAGAAACTTTTTCTTATTTCATTCTTATACAACAAATACTACTTGAAATATGTAGATACCAACTAAGATTTGATTACTGGTATATCAGTTCAGTTCAGTTGCTTAGTCGCTTCCGACTCTTTGCAACCCCATGCACACAGCACAGCAGTCCTCCCTACCCATCAACAACTCCCAGGGTTTACTCAAACTCCTTTCCATTGAGTCGGTGATGCCATCCAACCATCTCATCCTCTGTCATCCCCTTCTCCTCCTGCCTTCAAACTTTCCCAGCATCAGGGTCAAATGAGACAGTTCTTCACATCAAGTGGCCAAAGTATTGGCATTTAAGCTTCAGCATCAGTCCTTCCAATGATTATTCAGGANTTTTCTGGAACTCTCTTGCTTTTTTGATGATCCAGCAGATGTTGGCAATTTGATCTCTGGTTCCTTTGCGTTTTCTAAATCCAGCTTGAACATCTGGAAGTTCACAGTTCATGTACTATTGAAGCCTGGCTTGGAGAAGTTTGAGCATTTTTTGGCATTGCCTTTCTTTGGGATTGGAATGAAAACTGACCTTTTCCTGTACTGTGGCCACTTCTTAAGTTTTCCAAATTTGCTGGCATACTGAGTGCAGCACTTTCACAGCATCATCTTTCAGGATTTGAAATAGCTCAACTGGAATTCCATCACCTCCACTAGCTTTACTTGTAGTGATGCTTCCTAAGGCGCACTTGACTTCACATTCCTGGATGTCTGGCTGTAGATGAGTGATCACACCATCATGATTATCTGGTTTGTAAAGTTCTTTTTTGTACAGTTCTTCTGTGTATTCTTGTCATCTCATCATCTTCTGCTTCTGTTAGGTCCATACCACTTNTTGTAGTGATGCTTCCTAAGGCGCACTTGACTTCACATTCCTGGATGTCTGGCTGTAGATGAGTGATCACACCATCATGATTATCTGGTTTGTAAAGTTCTTTTTTGTACAGTTCTTCTGTGTATTCTTGTCATCTCATCATCTTCTGCTTCTGTTAGGTCCATACCACTTCTGTCCTTTATTGTGCCCATCTTTGCATGAAAAGTTCCCTTGGTATCTCTAATTTTCATGACGAGATCTCTAGTCTTTCTCATCTATGGTTTTCCTCTATTTCTTTGCACTGATCACTGAGGAAAGCTTTCTTATATACTGTATATAAAAATTAAAAATAAGTATTACAGAATTTGACCTGATGCTGGAAAATCAATTTTTGTTTTTATCATGCTTTGGCACAAGGTTTATAGTGAGCTCCTAGGCCCCTGAGCACATGTTCACTTATATGATTGCTTCCATAACAGCAAGCTGAATATATGATTAAAATCCAAGTCATCAGGCATGCAATCAATAGGTAAGAAAACCTAACGGTACCTACCAAGGTTCTCCAGAACTCATGAGTAGTAAGAGTCAGTAAAATGGGTATGAACTCATTATTACTGAANATCAAAATGCTTCTCAAGGAGTCCAAAATAGACTCTTCTTTGTAGTGCCAACTGCTTCCAGAAATATGGCTTCTTTTACCAAAGAGATATAACACCAATTATGTTTTTCCTAGATCCTTAATGTGTACTTGCCTTCTGTGTACTCAATGCACTAGCACTTCTATCTCTCTTGACATCTTTAGTGGGAAAAAAAAAAGGTTTCTACTCTTTTTTCTATTATTTCTGTAAGCAGAAGGGATTAAATTTAAAAATGATTTTCACTGATTGTTCAAAACACTCCTCTTACCTCTCAATAATCATTGCTCTAGAATGTAGTAATTGTTATAGTTTACTACTCAACCTGACACTGGTTTTGATCCAAAATTTGATTTACCAAGAACTACTTGAAAGGCTTGTTCAAATGTATCAGTCTCAACATGAAAATTATGAGCAATTCCCTGTAAGGTTAACCAGGTAACTCACCAGTTTATGCATTCCCTATACACTGGAAAATGATTAGGAATGTACAGAAAATAACTAGTACCCAGTGACATTAACGAGCAATTTTTCTCTCAACAAATGAGATTAAGTTTAGGTACTTCCCTGCCCACTAGTTTCTCTAGCATTATCATGTAAGAAGGTATCTATAATAAATTCAGTGGAAATAAGTACTTAAGATTATTAATGTGAATTTAGGTAAAATATGGGCTTCCCTGGTAACTCAGTTGGTAAAGAATCCACCTGCAATGCAGGAGACCCTAGTTCGATTCCTGGGTCAGGAAGATCCCCTGGAGAAGGAAAAGGCTACCCACTCTAGTATTCTGGCCTGGAGAATTCCATGGACTATATAATCCATGTGGTCACAAAGAGTCGAACACAACTGAGCGACTTTCACTAGATAAAATATATTTTAACTGTTAAGAGATCTGGCCTTTAATCAATTTTCCCCTCTTGTGCAAGCCAAAGTAATAAAAACCGTGCTTTGGATAACAACAACAAAGAGAGACAAAATTAGACTTTCACATTATATAATTTTTCATCAATCCTTTTAAAATACAAAATCTCTGTGAGACTACCAGAAGTTAACATTCTCAATGAAATTATCTTTTCCCAATTTTATGTAATAGGAAAAGCAGTCAATAATACGATGTGCCAATCTCTTTTAGTGCTTTATTTACATTAATTTCTTTTAACTATCACAGTAACCCTGTAATATTATTTAAATTATCCCCATTTTATATATCTAAAGAAGCTGTCACTGATGACTTAAAAACTTGCTCACGGTTACAGCAGAAGAGGCAGCTGGAACCCAAGTAGTGTAAGACCCTACCAAGTTCATGCTCTGAACTAACATATTCAGAATAGGGTTTAACACATTGCTTCACTCAATAAATATAATTGGCTGGGTGCTTAATGGGCTTCTCAGATGGCGCTAGTGCTAAAGAATCCGCCTACCAATGGAGGACACCAAAGAGATGTGGACTGGATCCCTGGGTTGGGAAGAACCCTTGAAGGAAGGCACGGCAACCCACTCCAGTATCCTTGCCTGGAGAACCCCATGGACAGAGGATCCTGATGGGCTACAGTTCATGAGGTTGCGGAAGAGTCAGGCACAACTGAAATGGTTTAGCATGCACGCACAGATGCGTAATAGATTTCCTTTCTTCTGGGAGTTATAAAAATCAGCTTTTAAGAAATATGGCACATACTAATCCTTTTCCTTTCCTTATCCTACTTTTACCTAGAGACTATAGTCCCTACACTATGTTGTCCTTATTTTCATATACATCGTTTATGTAGCATCTTCCAATTTGTTTCTAATTAGTTTAAGTATGAAACTAAGAAAACTTGCAGACAAAAGATGTTTCGCTGTTCTTGTTTCCTTGGAGGACCTAGATCTAAGAAGGAAGATTCACATAAGTGTTGGACAGGACAAAAAGGAGAGCAGTTTTTAAAAAAAAGTCACTCTCTGCTGGTGCTAAGTCACTTCAGTCATGTCTGACTCTGTGTGACCCCATAGATGGCAGCCCACCAGGCTCCCCCGTCCCCAGGATTCTCCAGGCAAGAACACTGGAGTGGGTTGCCATTTCCTTCCCCAATGCATGAAAGTGAAAAGTGAAAGTAAAGTCGCTCAGTCGTATCCAACCCCTAGCGACCCCATGGACTGCAGCCTACCAGGCTCCTCCGTCCATAGGATTTTCCAGGCAAGAGTACTGGAGTGGGGTGCCACTGCCTTCTCCGAAGTCACTCTCTAAAGTAACTTATAAAGAAGAGGCGATGCAAAATTAGAGCATACCTCAGGTAGCATTCTTTCTGCTAAGTTCTATTAATAAAATATTCTATTAGCAACTGTATATAACTTTAGTTATCTAATTTGATTTCCATGAAAGACTTATGAGTTGGTTAAAAAAGTGCTCTGCCCATTTTTACAAATAAAGAAAACAGTCAAAATGTTAATGAATTTGCCTAAATTCTTATAGTTAGCAACCTTTATCATTTCCAAAAGCAGGAGGGGAACATTAAAAATCAAAGCCTATAGCTCCAAGGTTCTTCACAGAAGACAGCCAGAAGTAGATTCGAGAAATAGAATTACTATTTCATTGTGTTACTACAGCTTAACAGACATAGTCCCTAAGAATATCTAATACAGAGAGGATGATCAATGGCAGGATTAGGATCCAATTTCATTTTCCTCTAAAGCAGAGGTTCTCCAAGTGTGGTCCGNAGTCACTCTCTAAAGTAACTTATAAAGAAGAGGCGATGCAAAATTAGAGCATACCTCAGGTAGCATTCTTTCTGCTAAGTTCTATTAATAAAATATTCTATTAGCAACTGTATATAACTTTAGTTATCTAATTTGATTTCCATGAAAGACTTATGAGTTGGTTAAAAAAGTGCTCTGCCCATTTTTACAAATAAAGAAAACAGTCAAAATGTTAATGAATTTGCCTAAATTCTTATAGTTAGCAACCTTTATCATTTCCAAAAGCAGGAGGGGAACATTAAAAATCAAAGCCTATAGCTCCAAGGTTCTTCACAGAAGACAGCCAGAAGTAGATTCGAGAAATAGAATTACTATTTCATTGTGTTACTACAGCTTAACAGACATAGTCCCTAAGAATATCTAATACAGAGAGGATGATCAATGGCAGGATTAGGATCCAATTTCATTTTCCTCTAAAGCAGAGGTTCTCCAAGTGTGGTCCGTGGAATCTTTAAAGGGGCTGGTACTTGTGTTAGCTGCTCAGTCGTGTCAGACTCTGTGTGCCCCATGGACTGTGGCCTGCCAAGCTCCTTTGTCCATGTCCAAGAAATTCTTCAGGCAAGAACACTGGAGTGGGTTGCCATTCCCTTCTCCAGGGGATCTTCCCACCCTAGGGATCGAACCCAGGTCTCCTGCACAGAAGACAGATTCTTTATCGTCTGAGCCACCAGGGGGCAGTTCTTAAGGTCAAAACTGTTTTTACAATAATACTAAAAACATATTTGCCTTTTGAACTTTTCTCTCATGAGTATAAAGTGGAGTTTTTCAGATTGCATTTCACATAATATTGCAATAGACTGAAATATAAAAGATATGAAAAGCCGGCTGTCTTCTACTGAGATAGACATTAAAGAGATTTGCAAATATGGAAACAGTGCTACTCTTCTCACTGTATTTTTTGAAAATAGTTTTCATTTATTTGCAACACTTGTTATCTTTAAGTAAATTAATGTAAAAATTAAAGAATTTTTTAATACTGAGACCAAAAAGGTTGAAAAGCCACTGGTCTAAAAAGCTATGTTCAACCAATCCTGAAATCTGAAATCTGATCTTCTAAACTGATTTACTTACCAAGATACATGAGCTATGTAAATAGAAAGTTCCTGAGTTTCACAATATTAAAAACTCTTTAACAACAGAAACATTTTAAAACTCTTTGTGTCTCTACCTACCCTCATCACACTCATATCCCAAAAAAAGTGCTGCATTAAGTCATATTTCTTCATTGTACATTTCTAAATCAACACTGTACTTTATACCTAAATTACATACAAGTTTCTATAATACCACATCACCTCAAAATAAACTGAACAGGAATGTTAGCCCACATAACTCAAAAGGTCAGACTTTGTCACATGGTGACAAATAATGACCTCACCAACATAAAGATATTCTGTAAGGCTCAGCTAATCATTCACTCCTCCAACCACCTCCTAACTTCAACAGAAGGGAAGTTAAAAAAGCATTTTAGGAAAAGAATCATGTAAAATACACATTTAGATATTTAGAAGGGAAGTTAAAAAAGCATTTTAGGAAAAGAATCATGTAAAATACACATTTCGATATTTAGAAGGTCACATTCCTATGGCTATTAGAAAAATAAAACTTCTACTCCTTAAAAAAAAAATCACACATTTTAAAATTACCAAATAAATTATGTATTGGTTTTATATGTTTATGTTTTTATATGAAGTACAAATTTCACAAAATCATCTACTTTTATCCATGATTCACTGAGAATGTTGTTACCATACTTGGCACAAGATAAATATGAATTTGTTTCTGATGTTTAAAAAAAGGAAAACTGTGTAGGCAACTTTCTAGCCTCCTCTCCAATAAACATCTGAACTAGATAACTGAATGTGTTATCTTGTCATTCCGTAACTTGTGATACAATAATAGCTTCACTTTTTTTTTTAAACTAGCACTTCATTAACGCTTTCGTAAGACAAATTCTACTGGATAGTGGCCAACTTTCCTCAGCAACAGTGGCATTAAAAATGCCAGCACTTTCCAATCTTCTGGTAGTTGTTCTTTGGGGAGGAAAGGGCTCTTTAGAGGGGAAAAACACTCTTACAAAGTGGTCACTTAGTTCTAAAGATAACAGAAAATACCCCCCAGAAGGATCTTCCTAAGAATGAATCATGTATCAGTTGATCTCAAATTTTTAAAACTATCAGAAAAGCCTTCTTGTGATTTTTTGAGGAAAAAAAAAAAATTTAATCCTCTATACCACATTACTTACTAAACGGAAAACTAGAAACTGCTCACATACCAATACTAAGAGAGAGGGCCCATAAACAACCAGTCAGTTAACAAGCACACTTAATTTACTTTATAAGATCTATAGTAGAGGCCAGGGTGTAAGAGTTCAGTCAAAACATTCAGAAGAAAATTTGCACCTGACTAACCCCCATGGCTACAATGTTGGTATTTTCCACAAGTTTTTATCTCTAGCATTTTCTAGTCTACTAATTCTACTTGTTTAGGAAATCTTTACATATTAGAAACAAGAAAAGTAAGGAACTAAATTAGATGAACACAACTTTAGAACAAAGATGGTAAAATATACCTTTTTAAAAAAGTAACCAAAAAAAGGTTACCTATAAGGACACAGGAAAATATTTTAAAATGACAATTCCTAAGTATCTCCTTTAAGTGAAATTAAATGGATTCCAGTTAAAGATTCTACATAATAAGAGCCTAGATCCTCTCTTCTTTGCTTCGTTATTGCTTACTACCAATTCAAGTCAGTCACAATCTCGAAAGCTAAGAGGTAACATATTCTACATTTAATTAACAGCTGTGGTAAAATGTTAACTACATACAAATTTGGCTCTGGTTAATGAAGGGTTTATAGCATGTCCACTTGGTAAAAGGGAGCGTAAGCCTCACTCAAGTTCAAATCTTTTTTCCTTCATATCGACATTAAGGAGAATGAGAAGTAGAATGTTGAGAAAACCAATCTTAGATTTTGCTTGGAAGAAAGAATTAACAAGAATGCAATATACATTAGAATGTGTATATATGTGCCTAGCACACAGTAGGCACTCAACAAATGTAAAGCAAGAAAGTGAAAGCAACCCTGTCGGACTCTTTGGACTGCAGTCTGCCAGACTCCTCTGTCCATGGAATTCTCCAGGCCAGAATACTGGAGTGGGTTGCTGTTCCCTTCTCCAGGGGATCCTCCCAACCCAGGGAATGAACCCAGACCTCCTGCACTGCAGGCAGGTTCTTTACCATCTGAGCCACCAGGAATGTTAACTTTCTCCCAANCTCCTCTGTCCATGGAATTCTCCAGGCCAGAATACTGGAGTGGGTTGCTGTTCCCTTCTCCAGGGGATCCTCCCAACCCAGGGAATGAACCCAGACCTCCTGCACTGCAGGCAGGTTCTTTACCATCTGAGCCACCAGGAATGTTAACTTTCTCCCAAATTATGAGTAGCAAATATACACACTATATATAAAATTGCTGGCTATACACCAATGATCTACTTTCCTCAATCATAGTCAAAATGAGAGATTAAATAACTTTTATGGGGTAATGTTGGGGCAAGATGGTAAAATAACTTCTAAGAAAATATTCTTAATTTCAAATAATTACCCTGCAAACACAATTGCCCACTAGGCAATTCTTATGTGAAGAGTATCATGACAGAGCAAATAGTTCTGTGAAAAGTCTATTTTTGTACATGTATAAGAACTGTTGAGTGAAAATTCATCACTGGGGCCAACAGGTCTTTCTGCTTTAGGCGTGAAAGGGTTCTGTGTACTGACCCCATTTCTTTATAGCCACATCTCCAGAGACCACGTAACAGTATCCTGGTTTTCTTTCTGCCTCTCTGGCCACTCCTCTGTTGGAGTGGGTAGCCGGATGGCTGGCTGCCTCCCTGCCTCTCTCTCACACACACCCATCAGTCTCTCTTACTCACTCACACACGTACACAGTACAGCCATTAAGCACTGAACTCTTTAGGCCCAAGTATATTTCTTCTTACTCTACTGCAGACTCGTGTGTGACCCCAGAGACTGAGCCCACCAAGGTGCTCTGTCCACAGGATTCTCCAGGCAAGAATACTAGAGTGGGTTGCCATGCTCTTCTCCAGGGGATCTCCTCCACCCAGGGATCAAACCTACGTCTCCTGCATTGGCAGGCAGTCTCATACATACAAGCAACTCCTTAGGTGTCTCAGTAATGAAGTTAGGCTTCATTCCTCAGGAGGGAGAAAAAAAATGTCAAACTCTTCNCTTCTCCAGGGGATCTCCTCCACCCAGGGATCAAACCTACGTCTCCTGCATTGGCAGGCAGTCTCATACATACAAGCAACTCCTTAGGTGTCTCAGTAATGAAGTTAGGCTTCATTCCTCAGGAGGGAGAAAAAAAATGTCAAACTCTTCACCAACAGAATGCACTGTCTTTGTAGATAGGCCTAAGGATTAGACTTTTTACAAATAGATTTTCAAACTTACTGTGGTTCTGAATGAGCACCGAGAACTGAAACTATCTACACCCAGAGTTTACAGTCCACATTAACATCACATTCAGCTGTCTTCAACAACACACTTTACTATTCCAGGAAACTCTTGCCCAAGCAGATAAGAATTGCAAATAACTTCATTGTTCATTCCAGGAACTTCACCAAAACCCCATATAAAACATCAGACTGTTCCACTTTTCAATAAATAGTAGCAAATGATTGTTTACTTTCCAAGATTCTGGAAAAAAAAAAAAACTCACCTCAAAAATCCTTGCTTTACTATGTCTATCAATCCTAAACTACAACATTATGACCTCTACTAATTCTAATCAAGGTCCTACACTGAAATACCTGCATTACAGATTTCAAATCTTCAATAAATATTCCAACTTTGTTCTCCTTCCTAACTCTGCTATTCTTTTTACCCATACACATACCACTCTTGTCCCAGCAGATTCTACCAATTCAGGAAAGGTGGTGTCCACCTTTACTATCACAAACAACAAGCTCACCAGGTTACTTTGGGTAGTATTTCCTAGGAACCAACATTCCACAGCACTACCAGACAGTTTCTCAAATGTCTGTTAAAACTCAGTTCAGCAATACTAGTTTCCCAAGTACTATGAGGAAAACATAAATAGCTATACAAAACGGTGTAAGGAATCAGCACCCTGTATTAGGCAACGCATGCTGACACGACTGGCTCCAGTTTCTTAACGAGTTAAAACTAATTTCTAAATAAAATGAAATAGAGATTACTGACATCAAAGGGGCCATAAAACGAGTGAAGAGTTCTAAGGAAGATACAAGATAAATCAGAGAGGTTTAATAATCTAAATAGGAATCAAAGGAGAAATAGGAAGGGGTAAAAACTAAATATATGAATAATCCACAATGCTAATTATCTGGAAGAAAAGATAACTGCTAAATATACAACAGTATAACAGTGCAAAGAAACTTTAAGAGTCTTTATTTCTGTAGAACTTTTAAACCATGGTTCAGAATTAAGATACAATGAAATGCTTAATGTATTTTCTAGAAAGTCAAAACTTCATATCCACCAAGAGTAAATGTATAAAGATTTCTTCTACTATAAATCATTTAAAGTACCAATAAGGTTACAGGCATGCTTACAAAGGCATGAAAGAAAAGGTCAAGCATTTAAAATGACCCAATAATTGGGAGGAACTGAAGAATTCAAATTTTTAAGATCTAAGTGTAAAAAATGAAATCACAAGTACTAGAAGAAAATATGGATTTTTTCAAAATCCAGAAACACTTAAAAACTACCATATAAAAAAGGAAAAATCTGCATGAAAATAATCAGAGAATCTATACATAAACACTTGCAACCCACATCACAAAAAGGGCTAATCTCCCTACAGGGAACTAGATTCCATACATAATGGAATCTAGAAAGATGGTGCTGATGAATTTCTTTGCAAGGCATCAGTGGAGAAATAAATACGGAGAACAGACTTATGGACACTGCCAGAAGGAAGGAGAGGGTGAGATGTATGAAGCGAGTAACACGGAAACTTATACTACCATATGTAAAATAGATAGCCAGTGGGAATTCAATGTATGTCTCAGGGAATTCAAACAGGGGCTCTGTATCAACCTTGAGGAGTGGGATGGGGAGGGAAATGGGAGGGAGGTTCAAGAGGGAGGGCTATACATGTACCTATGGCTGATTCATGTTGATGTTTGACAGAAACAAAATTCTGTAAAGCAATTATCCTTCAATCAAAAATAAATTTAATTGCTTAAAAAAAGTGCTAATACCCCTATAGAGAACTCTTGAAATTAACAAGAAAAAGGCCAACAACCAAACAGAATAAAGAATATGAACATTAACAGAAAGGAAAAATAAGTTAAATGCCCATTAGACATATTAAAAAAATAATGTCATTCATGAGACAAACACCACAGTGTGAGTTATACCAGTTCTTAAAAAGTTCTTAGATACAATTAACAGAATTACAGAAACACCTATCTGTATTTTTTAATAAATGTTTTATAGTAGTTTTAGATTTACAGAAAAATTTCAAAGATAGTATGGAGTCTCCCTACACCACACACTTAGCTTCTGCTATTAAGATCTTGTATTACCATGGTTTGTCACAATTAATGAACCAATAACTAAAGTCTTTATTTAGATTTTATTAGTTTTTATCTAATGTTCTTTTGCTGTTCCAGGATCCCATGCAGTATACCACATTATAGTATAATCATCTTCTCAGACTACTTTAGGCAGTGACAGTTTCTCAGACTTTCCCAGTTTTGGTGACCCTGACAGTTTTCAAGAGTACTGTTCAGTTGTTCTGTGGATTACCCCTCAATTGAGATTTGTTTGATGCTTTTCTCATGATTAGCCTGGATTAAAATTTAGGGGAGGAAGCCCACAGAGGTGAAATGCTATTCTCAACACACTATATTATTAATGTAATTTATGACTGCTGAAGTTAACTCTCTCACCCTTTTCAAGCTGCTATAACAGAATACTTTAGACTAGGTGGCTTATAAACCACAAAAATTTATTTTCTCACAGTTCTACAGGCTGGGAAGTCCAAGACCAAGGCTACTGCATATTCAGTATTTGGTGAGAGCCCACTTTCTAGCTTACAGACGGCTGTCTTCTCATTGTGTCTGCACAGAACAAGGGATCTGGTAGATTTCTTACCACTAATCCATTCATGAGGGCTCCACCCTCATGGCATAAGCATCTCCTAAGGGTCCCACCTCCAAATACCATTACACTGGGGATTAGGTTTCAACATAGAAATTTTAGGGAAATACTTGCTCTTAGACTATGTTGCTATTGTTATTGTTCAGTCACTAAGTCTCGCAAGTCTCACTAAGTCTTTGCAACTCCATGGACTGCAGCACCCCAGGCTTCCCAGTCCTTCACTATCTCCTGGACTTTGCTCAACTTATGTCCATTGAGTCGGTGATGCCATCCAGCTATTTCATCCTCTGTCACCCTCTTCTTTTGTTCTCAGTCTTTCTCAAGATCAGGGTCTTTCCAATGAGTCAGTTCTTTGCAAGAGGTGGCCAAAGTATTCGAGCGTCAGCATCAATCCTTCCAAAGACTATTCAGGACTGATTTCCTTTAGGACTGACTGGTTTGATCTCCTTGCTGTCCAAGGGGCTCTCAAGAGTCTTCTCCAACATCACAGTTCAAAAGCATCAGTTCTTAAGTGCTCAGCCTTCTTTATGGTCTAACTCTCACATCTATACACAACTATTGGAAAAACTGTAGCTTTGACTACACGGACCCTTGTCGGCAAAGTGATATTTCTGCATTTTAATATGCCATCTAGCTTTGTCATAGCTTTCCTTCCAAGGAGAAAGCGTCTTTCAAATTCATGGCTGCAGTCACCATCCACAGTTATTTTGGGAATCCAAGAAAAGAAAATCTGCTACTGTTTCCACTTTTCCCCCAACTACTTGTCATGAAGTAATGCGACTATACGCCATGACCTTAAGTTTGTTGAATGCTCTTGGATTATAAATTATCTATTTGCTTATGCAAATAGTAAGCATATGTTATTCGTCTGGCAAAATAATGGCAGAAAATAGGAAACACAAAGATCCCCACAGGACTGAGTGACCATATAGCCAATAGAAGTACAACCACCATTAAAAATAAAGGAAGATCTTTATATATGAAAAAAGCCTCCAAACTAAAATATATATTTATTTACATCTACAAAAAAACACTTGAAAAATAAGCAGGATACTAAAAGAAATGTTTGTCTATAAAAGGTGTGAGGAAAAACAGGAAAGCAAAAGAGGAAACAAAACTTTATGTGTCTCTATACGTACTTCTAGGTTTATAATCACATTGGGTGCCTGCTAAGTAAGACGCTTCAGTTGTGTCTGACTCTGTACCACCCTACCAACTGCAGCCTGCCAGGCTCCTGTGTCTATGGGGATACTCCAGGCAAGAATCCTAGAGTGGGTTGTGCTGCCCTCCCCTCCAGGGGATCTTCCCAACGCAGGGACAGAATTCGCATCTGTTATGTCTAACCTGCATTGGCAAGCAGGTTTTTTACCACAAGCACCACCTGGGAAGCCCCATAATCACATTACTTATTCCAAAAAAATTTAATTTTAATTTCTGCAAATAATTTTTAATGCCTGCAACTGTAAAAAAAAGATCTGAAGGGTTCAAATAGAAAGAAAGAATGAGGAGAGAATCATTTCTGAAGAGTAAGTACATTATGAGATAAGACAGCTCCCGCTTAGGGACAATTATGTACCAAAAATTCATTGCAAGCTTTAATAAAAAAAAAAAAAAAATTGCTGAAATGTACTATACCTGCCGCTGCCGCTAAGTCACTTTAGTTATGTCCAACTCTGTGCTACCCCACAGACGGCAGTCCACCAGGCTCCTCCATCCCTGGTTTCTCCAGGCAAGAACACTGGAGTGGGCTGCCATTTCCTTCTCCACTATACCTGCTAAAATTACCCTATTCTCAAAACTTAACTGTATTACTATTAGACAAATAATTATAATGCTGTAAAATCACCTTCGTTATTAGCACAAAGATAAAGTCTAAAGAACTACAAAATCATCTGTATAAGCACAATATTTGTGTTATTGACTTGTAAGCTGCTACTTAAGGTTAATTAAAAGTATCTATTATTTCTACAAGTTATAAATTTACTACTTTCTTCTATTTCCCCAAGAAAATGATGAAACCAATTTCTAACACAGAGGAACACATTCTCACTGGAAGATAAAAATGGCAGGGGTCTGCAAATAAATACCCACATCCAAATGCTCCTAAGAGCCAGTAAAATAATTTTCATGTCTCTGAGGTGAACCAAACCAGAGAACAAGGGCACAGGGAGCTCTTTTTAAGTAGGAAAAAAATCCTCTAAAGGCCTCCATCACAAAAAGCTGTCCACTCAACACTCAGAAGTAGCTCACTTGCAGCTGTTCACAAAAGTTCCCCAAAACTCACAGTAGAAAAGATTATATTATGTCTAAAAATGTTCCACTGGTGAATAAAATCCAAACTCCTTGCTGGTGTATCTCCCTCTCTGATCTCATCTTCTACCTCTATGCCCATAAGCAACCTCTATTTCTCTATTCCTCTATTCCTATTATACTACAAGTGGTTGATAGAGAATATATTCTTTTAAAATAATGCTTAGTCTTTATTCATACCTCCTTTTCACCTACTTCTTTTATCTGAGAATGCTTCCCTTCTTTTCTGTATGTAGAGCTAATTATCTTTAGCATCTCCTCTGAGAAATCTACCTAATGCCCTTGGCTAAAAGTCATTCCTTCATTCTCTTCAGGTTAACTATTTAAGTCCACCTTTAGTGAGAGGATGAAATGGATAAAATCTATCATGAGCTATGTTAAGTTTTACTGAGATGTTCTTACATGGCATGATCTGAAATAAGTAAACAGAAGTCTATCCTGATTCCTAATACAAATATTATTAGATGTGTTGACCTATTTAGGGTTAAAATTTTATAGCAGAGAAGACCAGTTTTGAAAAAAAAAAATGGAGACAACTATATCTACTTCTTTTTTTTTTTGGCCTATCATTTACAGAAGTAGAACAAGAATACATATATAATATCAAAATTATTGGGAGAAAACATTCAGCATCTTGACATACCAGGCAGGAAGATATAACATGGGGAAAAGTTAAAATAAGCTGGCATTATTAGTACAAGAATACATGGATCACCAAAACATAAGATCACCAAAATGAATTCTCTGACTTTAGAAAAGAAAAAAAGCTTTATATGTAGTAATTTGATACAAAGAAAATATCACAAAATAACAATTCTAGTCAAAGCTATGATTTTTCCAGTAGGCATGTATGGACGTGAGAGTTGGACTCTAAAGAAAGCTGAGCACCGAAGAATAGATGGTTTTGAACTGCGGTGTTGGAGAAGACTCTTGAGAGTCCCTTGGACTGCAAGGAGATCCAACCAGTCCATTCTGAAGGAGATCAGTCCTGGGTGTTCATGGGAAGGACTGATGCTGAAGCTGAAGCTCCAATACTTTGGTCACCTGATGCGAAGAGCTGACTCATCAATCAGAAAAGACCCTGATTCTGGGAAAGATTGAGGGCAGGAGAAGATGACGACAGAGAATGAGATGGTTGGATGGCATCACCGACTCTATGGACATGAGACAGTAAAGTCTGGGAGTTGGCGATGGACAGGGAGGCCTGGTGTGCTGCAGTCCAGGCGGTCACAAAAAGTCAGACACAGTCAGACACGACTGAGCGACTGAACTGAACAGAACAACAACAACAACAAAGCTGTAAGGATTTAGGGAATGCTAATAGTCTCCTCTCCAGCAGTTTGAGGGGACAATACAGAGGGAAGGAAGAAACAACAAAAGTCATCATCCTAGCAATCAAAGAAATTCAAATAAAATGGTTATCTTTCTATAAGCAAATTATCAGAAGCGAATATTTTAAATATTAGTGTCACTGAAAATAGATGTGGTAGATTATTGGCAGCACTGGTACAACAGACATTACTAGAAAAGGTTCACAGGCTTCAGTGTGGGAAGTCCATGTCTGTATATCCACTCATCCTAAGGAAATGTAAAATGGGGGTGGTGCGTCACATGCTGGAGTCTGTCCTTGCACCATTTAAAATAGGGAAAATTTTAAAGTGATAATTTAATAATTATCAACCATTATGAAATGTTTCAATTCTTTTGATTAACTGATGATTAACCACTAAAAATTATAGCCATAAGAAATGGTATTACCATAAAAACTTACATTATAAAAAGGATCCTGGGCAAAAATATTTAACTCCAAATATGAAAAAAGACAAAAGGACTATTTGAAGATGATAACCACTATAAGGAATTTAAAATCTATTTTTTACATTATTTTATGTTCTTATATTTAAAAGATAATTTTCAAAACATAATAATCGAGACCATAAAGGCAGGAAACAGTAAGACACTGGAAAGAAACTAAAATTATTGAACAAGATGAACACTAGACTGGCGTGGTTCCAATGCTTTGGTAGTCTACGTTAGCAGACTAAAACCTAAGCCAGACTCAATACATTTGTACCTCAGAAAATTAAACTTAAGACCAACCAACCAACCAACTAGGCTTTCCTAAATAAGGCAATCACTTAAGCTATAGCCAGTCAAGTTAATTTCCTTTCTTTGCTTCCATGTCTTCTCTATAAAAACCTCCATCCTCCTCCTATTGGTGGAACACTCCTAACCACTTGTGGCTTGGTACTGCCTGATTCAAATCAAGGTATGCACAAATAAAGTTGAAAATTTTTAATGTGCCTCAATTTACTGGTTTTGTTTGGCTGGGTTTTTTTTTTTAGCTGCACCGCGTGGCAAGCAGGATCTTAGTTTCCCAACCAAGGATCAAAGCCATGCCCACTGCAGTGTAGTCTTAAACCACTGGACCATCAGAGAAGTCCCCTCAGTTTACCTTTTAACCAAATAAACTAAAAACCAAGATGAAAACATTCACTAAAGTAAATAAAATAACTGGAACAGAAGACTTTTGTACATCAACCTAAGAAAACCTTCCCCCAAACACAATTAAACTAGGAAATATAAAATAGAATAAAAAGAAAAAAATAAGATGGAATGATGAAAGTTTTTAATCACTTTGCCTTTAACTTATATGAGTGGTTCCTCCCTTGACACTATGCTAATGACTCTAAAATTCAAGAATTACTTGAAATATTCTTTAAAAACCCAAACCCAGAGTATCCCAATTCAGCTGCTCTAGGACAGAGCTTGAAATTTTACACATACACACTGAGGCTTCTAGTTTTGTCGTTTTTAATCAACAAGTGTGCTTCTGAAGTTCAGGTAAAGGCCACTGACCTACAAATAAGAGAATAAAAACACAGTAAACAGCAAAAATCTAAGCAGATTTTATGACAACGGAAAAATGCAAAACTAGTTTCTTTTTTTGATGGGTAAGTTGTCTTAGCTGTTATTCTATTTTGAGTTCAGAAAATCTGAGTCACCCATAAAACTCATTAAGAAGGAAAGCATATATACATTGTCTACACTATTAAGATGTCAAATAAATGGTATAGCACAGAGAAACAGGGCAGATGGTTACAAGAAAAATCTGGCTGGCCCTAAGGAAAAGCTTACCAATGTGCTCATCAGGAAGATTATGACAGTTTTATTCCTAACGATCATTAGATAAGAAACAACAATGAATAGCCTACTTTAGTCCACTAGTCTATGCTATTGCCCTCCTGCCAAAACACATAAAGGGTGCCACATACACCCATTAGTAAACTTAACTCACTAACATTGATTCTCAAATTTGGTGGGAGGCATATTAGAAAATCCACGGAGTATGTCTATAGTTTAAAAAGCCAGAGATGATTTTGACTCAGTTATCCTTGTGAATCACTTACTTAGACATTCATCAACCTGAAGCAATGGCTCTGCAAAGCAATTCTAGTATCATAACCAAGTTTTTCCCAGAGTATTAATAATAATGCAGAGTAATAAAAATAATTGCTAACTGAGTACTCACTAGGTACAAGGTATTTTGCAAAGTCTTCTATACACACCATTTAATTTCTATAACCCTATAAAGTAGGGTCTGTCATTCCAAATTTTACAAAAGAAAATGACCCTGAAGAGTTTAAGTAACTAGCTCAAGATCACATAGTTATTATTTATTACTGAAGTAGTCTTTATGGGAAAAAAAACTATAATCAATTCTAAACTTTACATAATAGAAATGAGTTGTAGAATTTTCCAAAAAATTATAGCTAAAAGTTAAAATGTCAACCATTTTATAGCTTCCTGGAAAAAAAGGGGTCAGAGGAAAACAGAAATGTAAATAATATCTGGAGAAGGAATGGCAAAAATCCATGTTCACAAACTTACAGGCAAAAATTACTGAAAAATACAATGCTAACTTCTGTTTCCGGAGTGATAAAATATAGGTATATATCATCTTGGAAATTTAACTGAAACATTTTCAGCATTTTAAGGCCATATAATAAACTGAGGAATATGAAAAAGCATCAAATCTTACAAACTGTGAACTTTTTAAAGTCACATCAAGATATTATCAAGCTATAATCTGATTTCTCAAATCTAGTTTTTATAACACACTATATCAAAGATATAATTTAAAACTCAATTTTAAAAACCTCAATGAAATGTCTAATTTTAAAAGTTGAAAATAAAAGCATTTTTAAGTACAGTAATTTCAATGAAAAGTGTATATATATATATAAACTGTAAGGTTTACAGGAATGACATTAAATGCACTGTTCTGAGTGCAATTCTGTATTTTAATGAATTTAAGTCTAGTACTCTACAGCTAAACAGTTGGATTTCATTAAGGATGAAATGTTATCCAAATCTTCTTGATATTAACCAATGTTTTTAGACCTTTAAAAATAGCTATTTTATTCACATGGGCTTCCCAGGTGGTAGAGTGGTAGAGAATTCACCTGCCAATGCAGGAGAATCAGGAGGCATGGGTTAAATCTTTGGTTTGGAAGATCCCCCTGGAGGAGGAAATGGCAACCTACTCCAATATTCTTTCCTGGAAAACCCCATGAACAGAGCTTGGCGGGCTACAGTCCATGGGGTTGCAAAAAACCAGGACACAACTGACCAAAGCACACACACATATTTTATTTACATATATATATTGCATTTACATATAGATATTGTAATTGACCTAACTGGTCTAAAAGAAAAATCTTTGACGATTACATCTCCTCATTTGCATATATCTCACATGTAATTTAAAAGGCCCAATAATACCAAGTTATTGTCCCTCCAAATCGGCCTACTAACTGCTTCCAGATTACTCTCATAAAAATACAGCATACATGAAACACAGGCTCTTTATTTTCTACTGTATCAAAATTACCTGACTATTTCTATCTAGGCCATAACTAATCTGACTCTAATTTACTAATTCAATGGTTTTTTCTAATTCCATCACTTCATTCACTCAATTAAGCAATACATAATATGGGAGAAATACCAAAATTTAAAAAGCATGGTCCCTCTGGTGCACAAAGCAGTCAAAAGAGTAAAGACTTGTAAATAATTAATTACAACACAATGTATTAACTTCCACACAGGGTGCTAAGTCACTTCACTTGTGTCCAACCCTTTGAGACCCTATGGACTGTATAGCCTGCCAGGCTCCTCCATCTTTGGGGATTCTCCAGGCAAGAATACCGGAGTGGGTTGCCACGCTCTTTTTCAGCGGATCTTCCCAACCCAGGGACTGAACCTCTGCTCTTGCTGCTACTGCTGCTAAGTCACTTCAGTCGTGTCCAACTCTGTGTGACCCCACAGACGGCAGCCCACTAGGCTCCCCCATCCTTGGGATTCTCCAGGCAAGAACACTGGAGTGGGTTGCCATGTCCTTCTCCAATGCATGAAAGTGAAAGTGAGGATGCTCAGTCATGTCCAACTTTTAAGTGATTCCACGGACCGCAGCCTACCAGGCTCCTCCGTCCATGGGATTTTCCAGGCAAGAGTACTGGAGTGGGGTGCCATCGCCTTCTCCGGAACCTCTGCTCTCAAATCTCCTCTATTGGTAAGCGGGTTCTCTACCACTAGCACCACTAGGGAGGCCTCATTGAGTCCTATAGTAGACATAAATGGTATAGCAGGATCACGGTAACTGCCAGAATGAATCAAAGACAACTTCGAGGAAGTAACATTGTCCTCAGAAAAGAGTGTCACAGCACTGTAATATCTCCATGCCAGTTTCCTCATCTTTGTATCCTAGCACTGACCACAGTGGTAGTACAGGGTAGACAGGTACTTCGGACATGGATGAAGAGATGAATGGATGAATTTCATTAATGATGAAACTTTGTCACAATAAAATTTAGTACATGCTCAAATAAGGTGAACTAATTTTAACACTTTAAGAAAATTATAGACAACTTTCAATTATCCCAATGTCATGGATCTATAAATCTATCTCTTAACATATAGTGTTCAATATCATACGTTATAGCAGAATATAGCATTATTTATAGTAGGCACCCCATCTATTAGATTTACTGAGAGAGGTCTGATTTTCCAAGTTGGCTAAAAGAGAGGAAAACAGGCTAGGAAAGGTAAGCTGCATCTCAGATATATTTAATATATTTTTCTGGTCCGTAACAGTTTCTCTTTTCAGGTCAAATATTTTGCCGATATCAAACTGACTGCCACTAAAAAATATGGGAGCAAAACAATGACAAAGAATTCACGAATGACAGTAAAAATTCTTGGCTTAATTTTGTATCTCACAGAAATCTTTTTTCAAAAGTCAGTCTAACAGGTCCTCTCCCCACCAGTTGAAAGAAATTGCCAACACTGTAAGCTGAATGCTAGTAAATTAGACTAGGTTTTCTATAGTAGGCTGATTTTACTTCATAGATACTATATAAAGCACATTTTAAGATACCATCAACCTACTGTTTATCTTCATCATTTCAAATGCAAAGTGTCACACTTCATTTACAAAATGCATTTAAAATACTTTTTCCATTTAAAAGATTAAGCAGAAACTACACATTCAAAATTCAAAGAACTGTTTTTCCTTCACCTATGTTGAAAGGGGACAACTTTTAAAATAGATAAAATACTCTAAGGAATATTTTATAAGCTGGCTTTAACTTATATGTCTTTTTTCTATAATACAGCAATATATTCATTACGATTACAATTATAAAAGCCTTACAAATGTCATGTCATGATGCTCTAATTTTTATTAAGACTACAGAACAGTAATAAAGGTTCAAAATGTAATGCCCTATAAATATTCAGTACTATTAGACAATAACAAAGAAAATATCAGGGCAAAAATTGTGTTCACAGAAAATTTTTTTTATATTAAGTAACATCATTATCTTCACTTTTGAATGTATATCTTAGTAGCCATTGTTCACAATATTGCAGTGTTTTAGTTAGCACTATTTCACCAATAGAGGAGAAAAATACTGCTGAAAATAAGGGAAAAAACAAAGGCATTGACAGAGTAAATTTTCCATGCCATCTCTTTTCACCATAATCATAGGACTAAACCGGTAAATGAAAACTAAATATATCAACACTTATATACTTTTAAATTTCCTTAGTCAACACAGCTATTTTGCACTACAAAAAAATTAATTTTTCTATTGGCAAACCAATGACTTATTAGAACAAGATTGCTGGTGTACAAAGCTACCACTACCACACTGAATCGCTATAATACACTGAATTAATTATTCTAATTTCATCTTTCCTTACTATGTATCTCTTTGCCTTTTCATTACTATGTGTCGCTTCTTTTTTCTTCAGGTAATCAGACTCATTTGGCAAGCTCCACTATTTCGAATACCTAACACTAAAAGTGATTTTAATGGACCTGAATCCAAAGAGGAGAATACACTACACATTTGATAGAAGCTCCTTTTAGTAACAGGCAAATCAGAACAAACAATTTTTTTTAACAAGAATTTAATTCTCCATATTTTTTTTTTACTGATTGTAAAGGTCAGGCGAAAACTTGAAAGATAGAGAAATGTATTTTTATTCATNTGAATCCAAAGAGGAGAATACACTACACATTTGATAGAAGCTCCTTTTAGTAACAGGCAAATCAGAACAAACAATTTTTTTTAACAAGAATTTAATTCTCCATATTTTTTTTTTACTGATTGTAAAGGTCAGGCGAAAACTTGAAAGATAGAGAAATGTATTTTTATTCATCTGTAAGTCCCACTACCCAGATCTTTGTTGACTTTTTGGTAGATTTCCTTCTAGTGAGATTAAAACTTCAGGTAACTAAATAGGACACTAATAATTATGTAGAGGGGGGAAACAGAGTATCCTCAATAAATATATAAAACATTGATTATTAATGATATGACCTGTTAATTTCACAAAGAATTTAGGGAGTCTTTCAATTCAGACTGATCCCTAAACTGAAGTCCCTTTCACAATTTTTATAGTGTCAACATTTTAATGGCAACAAGCAGCAAGATATGACTATTCTTAAAATGATTATCAACAGTGATGTCAAACACATTTCAACATGTTTTTATTTTTGCTGTTAAAAAATCAATAATACACTTGCACAATCATTTTAAAACAGTTTAAATTCAAAGACAAAATTCTTTGAAGCCCAACATTCAAAACCATTAGTTTTTCTGGCCCATAAGATAATTTACCAGATAAAAGGTTTCCGCTTCTACATCTGGAAATCTCGTCCATTTAAAAAAAAAAATTCCTTCAATATAGCCACATTTTTTCTTTTGTTCCAACCCATTGTTTATGGAAGTATGCAGATATTAGGAATACAAAGACTGAAATAACTTCATAAACAAAGCAACATCAACATTTAATAAATAAACCAACTACTTAATCTTATAAAAGAACAGAACAAAATCAATTAAATGCTAGCAAGTCCTTTTCTTACAGTATGGTTGAACCTGATTTCTACCTTCTAGAAGGCCCTCCTTTACTCAGGACATCAAAGATCTTAAAAATTCCACTCATTTTCTTCTGTCTAATGGTCAATACGCCTAAAATACAGTAATTCAGATTTGTTACTCTGACCTTATGTAAGAGCCTTTTAAAAGAAATCCTTCAACAAAGACTCGAGAAAGAACAGCAAAGTTTGAGTAAACAATTGTCTAAGTCAAGCATTTCCTGATAAGTGACAGAAGATCTAGTGGCTGACAGGGATATACTTGCTGACCCTAAGAACAGTCAAAACTCAAAACAAAATTTGCCACTTCTGTATCTAAAACGTTAATTTGGCTAATAAGTAAAAGGTGATAATCCATGACCAGCGACGTGTCTCTGGTGGACACATTAAATATAGAGGAGGAGCGCCATGGATTTCAGCTACATGCTTTTGCCATTTTTGCAGAAGAAAAGCTAATTGTTAACGGCCATGTGACATTATAAGATCCCAGAAAGGAAAGGGTGGGAGGAAGAAAGAGGAGTTCAAGGCAGTTCAGGGTCAGAACAAGCTCAGACATCCTGTCATTAGCAAACGTTCCCCAAGCAGAAGGCATAATGCAGCTTACCCGAAAAGGAGTGGGTGAGAAGGGAAGAACGAGGGGAAAACCGCAGGAGAGTCAGTGTGGCACAGAGTGGGTGATGGGAGGGAACAGATCTGGAGCTCTCCAGCCGAGTTGNGATGAGACCCCACGAGAGTGAAGGTTAGGCAGTGCCTGTCCACGGCGACTGGAGAAGAAATCTGACTGGTTCAGCCCCTTCATCTTTCAACATCCCCCCACCAACACAAAAACTGTGGCTTGAATTATCCAAGTAATTATATAATTTAGATACCATTGCCACAGTTCTCTACTCGTTTTCTAGAAAGCTGATGTCAAAGGACCCACACTTGAGCTTAATTGCTGCAACTTTTCTCCTTTATTGTGGGCGGCTGGGTGAATACGAGAGCAGCACTCACTCACATAGGCAGCATTTATTCAGTAAAACTACAATCTCCTTTATATTATGTTTTTGACAATATACTAGGTCCTTAAAGGACTGAGAGTCTCACTGGCATGAAAGATACGCCATAAGCAATTATAATAAAAACCTGAGCTTTATGAGACGGGAAATAGAAGAAGGTGCTGTGAGAACAGAAAGGAACTTCTGTTGCTGAGCTTAGGTTAGGTTTTGTTTTCTTGGAGGAGGGGGGCCGGAGAGAGGTTGGCCCAGTTTCTGTAAATGTTTTTACTTTCTTCTCTCCCAGAGGCTAAAAGCTAGTTCAGGAATGAACAGCAGAGTGAAAGTGAAGACAAACTGAAGTAATACTGACCCACTTTTTTCATTTAAAAAGGATAAAAGCAAAGTAAACACAAAAACATAACCCCCTAGAGGGAGATCATGAGAGGACTGAAAAGAGAATGGAACCGGATGTAGACAACCTAAACAAGAAAAAAAAAAAAAAAATTAAAACCACATAAAAGGCCCGTGAAGTGAGATATAAATATTTTTCCATTGTAATACCCAGAAATAGACTTACTAAAATTTTAATGTAATTTCAAATCACATTATGTCCTAAGGACTTCTGACAGTTATCTTCTTGGATTCCTGGGTGAATCTTTTCTCCCTGAAAATAATGTCTGCCTATTTCTCTTATTTTGTTGGACCAAACTGGACGTATCTACTGTAGTCTTCAACAATCATACATTTCAATCAAACCATTCCCATACACCTAGAATTACCAGAATCCATAAGTTAGCAGCATTTATGCTCTACACCTATTTAACACTTGCTTATCATACAAAAACACAAATATATAATAAGCTCTTTTTTAGAACAAGTGGGCTTTAAAAAAAAAACTGTAATTGATGCTTTTTAAATTTGTCCAAGTCAACGAACTTTGTAATATGGCAAGAAGTAGCATGATTCAGAGATCTTTTAAGGTTAGAAAGACAGAAAAGTTGGTATTTTTATAAGACCTACTTATATACCAAATATATATCACATACTTGCCTTATTTAAAAAAATAATTGTACATCTTTTTTTGGACCCTTAGTAATGTTAGAAATTATAATAAAAGTAAGTTTACAAAATAACATCCTGAGTTACACATCAATAATTCCACCTTCTATCATTATATTAGAATTACTCCATTGTAAATCAAAAGATTTTTCTAATTGCCCCATCTAAAGCTGGTGAAAAGTACCTTTTCCTCTTCCTACATCTTTTATTACAATAAGGATTTCATAATTAGAGCTTAGTTAATGATAGCATCCATCTATTTGTTCTTTCCATCAGAAAAATTTACTGATTACTCCTGATGTGCCAGGCACTGTTCTAGGTAGTGAAAATATAGAAGTGAACAACACCAACAAGATATAGCCATTATAGAACTGTTTGTTAGTGGTAGAAACAAGCAATATATATGTAATCACTTAAATTCATAACTCATAATCATGAGAAATCTAATGAAATAGTAATGCAAAGGAAATTGATAGAACAGAATAAGTGGTGAGGTGAGGAAAGTCTTGATTATCAACAAAGGCTAAAAGCCATGGGTTCTTTCTTTGTATCAACTTAGTAAATTGTTTAATCTAGAAAATATCACATCAAAAAAACAAATGTGGTATTTACATACAATGGAATATTATTCAGCCATTAAAAAGAAGGAAATGATGCGACATATGGATGAAACCAGAGAACTTTACCCTAAGTGAAATAAGCCAATCACAGAAGCACAAATGCTTCATAATTCCATTTATATGAATTATGAAAGTCAAATTCAGAAGCAGAAAATAGGAGAAGGATTGCCAGGAGCTAGAGGGTGCAGGAAATGGAGAATGCTATTCAGTGGGTATAAAGTCTCAATTATGTAAGATGAAAAAGTTCTAGAGATCTGCTGTACAACTTTGTGCCTATGGTTAACAACACTGTACTGTGCCCTTAAGAATTTAAAAGGGTAGATATCTTTTTTGGAGAAGGAAATGGCAACCCACTCCAGTGTTCTTGCCTGGAGAATCTCAGGGATGGCAGAGCCTGCTGGGCTTCCATCTATGGGGTCGCACAGAGTCGGACACAACTGAAGCGACTTAGAAGCAGCAGCAGCAGATATCTTTTCATCTGTTCTTATGCAATTGTAAGGAGAAGGCAATGGCACCCCACTCCAGTACTTTTGCCTGGAAAATCCCATGGACGGAGGAGCCTGGTGTGCTACAGTCCATGGGGTCGCGAAGAGTCGGATAGGACTGAGCGACTTCACTTTCAGTTTTCACTTTCATGCGTTGGAGAAGGAGATGGCAACCCACTCCAGTGTTCTTGCCTGGAGAATCCCAGGGACGGGGGAGCCTGGTGGGCTGTCATCTATGGGGTCACACAGAGTCGGACATGACTGAAGCGACTTAGCAGCAGCAGCAGCAGCAGCAGCAGAGCTTGGTAGGCTTCCTAGGTGGCTCATGGGTAAAGAATCTGCCTGCCAAGCAGGAGATGCAGATTTGATCTGTGGGTAGGGAAGATCCCTGGGGTGGAAGGGCAGCCATGGCAACCCACTCCAGTATTCTTGCCTGGAGAATCCCATGGACAGAGAAGCCTGGCAGGCTATAATCCATAGGGTCGCAAAGAGCCAGATGCAACTGAGGCAACTGAGCACACACAGAGTTTGGTGGGGGAAAAGGGTTGAGAAGGATTTCAAATTCAATCCAACTACTTAATCTCTTTTGGAAATTCACAATGCACATTTATATATTAAAAGCTCTGAAAAGTCCTGACACTGAAAGTAATTTTCTCTCCAGCTGAACCAGTGTATCCCAAAATGTTCTGATCCTAGAGTAGCTTTATCACAGGTCATATATGAAAATATCGAGGAACACACAATTGCTGATGAGCAGTTTGGGAAACCGCTCTCTTGAAGCCTGAGACATTTACTCTTCAGCCTCAGGAAAGAGAGCCCTTGAAGGGGAGAATTTGAAGGTCATTGAACTTTGCACAGGGAGTAGATGGAGGTGGAGACAAAAACTATTTGCTGTGATTCACACTTTGAGAGTGACATAGCCTGGAAAACAAACGTGAAACATGACCAGATAGGACACGGACAGAAGAAGCTGGTTTTCAGTTGCCTTACATCAGTGGTTCTCAAACAATGATCTCTAAACCAGCAGCAGCAATATCACCTGGGGATTTCTTAGAAACGAAAATTCTCAGGTCCCACCTGACACCAACTGAATCAGGAACTCTGGGATGGAGCGCAGCAAGCAGTTTTAAGTCTGCTGGATTCCACTGAGCAGGAAAGTTTGGAACCACTTGTGTACACAACATCAGTATATAGCTTTACCTGTCTACAAAACGATTTTCCACTTGTATGAATTTCTGGAGCCTTTCCAATTATTAATAATTGTAAAAAAAAGTCCTCGAAGAAATTAACTTACCAACTTGAGGAAAAGCTTTTGTGTCTACGCGCTTCTCTGTTTTGCTAGGCCAAATGCATCGTACTTTTATTTTTTTGCAATAGGAATGAAGCAAATTAAGCTAAGCGCAGCAATCAACTATCATCCCCTAATATTACTTGAGCAAAGTAATTTTATGTTTCATAAAAGTGAGATGGTGACTGCAGCCATGAAATTAAAAGACGCTTGCCCCTTGGAAGAAAAGCTATGACAAACCTAGATGGCATATTAAAAAGCAGAGACATTACTTTGCCAACAAAGGTCCATCTAGTCAAAGCTATGGTTTTTCCAGTACTCATGTATGGATGTGAGAGTTGGACCATAAGGAAGGCTTAGCGCCGAAGAACTGATGCTTTTGAACTGTGGTTTTGGAGAAGACTCTTGAGAGTCCCTTGGACTGCAAGGAGATCCAACCAGTCCAGGCAACATTATAAAAAGCTCTCAGGAAAGTGATGTCAGGTATCCTTACAAGGGAAACAAATCCAGAAACCAAACTCAGTCTTGGCAGTTAAGGAAAGCATAGTTTTCAACCATTTCATTTTAAAATGAAGTTGTTCTCTAGTTGTTGAGAAAATTGCTTCATTTTTTTGGTCTCTAGAGTTTTAGTCTCCAGGCTTCCAGTAAGGTTCCACACAAGGCTATATTAAGAGACTAAGCAGGAATTAAATAGTTTTCCTTTGTTTTTTAAACCTTGTGATATTAACTGCTCTTAGCTAAATTGATGGTCTGTCTACCGGGGGAAAAAAAAAAGCAGGGGTGGTCTGTGAATCAGTATTTGAGCTTCCTGAGAAACAAAGCAATGCATAAACTATCTTTAATATTTAACAAATTCATCCCCTTAAAAAGAAAAAAAAAGTGAAGAGTTAGGGGTGTAAAGTTTTTTCCCTCTTAAGCATATTAAGAAGGGAGATGTGGCAATTAGCCATTTTCCCAAGGGCTTGTCGGAATGATTACTGACCTTTTTTCATCCTTCAAAGAATGAGAGGAGAGAGGGAGTAGCTGCAGTGGCCTTTTCATTTAGTCATCTTTGAAATTTGGCCCACTGGTTCACTCTTAGAGAAGTCTATAAGGCTGATTTGTAGATGTGATCCATCTAGTCTTACTTATCAGTTCACAAGGGCAAGTTTCTCAATAAACCAACTTGCCTTACCCAAGCCAATAGGAAGGACCCTGGGATCATTTTAGAGTCGATATGACGTATGAAGAGGAGACTAGAGGAAATGTTAGGCGTTTAACCTTCAAAAAATGAAAAACAAGAAAGAGAAAAAAGATGACAAGAAAGGTAAAAAGCAGGGGCAGAGAAGAAGGAAAAGAATTAAGCCTCATAAATGTAATTTTATTTCAGCCACAAGGAAGTTGCAAATGTTAATTAATATTAAACTTTATGTAATAGAAAGACTAGAAAAAGCACAAGACTAAGCAGGTTAGTGTTGCAGCCCTGAAGCAGTATTTGCAAAGGACCTGCGCTTTGCAATCAAGTAATTGGATAGCAATCTTAGCTTTGCCACTGTGGGATTTTGGTTGGTTACTTAACTAAGAGTTTCCTCATATATAAAATTGGGATAACATACTTACCAGGTTGTAGGAGTTGAGATAATGAATGAAAAACACCTATATCACAACTTTTTCTTTTGTAAGTAACATAAACAGAAATTCAAATAATCTAGTGTTATTGTTTAGTCGCTAAGTCATACCCTATCTTCTCGACCCCATGGACTGTAGCCTGCCAGGCTCCACTGTCCGAAGGATTTCCCAGGCAAGAATACTGGTGTGGGTAGCCATTTCCTTCTCCAGGAGATCTTCCCAACTCTGTGATCAAACACACGTCTCCTATGTCTCCTGCATTGGCAGTCAGGTTCTTACAAATAATTTATACAAAAAGGGAATTTTGCTGTTTACGTAACTGCAAAAAGCAGACGTAGTACAGCCTTCAGGGACATCCTATCCAAGAAGTTCACATGAAGTTGTCAACACCCACTTTCTCTCCTTCCTTTGGTTGTGCCTTTGGTAACCTTGGTTATCCACTCATTAGGTCAAAATAATGGCTGCAGTATTTGTAGTTCTAAACTTTCTGGTTTAAGTCTTTCATGAAAAAGGGAGCAATGTTTGTAGCACAAACCTGACTCCAATTAGCCCAGCTTGCATCCCTGAATGTCACTATGGCCAACGCAACTGAGTGAGTGGCCACATATACTCTACCCTTAAAGATAGGGTGGAGTTTGCTTCACCTGGATACCATACACTGAGAGTATGGGAAGAGAGATTCCCTCCAAAACAAAATGGGAGTTTACTCTTACCGTAAGTAGGGTCTGGATGCAGGCATTCACATAATTAAACTGCAAAGGCCAGGAACCCAGCGAGCTTTTTCATCAGCTGGATCCAGGAAGTCTGCCTCAGAACACAGTCACTCCATCTTTCACTTGAGCTTCAGTCTGGGCCTACCTCTTTCTCTTGCGATTCTTTTCAAGTTCACTGGCATCTCTGGGGTCACACCCTCACAGTTCCTAATCTAACGGAAAGGAATTTCTTTGAGAAAATTCCAAAGAAGAACCCTGATTGGTCCAACCTGGGTCATATGTGTCCACCCTACAATCAGAAGAGTCCCACTGGGTCATATGGAATGGGGAAGACGAAGTTGTCCAAGAAACAGGAGGGTACTATTGACAAATGTAAGTGGGAAGGGGTACAGGACAGTCAAAACTCGCAGGGGTCCACTGTACCTGAGGAAATGCCCGGGGCATAATCAGAAACTGCAAATTAGACAAAGCAATTTTGGTGTGGATGGCAGGGTGAACCAAAAGGATTGAGTAAATGAATAAAGAAATAGATGAACTGTGGTATATTTATACTTAACATAGGACACTACTCAGCAACAAAAAGGGATTAGTTACTTATATATGCAACAGTGTGGAGGAACTCCATAATAATTGTGTTGAGTGAAAGAAGTCAGATTGAAAAAGAGTACATATACTGTATGTTTCCATTTTTATAAAGTTATAGGAAATGCAAATTAATCTACAGTAAGAGGAAGAAGATCAGTGACTGTTTGGGCCTGAGGGAGGGAAAAGTTAAAAAAGGCATGAGAACACTTGGAAGGATGATATGTTCTTTTTTTCTGTATTGTGGTGAGTTTCATGGGTGTACACATGTGTGAAAACATCGAATTGGACACGATGTTATGTTATGTGCAATTTATTGAGTTTCATGGGTGTACACATGTGTGAAAACATCGAATTGGACACGATGTTATGTTATGTGCAATTTATTGCATGTTAATCATAACTTAATAATACTATTTAAAAGAGAGAGAGAAAATGTATTCCAAAGCACTATCCTGTTTCAAGGCGTTTAAAAGTGTTACCTCACCTGTCTGTACAAGTCTGAATTTTTCAACAGTATTATAAATGCAAACTTTCTCTCTCTCTATATATATATATATATATTTACACATATATATATACAGAAGTCACACCTCTTAAACCATAGGTAGTATCTAGCCTCAAGGTCAAAGAAGAGGTTAATGAAAAGTACAAATAAGATTGTATTTTTTTTTTTTTTGACAGATTTCTCTCTATGGTGAAAAAGAATGTAGCAGTAGGCAATAGTAAGTGAGCCATTCCTATTATAAACCTACTTGACCCTGTATAAAATATTGACCTGGTAAATCTAGAACATCCTCTTAAAGCAGATTATAGTATTAAATATGTAAGTTTTCTGAATATATATATATTTTTTGTTTTTGGAGTCCTGAAATATAGATTATCTGTGCAACTGAAAGTGCTTTTCCTCTAGGCAGGGGGAGACCTGCTGTTGGGCAGGACATCCTGTTTCTCTGGGCACCTGAAACTCAAGCCATTAGGTAGATCACAGTCAGGACTGCTTTCCATAGCTCATAACAGTTAACCTATGTGCAAATGCTAGTTTGATTGGAAGGCATCAGAAGTGCTAAATGTTTTAGTATTACCTCTCATACACCTAGAAACACAAAGGCATTTTACAAGGACTGCTTCACTCCTTCACTACCTTCTACTCACTATCAGGAGTAAATGGAGCCAGATATGCCCTTTCTCTTTGCATAAATTTTTACCAAAGTTTTACCATGATACAATGGAAAGACCATAGCAGCAGTCCCCAATCTTTTTGGCACCAGGGACTGGTTTGTAGAAGACAATTTTCTCACAGACAGGTGGGAAGGGGAATGGTTTCTGGATGATTCAAGCCCATTACACATATTGAATTTGCTGAGCAGGAGGGAGAGCTCAGGTGGTAATGCGAGGGATGGGAGCAGCAGTAAATACAGATGCTGCTTCCCTCAGTCACCCACCACTCACCTCCTGCTGCTCAGCCCTGTTCCTAACCCCTCCGGGGTTGAGGACCCCTGGACTATAGGATTCAAAGAGAAATAATTTAAGTCTCAGCTCCACTATCTGCTGTAAGGCAATGAGAAAGACAGTCAATCTTTCTGAGCTTCAGCTTCATCACATGTAAAATGGGCATATGTCATGCAGTCTTTCATGAGGATTCAAGATACCAAATGTAAAAGTGCCTAATGCAGTCTTTGGCACTTAACAGGCAATGAGTAAATGTTGGTGTTCTTCCTTCTACTGCACACTGTGACTATAAAAGTCATGGAAAAATACTGTGATGAAAATGCATCTAGGTAGGCAGAGATCTAAGTTTATAATGCTCAAGAGAAATAATCTGTTTTCTAAGAAGAGAAGCCAAAATATTCAGAAAAAAGAAATAGATACAAACATTTTTACTGGAAGATTAGCAACTCCATTTAGAAAAGAGGTGTTTATATCCTACTGTGT
Source organism: Neotragus moschatus (assembly GCA_006410615.1). Taxonomy (NCBI): domain Eukaryota; kingdom Metazoa; phylum Chordata; class Mammalia; order Artiodactyla; family Bovidae; genus Neotragus; species Neotragus moschatus. The sequence continues at coordinate 783,528 of SJYA01000857.1, forward strand.
TTCATCACAAGCATTAACATTCAGATGTGAAGGGTCAGTAATAGTTACTATGAATAAAATACATGTACTTTGTGATCTGTAAAGATTTTCCTGGAAGAAGAACAAAACACGTGAATATAGTTTCTTATTTTTCTACTTTTTACATCTTGTATTTACAAGATGTAAATATATATATATATATGTGAATATATAGTACAACTATAAAAATAAACCTCAATTTATTTTATCAGTGATTCTCAAGCAATTTCAGGTTTGGGAAGTGGAAGAAGTCTTCCAATTCTCGTGTTTACTTTTCAATGATCACTTTGTTCAAAGTATTACTCCAGCCAATAGCTATTTGGCATCTACAATGTACCATGCACTGTAAGGAATAGAAAGATAACAAGCAATGTCTCTGTCCTCCCCATGAGGGGAGAAAAAGATCTGATTGTAACTCAAAAATAACTAATTACATAAGATAAAAATTTGAGGAATTCCCTGGTGGAGCCAGTGGTAAAAAATCTGCCTACCAATATAGGAGAAGCAAGAGACACAAGTTTGATCCCTGTGTTGGGAAGACTCCTCTGGAGTAGGAAAGGACAACCCACTCCAGTATTCTTGCCCAGAAAATTCCATACACAGGGGAGCCCAGCAGCCTACAGTTCATGGGGTTTCAGAGTCAGCCACAACTGAGCACGCATGCCATACACCATCTATATGCCTAGTGGTTAGGACTCAGCACTTTCATTGCTATTACCTGGGTTCAATCCCTGGTGGAATGGTCGGCAAACTAGGATCTCATAGGCCCCATAACAAAATGTAAAAATTTGAATGTGCTACTCAGGAAGAGGACTCGGAGGACTTCTAGCTGAGAGGAGTAGAGGGTATAGGAAATCAAGGCAGGTTACTCTCTTACAGAAGACCAATCAACAAGCACTTATTGGTGACTAATTAGGAGTCTAGTATTGAGTGCTGTAGAGAATGCAGAAGTACCTTAAATTGTAATCCCTGACTACATGGAATGCTACATGGTTTGACGGAATATCCCAGCCAGGAAGAATTTGCAAGGTAGGCAGGCTATCTCTACTCCTTTTATAACTTAAAAAAGAAAGAAAGAAAGAAAGAAAACTTGTCTTTTTTCTTTTCATTTTTATTATTTAATTTTTTTGTCTGAGTTGCATGGCATTTGAGATCTTAGCTCCCCGACTGAGGAAGTACAAGACCACTGGACCACCAGGAAAGTCCCACCTTTTAAAACTGTTGATATATTTATTTCAAATGGCAATGGCTTGTTAACATTAACTGAAATATTAGCAGCAATCCAGTCTCAAAAAAAAAAAAAAAAACCAGCTACTCTGCATGTAGAGACAAAAGGTGAGTGTTTTTCTTTGATTGACTTGATAAACAGTGAAAAAACAAAATTCAAGACATTTTGAAATAGTCTCTAGTCCTTTGCCAGATTGTGAATAGGCCATGCCATTCTTTAGCAATTTTGTTTGCATGACAATATTTTGAAAATTAAAGTTTGAAGTTAGGTATTTGGTTACTGCCTAGACACTTGTTTTTAGAGAATAGTCTAGTTATGGTGAGGAGACAAAATTTTCATCTAGTGTTTACACATAGCAAGATTAAGTTGGGTACTAAACTTCTACTAGAAAAGTTAAGCATTTTATTTCACAATAGATGTGAATCTTCAAATTTATTTAAAAATGGTTGGTTGGTTTAGTTGCTAAGTTGTGTCCAACTCTCATGAGTCCATGGACTGTAGCCTGCCAGGCTCCTCTGTCCATGGAATTCTCCAGGCAAGAATACTGGAGTGGGTTGCCATTTCCTTCTGGGTGAGAAAGATGGGTCTTTCTCACCCAGGAATCGAAACCGGGTCTCCCGCATTGCAGGCAGTTTCTTTACCCACTGAGCTACAAAGGAATCCTTTATTTAAAAATAATCTTCCGAAATAAATTTAGTTTTTATTTGTATTCTAAGCCCATTAAATGTGAATTAATCTATTCCTTTCCCTAGAATCAAGTTTCCAGCTTTCCCATCTAAAACAACATCAGTCCTCAAGTGTGGCACCTAAGTTTTTCAGTTTTTCTCCCCTGAGAAACAATGCTTGTCCTTTTGTATCTGATTCATGTCTTCTGCTGTCTTGTAAATTGCATGTCTCAGCTTTTTTTTGCAAGTCACGTACTTCCAGCTCAGACTTAGGCATGTTTGTATGGCTCACTCCAGTGACACCCTGGCCAGCAATACACAACAGGCTCAAACTATATCACAATTGAGCCTGAGGGAGAGTAATTATTTTATTTGAAAGAAAGAACAAATTAGAATGAGGATCAGCTTGAAGACAGACCTTGAAAAAATGACAAAGGATGGAAGAAAAAATTATTAGGGTTTTTAAGAACTTTCTCTTTTTCTTGTAGAAGATATAAGTGTTAATTAAATGGTCTTTTGCCCATTACCTTTGTGGGTGAAAACTCTAAAATTTATAATAATATTACAAAAGAGTCAGAACACAAATGAAAGAGAATCACCCATAATTTTTCAACACAATAACTTTGACCATTGTGCAGTATCTCTCTGTAGCCTTTATTTCATATTCATGCACCTTTAAGTGAAAGTATTAGTCGCAGCCATGTCCAACTCTTTGCAACCCCATGGACTGTGGCCTGCCAGGCTCCTCTGTCCATGAGATTCTCCAGGCAAGAATACTGGAATGGGTTGCCATTCCCTTCTCCAGGGGTTCTTCCTGACTCAAGGATCAAACCTGGGTATCCCACATTGCAGCAGATTCTTTACCATCTGAGCCACCAGGGAAGCCTTCATAAATTTTAATATACAGGTAATTTTGTATCACATTCTTCATTTATGGTTATCATAAACATGTGTTTCTGTTGTCTTTATCCTATTTGCTGACTGCCTAACACTGGAACCTGTGTTTCCAGGGCCCTCCCCATCTTTCTGCAAAGTTTTTCCCAAAGTGTGGTTGGGAGTCACTACAGGGAATGAGTTATTCACTTGTGTTTCCGTCTGGTCAGCTGCAATGGGTAATATATAATTGCTCTTGTCCAGTGCTGGAGACTACCATGTTTTCAGGAAGCTGAGTCTGTGAAAACTGATGCTGCCTCTGGATACTATTGACTCCCATTTTAGTTTATCCTCTTAAACAACCCACCTGATGCCACCCACTTCTGCTTCAACCTGAAAGGTTCCTACTTGCAGAGGGGGACTTTGGGTTGGGGGGCCTATGAATGCCCTTGGGGTTCCTTAGAAGTAGGCACACATTTTTCCTGAACTACCTCCAGGGATTCTCTAGGCAAGAATACTGAAGTGGGTTATTACCATGCCCTCCTCCAGGGGGTCTTCCCCACCCAGGATTGAACCTGCGATTCTTACAGCTCCTGCATTGTAAGGCAGGTTTCTGTCCCCCTAGAATTCACTTGTTATATCCTAATCCCTAATATAATGGCATTAGGAAGTGGGAGCTTTAGTAAGTGACTAAGTTATGAAAGTGGAGTCCTCATAAGTGGGATCAATGCCCTTATAAAACACCCCAGAGAGCTCCCTTGTCCTTTCTGCCTGAAGGACTCAATAGGAAGGTGGGTGTCTATAAAATAGGAAGTGGGCTCTCACCAGATACCAAAACTGCCAGTGCCTCAGTCTTGGACTTGCCAGTCACCGGAACTGTGGAGATATAAATTTCTGTTGTTTATAAGCCACCCAGTCTATGGTACTCTGTTTGAGCAGCCCAAATGGACTAAGACAGTGTTACATACAGAGTTCAGACAATGGCGAAACGACACAGCAGGAAAAACTAGGGTTTGGGTTTAGAGAATAGAGACACACCCAGGTGAAGGCCAACTTCAGGTGAAGGTTGGTTATTTAAGATACTTAAGTCTGCTAGAGGATTTGGAACTGGGACATCTGTCATTAAAGAAGAAAAACAAGCAGGAACAAGATGAGGTAGGTGACGGATGGATTTCCCAAGCAGCTGACAGGTCTAGACAGGTTGGAGGTGAAGGTTGAGAAAATCCAATGGTAACACATTTAGAACAAAAGCTTTCATTTTCAGTTTTTTGTTTGTTTGGTTTTGGTTGATTGGTTGTTTTTTGTTATGATTCCAAAGAACTTTCTTATGTGACCGTTGCATATTCCACTGAAGAACTTTAATGGCAATAGAGTACAGAGGTCTTAGATACAGAAATTCCAGTTCTAACACTTACTAGCTGTGATTTTGAGCAATTATTCCAGTGTTCTGGAGTCTCCACTGTAAAATGAGGTGGCCATATTAATTGCCGTGCTTAGTCGCTCAATTGTATCCTACCCGTTGTGACTCTATGGATTACAGCCAGCCAGGCTCCTCTGTCCATTGAATTTCCTAGGAAAGGATATTGGAGTAGGTTACCATTTCCTCCTCCAGGGTTATTAAATCTAGAGTTCTTAAATGTTTTGGAGAGGGGGTGTCATTCACCTCCATTGAGCAGATGAAAGAAGAGGATCACTGTCTCACAAAAAATGCACATAAATATCCCTTCCAATTTGGGCACACACAATTTTATCACTTTAGAAAGTGATTTCCTACACATAGGAAAAAACTTACAAAAGATTTCCTTTTCTCATTCTTGTTTATTCATACAAATGAAGAAATTTGAAATTAACCCAAGTGTGCAAATGCAAAATAACAAAATTAAAATTCCTTCCCAAAGCAAATTTAAATGAGAAGGCTATCATCATTTGACCTGAAGAGAAGAAATTATGGCATAGTCTTTATAACACAGTGTTTGTCATTTGCTATATTCTATCAGTTTTGACTTTTAATTTTGATAGGGCTTCCCTAGTGGCATATTGGTAAAGAGTCTGCCGGCAATGCAGGAGACATAGGTTTGATCCATGGGTTGGGAAGATGCCCTGGAGAAGGGAGGGGCAACCCCCTCCAATAATTCTTGCCTGGAGAATCCCATGGACAGAGGAAGCTGGCAGGCTACAGTCCATAGAGTCGCAATGAGTCAGACATTACCTAGCCACTAAATAACAACAGTTTTATTAGCAACAATTGAAAGAAAGCCCTGATTAACAAAGCAGACTGTAGCAAACAGATAGGCCTAGGCTGAGACACACTGGATTTCTCGAGGATTCTTTAAGCTGATGTAGTTGCATCATTTCCTCTTCCCTTGGGTCAATGAGTTTGGTCATCTTTGCAAAGTCTGAATCATCTCTGCTGTTTATATCAGTGAGAAAATGATTAAAACCTACACTTAAATTTTAAGGTCAAATGAATAAAACTAACCTTTGGAGAAGTTCTGCAGTACTTCCAGGTGTCTGTAGATTTTTGCCTTGTGAAGAATTGACACATTTCATCACTCTTAAGCAGGGCCAAGAGACTCTCCTCCAGCACAGGGAAAGTTCTTACCTGTCTGTTTCCAATCTCTTCTCCCACAGTGGCAACTTGGCCAGAAGGGCTTGTGGAGTTTATTGGTGTGTGTATGTTTTGGTTAGCTTCCAAAATGGTGTCCTCAGAGCCTTTTGCTGAAAAAAGAAATCTTATCTTATTCAACTGAACAAATATATCAAAGCAACAAATGACTTTTCCCCTGTGGAATTATTTTAGGAGGGGAATTTCAAAGAATGACTTCATACCCTGCTTCCATTTCTTGACAAAAATTTCTTTAAATCCCAATGAGTCAGATCTCTGAGTTTGGAGAAATTGATGACTTCTGTAGCAATAGGCAAAACGTCTTCAGGACTGTTGTCAAGGGCTTTGGTGCCTATGCAAGGAGATGTAGAAAACTGTGACTCATGGTTATATGTTGAGCTGCTTTCTTCATCAAAGCAGAAAAACTACATGTGTTGCCAAACACTGCATGGATGGGCACTGTAGTTCCCAAATTTTGTTTGTAATAGGAGTTTTTACTTGAAGAAGTAACTCTACCATTTCAAGTAATTCTGGGCCTTTGAGGTTTCCAAATGGAGCTCATAAATTAAAGCCATTTACGTTTTTTTCCAACACATATTTGACAGACATTAGAAAATGACTGGCACTTTTTTTGCTGAAGAAACAGGCATAGTTGGAACTTTCTCCAAAACAACAGACAAACTGTCAATAAATCCAGGGCAGAGTATGTCATTTGGCAAAGGCACTGGTTCTATATTATGCCTTTATTCCAAACCATAATTTAACTTGACCATTGAAAAGCACAAGGTTTGTGTGTACTTCTTTGTCTAGCAGTGTAATTGGAATCCTTCAGACAGGAAGTGTTGGGGTAAATGCAGGCTTTCAGAAAATTCTAGCCTTTCCAAGTTGAGCCTTCTCAAAATAAAAAAGAAAACACATAACAACCAAAGCACCTCATTGTCTCAGGTATTTTAAGGGTAGAGAGATATAGAGGTGTTTCTTCAGTTCTTTACCTGCTAGCTGCCACGAGCCAGAATCACAGTGTACAATATGTAACCTTTGGCATCCATAACAACAGAGTATGGATGAGGAATTGAAACTCAGAAAGAATAACCAACTCGCCTAATGTCACACAGCTAGTGGCTGAGCCAAAGTTTGAAATTGGGTCTCCTTAACTCCACAACCTGTGCTCTTAATTACTATACACATATGAAGGAATCAGAGATGTATGTGAGAAAGTAAGTATAAGCAGAACTCTTGGCTGAAGGGTAAATATGGGAGATTAATCGAAAGAGAAATGACTGAAAGTATCTTTGAAGAAAGTTGTTGCTCTTGCTAGTCTTGCTAGTCACAAGTCACATCCAATTCTTTGCGACCCCATGGACTGTAGCCCGCCAGGCTCCTCTGTCCATGGGATTTCCCAGGCAAGAATACTGGAGTGGGTTGCCATTTCCTTTACCAGAGGATCTGCCTGACCCAGGGATCGAACCCATGTCTCCTCATTGGCAGACAGATTCTTTATCGCTGAGCCAGCGTGTAAGCCCCCTTTGGGGAAGGTAACATATTACAAACAAATCCAGCTCCCTTTGCTCTTAAATCTATACTCCCAAAGAGTCTCCTGATTTGCGACATCACCTCCACAATTGTACTTATCAAGAATAGGGTCCCAATTCACAATTCTCAACTCCAAGTCCTTAAAAATTCCATTGTTATTAATATCTCGTGAATTTCTTTCACATCAAACAATCTCCTGGGAGTGTTGAGGAGTAGGAGACAATTTTTCTGATACCTGATCACACCAACTCCTTCTCTGAATTCCTTCTTTTATTCATCCTTGTATCCTTCCAGCCCTGCACCGTGGCTGGCAGTTAGAGGGCCCCCAGTAAATGTCAGCTGACTGATAAAATACTGAAAAAGGTTTTGAAAGACTCACCAAGTCGAGTTGGCAGACTCTAATACCCAGCAACTTGTTGAAATTGTGCTTCAGGAGAAACATTTAGATAAACTTGATCGGTTACTCCTCCTCCCTCCCTCCCATTAACAACGTAGAGTTTGACAATGAGCAGAACCATCTTGCAGTTCTTGCCTGACAAACCTTTGTTTCAACAAGCACGTGCCTGAATTAAGCAGCCCTTACTGGTGCTGATTCCAGCTCCAGCGCATCTCTTGGTCCCTGCTGTCTCTTAATTCTTTTTGCAATCATTTTATGGCATCGTTTTGTTATCTTTAGAAAGCATATTTTTTCCACTGTCCTTGGCCATTCTACAATTTGTTCATTTGACTTCTGACCGCTTTGATACTATATAACAGTTAATTTGTGCTTTTTCTATTAATTCCTTCCAGAATGAAAGGGAGAAGAGCTACATTTTCTTTTTAGTTGCAAACAATACTTTGCCCCTTTCCAAGCCCCCATCATAGTATCAGGTAATCTTAGTGACAGATAACTAAAACACACGATGCTGTAGAAGTGCAAAAATTCCAACTTTCTCCCGAAGTATTCTTCAATAATCCCGTTTTTGCCGTTTCCAATTGTTAGCTCAGCAAGGTGACTCTGCAGGGTTTTTTTTTTTTTTCTGGGGAAACACCTGTTCTTCCTGCAAAAGAAAAGCTATTGCTCTCACTAAATGAGTCTGAATGCCCTGGGAGGATTTCCTTCTGTGGCTTTGTTTGTTCCTGAAACAGGTTCTCCTGCTGAGCTTTTTCGCCTCTGCAGCTCTGGTGAAGGGAAATTCATTTTGCTGGCAGTTTCTTCCATTCTTAATATATTAATAGCCCTGTTTTCTTAGCAGTGCCGGTGTAAACTCTTATCATGAGTGAAAAAAAGATAGCCTTGACTACCCATCCCCCCCCCCCCCCCCCCCCCCCCCCCCCCCCCAAAAAACC
>SJYA01000857.1:791906-812345 GCA_006410615.1 Neotragus moschatus
CCCACCCCATCCCCCGCCAAAAGACAGCATTTGCCTTGGGAATAAATTCCAATAATTTCTTCTCTATATAAACTGTTTCTATAAAAATGCAAGGGCAACCTTGGCTGAGAATACAGTTATTTAAGTGTTAAACAATGTAAGATTCTCCTGATGAGTTCCACTTGAGTATCTGAAAAAGCCATGAACCCATGATCCAATTCCCTGTTAGGAACCAATCTTATATTAAAACATGGCAAAACATTATCTATGAAATTTTACTGCAGTGCAGCTGGGAACTCTCTTTTTGAAATTTACTGCAGTGCAGTGGGCCGAATTTTGAGCTTGGAGGGATTCTTTGTCCAAATTCATATTCTGAAGAAATCTTAAAATTTCTTACATCTCAATTGTATACTAAAACTGTATAAAAAATACTCTGTCTTTTAGGTCCTACTTATCTATGTCAACTAATCAAAGGTTTTGCGGACTCTTGTTATATATCTCATTGTGATGGCTCACTCGGTAAATAATCTGCTTGCAATGTGGGAGACCCAGGTTCAATCCCTGGGCCGGGAAGATCCTCTGAAGAACGAATTGGCAACCCAGTCCAGGATTCTTGCCTGGAAAATACTATGGACAAAGGAGCCTGGTGGGCTATAGTCCGTGGGGTTGCAAAGAGGCATGGCCAAAGTGACCGAGCATCATGACCTCCAAAGACAGGTCATCAACATCTACTGTATTTTATTTTTAAATTAAATTTAAATAACTTTATGTAAATATACATATATCCATATAAGCATATGTGCATATTTTTCTCCATCTCTTTCCTGAAATTATATTAAGATGTTTAAAACACCTCATATGATAAGATACTAAAATACCTCACAGTGGGAAAGCCAGACATTTCCATCCAGGCTCCAATGCTTTCTATCTGCTTGGTATTATTCTAAGTCTTAGTTTTGTTTTTTTTTTTTTTCATAAAACTCAGGATTTTTGTAAAGATTGAATGAGATAATTCATGTAAAGCATTTAGCACAGAGGCTGGCAAACTGAACTATTGATCATTATCAGGAGAAAAGTCAGAATTTGGGAAAAAGAAAAACAAATATTATAACCATATAGATAAATATACTGCCTTAATTGTTCAAATTAAATAGTCAGATTAATTTTTAGTTTTCTAACTCCCACAATAGTAAGATGAAACACAATCCATTATATAAATTTGAAGTTCAAAAAGAAAGAAGCAAATTAGTTCACAAGTAAAATTTTTGCTAACACTGAATTCCAAAAAGAAGTTCTAGAGAGTACATTGAATAATATACTGAATAATATCTTCAATGCCATTTAACAGCAAATACTATAATGAATTTAATATCACTATTATTACAACCTTTGGTAAAAACCCAAAGCATCCATGGCTGATTCATTTCAATGTATGGCAAAAACTACCACAATATTGTAAAGTAATTAGTCTCCAATTAAAATAAATTAATTTTAAAAAAGAATTTAAAAAACCCCAAAGCATTCAGTTAAAGTGTAGCTCAGTAAAGGACTAAGTATTGTTAAACTTAATCTATGGGCTTAGTAAATATAGCCCCAATTTATAATCATATGGAATTCAAAATATCATTACAGAGTATCTGGTTTGTATACCATCTTACTTGGGTTTCTCTTACCTTGGGCATGGAGTTTCTCTTCATGGCTGCTCCAGCAAAGCGCAGCCGCTGCTCCTTACGCCCAAGGTAAGAGAAACCCAAGTAAGATGGTAGATGCTGTGAGAGGGTATCAGAGGGCAGACACACTGAAACCATACTCACAGAAAACTAGTCAATCTAATCTCACTAGGACCACAGCCTTGTCTAACTCAGTGAAACTAAGCCATGCCCCTGGGGCAACCCAAGACAGGTGGGTCATGGTGGAGAGGTCTGACNAAGGGGATGACAGAGGATGAGATGGCTGGATGGCATCACTGACTCGATGGGCGTGAGTCTGAGTGAATTAAGGGAGTTGGTAATGGACAGGGAGGCCTGGCGTGCTGTGATCCATAGGGTCGCAAGGAGTCAGACATAGCTGAGCGACTGAACTGAACTGGTTTGTATAGGATACTGTCCGAGGCTCTATAAAGATAAACATAGATAAATTGGACTCAGTTCTTGCCCTCAAGAATTTACTAATTGTGGGGACTTCCTTGGTGGTTCAGTGATTAAGAATCCACCTTGCAATGCAGGGGACATGGGTTTGATCGCTGGTCAGGGAACTAAGGTCCCACATGCTGCAGAGCCATCAATCCCACGGGCAGCAACGAAAGATCCTGCATGCAGCCCTGAAGATCTCTTAGGCCACAGCTAAGACCCGACACAGCCAAATCGATCAATAAACATTAAACAATAATTTACTAATTGTTAAGTCATGAAAGGAGAATAAGAAAATGATAACAAGGACTTTGATTAAAGGAAACTAGTACAAACCCCGAAGGAAGATATAAAATGCTCTGGAGGCTCAAAGGAAGGAAAGGTCTGTTCCTCAAACCAAGCAAGCTCAGCCTCACCTCCTGCCTTTCGCATACACTGTTCCCTGTGCCTGCAAACATCTTCTCCCCAGCCTCATGTTTCATTCTCCTCTCCCTTCAGATCTCAGCTTATATTTTCACCTTGTATAGGCCTTCGCTGACCTCCTATCGTAGAGGAGACTCCCCTCTATAATTCTCTGTCTCAGCTCCTTGTTTGTCATTGTTGTTTACCTTCATAGCATCCTTTACAATTTATGGTTATTTCATTCATTTGTTAATTTACTTCATTTTTTTCTGTCTCTTCATGTAGCATATAAGCTCCATTGACTTATATGGAGCTTGCATATAAGCTCCAGGACTAGGTCTGCCTTTCTTGTCTACCATCTAATCCTTGTTGCCTAGAGCAGCTTCTGGCACGCTATATATTTGTTGAATGAACCAATGAAGAAACAAAAGATCATATTTGGTTGGTAGGATCAGGACAGGGTTCATGAGAGGAAGGAGGGAATCCTTAGCATCTGGATAGGCTGTAGGGAAGGGTGGGGAGAAGAGAGATGTTTCAAATAGAAGGAAATCAGTGTGCGTGCTTAGTGGTGACCANCTTCTGGCACGCTATATATTTGTTGAATGAACCAATGAAGAAACAAAAGATCATATTTGGTTGGTAGGATCAGGACAGGGTTCATGAGAGGAAGGAGGGAATCCTTAGCATCTGGATAGGCTGTAGGGAAGGGTGGGGAGAAGAGAGATGTTTCAAATAGAAGGAAATCAGTGTGCGTGCTTAGTGGTGACCAACTCTTTTGTGACCCTATGGACTGTAGCCCACCAGGCTCCTCTGTCCATGGGATTTCCCAGGCAAGAACACAAGTGGGTTGCCATTTCCTCTTCCAGGGACTCTTTCCAACCTAGGGATCAAACCTGCATCATCAGCATTGGTAGATAGGTTCTTTACTGCTGAATCACCTGGAAGCCCAAATAGAAGGAAAGGCATAAGCAAGTGTTGGGAGCTCAAGAAATAGAAAGCATTTTCTGAGAGCAACAAACCCTGTCCATCTTTTAACTTAAGATGCACACTTATCCTTCTTTCCCCTTGTTTTTAACATTTCCAAATTGGTAAAACCAATATGTGTCTTGTAATCACTACCTGAATGTACTGTGGTTATATCCTTTTTTCTCTAAAATGTTATTAAATTGATAGCATTTCTTATCATCATCTGTTGCATTTTAGAAATGGGAAAATAAAGTAATTTAGTTTCATTGGAAGGTACAGTATGGGTAGGGGAGCTGAGAAAGTTCTGTTGTAGAAGTTATGCTGTAGGCATATAACAAGACCAACGTGGTGAATATATACTATATTAATTTATCAATAATGGGGAGTTCCTACTGAAATTATAGTAGTATATATTTTTTAGATTCTTTTAAAAATATGTATATTTTTAAATTAATCAATTCATTTGGGTGCACCACCTCTTAGTTGTGGCATTCAAACTCTTGGTTGGGGCATGTTGGATCTAGTTCCAAGGATCAAGCCTGGACTGCCTGCACTGAGGGTGCAGAGTCTTAGCCACTGGACCACCAGGGAAATCCCTATAATACTGTATCATCTTCCCCAAAAGCGTAAAATTTTCTGTAAATATGTATTTTTCCTCAACTATTTACATTTAAACATTTAACCTCAGGACAAAAGCTTTGTATGGGGAACAGGAGGAGATAATTTCTCCCCACTTGACAATGAGTCTATGAGGACAGAGACTATATCTTCAGCAAATACATGCTACCTGCTACGGAGCAGTATACGTTAGTTGCTCGGTCGTGTCTGACTCTTTGCAACCCATAGACTATAGCCCGCCAGGCTCCTCTGTCCATGGAATTCTCCAGGCAAGAATACTGGAGTGGTTAGCCATCCCCTTCTCCAGGGCATCTTCCCAACCCAGGGATTGAACCCAGGTTTCCTGTGTCTCCTGTATTGGAAATATAGAGTAGAAGCTCTATAACTACTTATGGAATGTTAAATTAATAAAGAGTTGCTAAAGAAATGACAAATGGCATTTTGCCATTCTTATACAAAAAAGTATTAAATGGATAATGGAAATGAAGGCAATGGTGGGTAAGAATTTTTGATGGAGTTATTAATAATTGAGGAGATGGCTTTGGTGGTGGAAGAGGGAAGTACTTGCTTAGCCACTATTTGGAAGCAGGGGAGAGATGCGGATTTGCAAAGAAAGATGTAAAAAACTCTACCTGGGAGACAAGACACTTAAGTCCTGTTAAGCTTTATGCCCCAAATGATGAAATATGTGTGGGAGCCAGAAAGGAAGCCAGGGGGAAGAAATTGTACCCAGTGGGAATTCCCTGGTGGTCCAGTGGTGAGGACTCTATGCTTTCATTGCCAAGGGTTGGATTCAGTCCCTGGTTGGGGAATGAAGATCCTGCAAGCCAAGCAGCATAGCCCAAAAAAAGACAGAGAGAAAAAAAAGCCCCCAGTGAGGGCAAGGGGAGAAGGAAGAAGTGAGACTCAGAACCAGTGAGGTCATGAATATGTCATGACTCACTTTTACAGAAAGTCAGTTATGAGCCAGAAAATACACACGGAGGTTTGTGTGTGCATGCTAAGTCACTTCAGTTATCTCCTCCTCTTTGTGACCATGTGGGCTGTAGTCCACTAGGCTCTTCTATCTGTGGGATTTCCCAGACAAGAATATTGGAGTGGGTTGCCATGCCCTCTCTCAGGGATCTTCCCAACTCAGGGATCGAACCTGCATCTCCTGTGGCTCCTGCACTGCAGGCAGATTCTTTACCACTGAGCCACTGGGGAAGCCCACCTGGAGGTTTACATGTGGCTATTGGAGTCATCCAGAAAGTCACCAGGATCTCTCTCCCACTCTTACAGGCAGTTTCCACGCTAAGCACAGGGGATATGTGAGTTCTCCCTACACCTGACAGTTTAGTAATATTTGATTCTATTGACCTACCTTCCCTTTTTAAAAAATTGTGATAAAATACATATAAGATTTCCCATCTCATCCCCTTGAAGTGTACAGCTCAGTGGCACGAAGCATGTTTATACTGGTGTGCTACCACCATCATTGTCCATCTGTAGCACTCTCTTTATCTTCTAAAAGGGAAACTTTATACCCATTAAAGCATAACTCCCCATGCTCCCCTCCCCGCAGCCCCTGGAAACCACCGTTCTACTTTCTGTCTCTGAGTCTGACTACTCTAAATTCTTCATAAGAGTGGAATCCTACAGAATTTGTCTTTTTGCAACTGGCTTATTTCATTTAGCATATTACCTTGAGTTTCATCCTTGTAGCTCAGTCGGTAAAGAATCTGCCTGCAGTGCAGGACACCCGGAGTTGATTCCTGGGTAGGGAAGATCCCCTGGAGAAGGAAATGGCAACTGACTCCAATATTCTTGCCTGGAGAATCCCATGGACTGAGGAGCCTGGCAAGCTACAGTCATGGGGGGCTCAAGAGTCAGATACGACTTAGTGACTAAACCACCACCTCAAGTTTCATCCAGACTGTAGTATGTGCTCAAATTGCCTTTCTTTTAGAGGCTAAATAATATTTCAATGTCTGTATAGATCCCACATTTTGCTTATGATCTCTCTTTACTTTAGGAGGCCCTTTTGAGTCTCCCTTAACGTCCACGGCCATTTTTTCTGGTTTCACTCTTACCTCCCTGACATCTATTTCTCTGCTTCTTTTCAGACTTGTTTAATGTTCCCTAAAACTTTGTCTCAGGCCCACCTCTCCCCTTCCTCTCTACTCTTTCCTTAAACAAACTCACCCAAGACCGCGTCTTCCCTGCCTGTTTACTTGCCAGGGTTTCGACATGTGCAGCCTTGTGGGGGAAGGGCACACAGGAAACAGTGAGGAAGGGGGCGGGGCCACCTGCCTCCCCAATCAGATGGGTAGCATCATCACTGATGACAAAGGGCCCACGGATGTCTCAGCCAAACTGCTCTGGATCCACATCTGGATCAGGAGTTTTAGTATGACTATAAAGGCATGAGGCCAAGGAAGTTGGCTCTGCTATGACTTCATAGGAAAGAATGGAGCAAGAATAAGCCATTGGTAGCTCAGGTGCTAGGTGACTGTATCTGGGCTGACTTGATGACAGAAATACAGTTGAAGGAAAAATGGGTTTGTAAAGGAGAAAGGGACACAAATTGGTGGTTGAAAATGTGGGATATAAGAAGGGGCAAGTTAATACTTTCCCTAAGGTTTTGGCTTAGAGATGCAACGCACCATCTCCGTTTTGATCATGCATAGGGCAAAAGGACACTCCCTCTGAGGATGAAATGAAAAGACCTAGTTAAACCACTGAGACTGTTTTCCTGCCAGTTCCTCCAATCCTTTTTTACTTCATCCTCTAGGGGTGAAATCTACGCAAAATTCAGAAAGGGCCGCAGAAGACAGGCTGATGATGGTGGCAGTTGTCTATGCTTTGCCTCCACTGTTTTTCTCTAAAACTGATTTTTTTGGTTAACAACCTCAGTTTTACTCTGCTTCTTCCATCCTTCAAAAACAGCCATGTTATATCCCTTTATAATTATCATTGACAAGCTTTCTGAGTTTAAAAACCTCTAATAAACATGAGTTTTCTTTAAAATAAAAATGATCAGTCATGTTAAATAAAAACAATCAACAAACCTCAGTCATTGATAATGGTTGAATTAGGATTTTAGGCAATGTGGTAGATAAGATATAATCCTTGTCCCATTAACATAATATAACAAATATAGAACAACAAGACAGTCACAAGTAACAGAAACAAGATTGTTTTTCACCTTACTCCTTCTGGTGACAGTCCTTTAAGTTTGGGGTACTACTGCTGCTGCTGCTGCTGCTGCTAAGTCGCTTCAGTCGTGTCCGACTCTGTGCGACCCCATAGGCGGCAGCCCACCAGGCTCCTTCGTTCCTGGGATTCTCCAGACAAGAACACTGGAGTGGGTTGCCATTTCCTTCTCCAGGGGTATTACTGGAGACAAGTAATTTTTTTCAGCCAAACAAAGAGGTGGGCATGGCCCAAATTAGGCCATCAAATGCTTGCTTGCAGGAACTTGAATCTTAAGCAGAGGAAACAAAAGACTGAAAAAGGTAACTTCCCGCTTGCTATCTGGATCTCCCAGGTTGCCCTGGTCCTGGTCTTTTCTGAGCTGCTGTGCTTTCCATTCTATGAGCTAATGCACAGATTGGAAAGTTCTTTTTTGGCCTACCTTCGCTTGTTTCCTTTACTTCCAATCAGCATTTTATCTTGAATGCTTACAAGTGCCAGCCACTATTCAAAAGGCGTTGGGTGGATGATGTCATTTGATCTTCAAAATAACCGTACAATTATTATTCCCTTTTGAACAAATGAAGCTGAGCCTTAGAAAAATTAAAGCTACTTGTCAAACTTGACAGAGTTAGCAAGAAATAGAACGGGGATTCAGACTCAGGTAATATGACTCGTCCTCAGCATCTAATCTCTGGGGAAGAATTATTTAGGAAAACTCATTAAGTGGGTCTTTTGGTAATGAAGTGGTGGGGAAGTAGTTCTAAGAACTAGGTGAGACAAAAGGTTATGACTTGGAACTTACCTTAGGGAGCTATAGTTAGAAATGTCTGTGAGTGGCAAGATGGTGAAGAGCTTTATGTATCACTGTGGACAGTGACTGCAGCCATGAAATTAAAAGACATTTGCTCCTTGGAAGGAAAGCTATGACAAACCTAGACAGGATATTAAAAAGCAGAGACATTGCCTACAAAGGCCCAAATTATCATAGCTATGGTTTTTCCAGTAGTCATGTATAGATGTGAGAGCTGGACAAAAAAAGGGTTGAGCACTAAAAAACTGATGCTTTTGAACTGTTGGTGCTGGAGAAGACTCTTGAGAATTCCTTGGACAGCAAGGGTACCAAAACAGTCAATTCTAAAGGAAGTCAGTCCTGAATACTCATTGGAAGGACTGATGCCGAAGCTGAAGCTCCAATACTTTGACCACCTGATGTGAAGATCTGACTCATTTGAAAAGACCCTTATGCTGAGAAAGAGTGAAGGCAGGAGATGAAGGGGGCAACAGAAGATGAGGTGGTTGGGGTGGTATCACTGACTCAATGGACATGGTTTGAGCAAGCTCCGGGAGATGATGATGGACAGGAAAGCCTGGCGTGCTACAGCCCATGGGGTCGCAAAGAGTTAGGCATGACTGAATGACTGAACGACAACAAACAAAGGTGGAGTTTTAAAATGAGGCACCAATGAAGGTTTCAGAATATGAAAGTGACAGGGTTGGTAGTTAATCTGGCAACCATCCCTATGATGAACTGGAGGGTAGAGAGACCAAAGATGCGAGATGGGTCAGGAAATTCCAAGCAAGTAAGATTCCAAGCAAGGGTCAACAAGGGTCTGGGCTAATGTGTGCTGTCCGGAAAAATAAAGGAAAGGTGGGTTTCAGAGACATCTAGCCTGCACTGATGCTTTAAGCTGCCTATCACATCTGTTTCATGCAGCCAGAAGCACACTGAAGGAGTCTTCCAGGAACTGCCCAGACACACTTCCAGTCCTGACCTTTTTCTCAACTATTTCCTACACTGCATTCTGACATGCTCCTAGTCTCCTTCCCCACTTACTGCTCATCTTTACCCTTTGAACTTCACCCCAGCACTACTTCCCTGGTTACTGATTGGTTTCTACCACTTATAGGATGTTTTAATAGCAACAAGAAACAGACAACCCAACAAATTGTAGCCTAAGACCATAGGGTGTTTGTTGCTTACTTAACCAGAAGCCTAAGAAAACTAAGATCATGACATCTGGTCCCATCACTTCATGGCAAATAGATGGGGAAACAGTGGAAAAAGTGACAGACTTTTTTTGGGTTCCAAAATCACTGCAGATGGTGACTGCAGCCATGAAATTAAAAGATGCTTATTCCTTGGAAGAAAAGTTATGACCAACCTAGACAGCATATTAAAAAGCAGAGACATTACTTTGCTTACAAAGGTCCATCTAGTCAAAGCTATGGTTTTTCCAGTAGTCATGTATGGATGTGAGAGTTGGACTATAACGAAAGCTGAGCACCAAAGAATTGATGCTTTTGAACAGTGGTGTTGGAGAAGACCCTTGAGAGTCACTTGGACTGAAAGGAATCCAACTAGTCCACTCTAAAGGAAATCAGTCCTGAATATTCACTGGAAAGAGTGATGGTAAAGCTGAAGCTCCAATACTTTGGCCACCTAATTTGAAGAGTTGACTCATTTGAAAAGACCCTGATGCTGTGAAAGATAGAAGTCAGGAGGAAAAGAGGATGACAAAGAATGAGATGGTGGGATGGCAACACCAACTCAATGGATGTGAGTCTGAGTGAACTCCAGGAGTTGGTGATAGACAGGGAGGCCTAGCATGCTGCAGTCCATGGGACTGCAAAGAGTTGGATACGACTGACCAGAAGCCTGTCTCAAAGTTGGCTTGATAATTCGACAGTGTTATCAAGAAGGCATATTCCACCTTATATTCACAGTGAATCTCCCTTTGTGAAGGTCAGATGGCTGCAACCACTCTAGGAAGCAAGAGGAGGGAGACAAAAGGGTTGTCTAATCTTTTTTATTTTATCAGGGAAAAGAAATCTTTCCTACAAGGCCTCAACCAACTTCTCCTTACACTGCAGTGGTCAAGTTGGGGTCACATGCCCACTCCTAGACCATTCACTGGCAAAGGAGAATGGGTTCACCACGATTGGATGAAACCAGTCATCACCTATCCTGTGTGCTGAGCACTTTCCCTGAACAAAATTGAGGCTTGTTAGCAGGCAAGAAGGGGAATGGCTTTTGGTCAGGTGCCTCAAGGTGTCTGCATTGGGCTAAAGGGTGTAGAACCTCAGCTCACCTATCCCAACCTGCTCCATTATTTACTTCCCAACTAGCTCTTGGAATGCCAAGAGCTGGAACCTCAATGCATCCAGCCTCTACTTCCCCTATTACACCAATGGGAAGTTCTTGACCTGATTCATCCTGAGTCCTCAAGCAAACAAGATGTAACAGTAGTCATTACAAAGGAAGAATTGGCTGGACTGGCCATTGCTTAGGTCCTTGAGGCAAGGCTGATGCTCTGGGACATCAGGGGGCCATCTGAACCTCTGTTATGACTTTTACCTTCTGTGCAAAGATTTGAAAATATAGTCCTTTCTTTAAAAAAAATCCCTGGAGTCTGCAAGTTGTTGGATTTTAAAGAGGTGGATAATATAAACATCCAGGATTAGAGAACAGTTTGAGGAGGAGCTGAAAGAAGAATAGAGGGTGCCAATGTGTCTGCAGATGACAGGGCTTTTGTAAGCCTCTCTTATTATCATCTTTTCTGTGGTTCATTTCACATTAAAATTTCGCTCAGCATTTTGGCATGGATAAACCTTGGCAATGTCTCTTTGAAAAAATAATTATCGTGTATTTTTTTTTTCTTTTTAAAGCCAAGCAGATTTTTTTAAATGGTTACAGCTCTAGAGTATTCATTAGTAAAATCCACTGGGCGTTTAGGAAGTGGGTATCATTAGAGTTCTGTAACGTAGCTAATTTCACTCCCCTGACCCCTTTTCCCATCTACCTTTTATTGTTCTTTCTGCTAACAATTTTAGTAACCACAAATATAAAAGAAGTAAACATTTCCTTATTTTTTAAAGACATTTTTGCTTTTTACCTTCCCCCAATGCTGTGCTGCCCTGTGCTTACAAATATCCCTTTTAACCTTCATGCCCTGAGGTTTATTTTTGATTTGAGAGGAAGAAGGGCCTTGTGACTAAAAGGGGCCAACTCTCTTTGACCTCATGGGCTTCTTCTATTTTCCATAAAATAGCTTGTCTGTGCCCCATCCTAGGCCATATTTATGCTAGGACTTCTTACTATGCCAAATAAAATATGTAAGTAAATCTGAGCTTAGTTGAGAAGAACTCTAAGGAAGATAAGCTATTAGTTAAAGAGTGTTTCATTTCTTCTTCTATTCATCTTTATACCTCTCACCTGTGTATAACACACACACACACACACACACACACACACACACACACACCCTCCCTCTTCTCCCTGTTATCTGGCCACCCTTGATCAGTCATCATTCACAAAAAAACCTCCTAACCTTTGTTCATTATATTCCCTTTATAGAGAAGAGTCATGACTCTCTACATGGTTGTTCCAATGTATCCTATTCAAAGGTGTAAGACTTTTCTAGACATCACCCTCTGTCCTGTTCTCTATCTAGTCCTGAAAGGGTTTGTAAGTAGCTTTACTCAATGCTTGTAATGTCCCTGCCTGTCCCATCCCTGCCCACTGCTGGCTGGAGTCTGATTTCATCAATGGACAGTGCCTTTTAGAAGCAGGACACTCCATCCTCCTCTTAACCTTGATACTTAGAGAGGCAAGCTGCAGCTCACCCAGCAATTAGCCTGAGTTTTGGGGTAGAAACATCAGCCCTTGTCAGCCAAGCGAGTCCTGCTCTTTGGATATTATCACTGGGATGGCTGCATATTCTTTAGCCTGAGTTACTCCCGTATCCCCACTATTTTCCTGTATTGCTAGACTGTGAGTGAACTCATTGAGTGCAGGGACAGACTTTGCAACTTAGAGATGACATAAACTGCACTATCTCAAACAGCATTAGTGAGAGTCACGTTAAAAACCTCAGTTTAATTTGTGTTGAGTCATGGTGCACAGGGGTTTTAAATATAGAGGCTCCAAAGATTGTTCCCTTGGTGAAGGTGGCTTCAAAAACAAGCAGTTCACAGAAAAGGAAAAACAGATGATTCTTGAACATCTAAGATTATATTTAATCTCACTCATAATAAGAGAAGTACAATTTAAATATATGCTGAGACCATTTTTCACTACCCCAAAATATAAAAAGCAAAATCCTTGCTAACATGCTATACTGTTGAGGATATGTAACAACATATGCATATGTAGATGCACATATTCTCTGTGCAGATACGCAGATAGGTGTGCAAAACAACTACATAGAATGGTACTTATTTTTGTATTATTTCTGATACGATCAGAGTGTAACAACCTCATGTTTCATCAATAATAGACTAAGTGAGTTAATTACGGTACGTCCCCATGTTGAAATACTACGTAACCAAAAATGTTGTGGAAGTTTTTAATGTACTGATTGAAACAGTTTCCAAGATATCTGTCTGGGGGAGTAACAGCATGTGGAAGGCGTGAAGCATCAGGAGCATGTGCATGGGAAGGGGGAATCTCACTGTTTACCCTCTCGTGCTTTTCCGTTTTTGAACCCTAGCAATGCATTATCTTTTAAAGAAAATGAAACAAACAAAAAAAAGCATTCAACTGTAGAGGACTAGGTCCTTTCCCGAACACTAAGCGCAGGGTTTCATTTTTGCCAGATGTTCCAATTCTCTAGAAAACAGAGCCTGACGTAAGAGCTTATACATCTAGAGTGTAATCCCAGAGAAGAGTGAAGTAAGAGTGAAGAGGAAAAAAGGGGTGAATCAAAGAAAGAAGAATGAATACGAGGTAGTGCATTGCTGAGTTGGCCTCAGCTTCACAACCAAACAAAGCTGATTGTTTGGTGTTCAACGAGGCCATAGGAAGCCAGAACAGTTCAAGGATGTGATGATTTTTTAAAAAATTAATTTCTACTGACGTATAGTTGGTTTACCGTGTTGTGTTCGTTCCTGACATATATTCATGGATGGGAAGAAGGACGATCTATTTGTTGGGTTCTCCTGTCCCCTACCTTTCACTAGGTGAAGTCTACTGTATTGACTCCTTTTGCTCTCTGTGCTTTTCAGCCAGTCCAGGTAGCCCCTGGTGAAGTTAGAGCCTCCAGGGTCCAATGCAGCAAATCTGTACATAGAGTGGTCCCTCCGTGTCAGCTGACACTGTTCACAGGGGCTTCTCTTCCTATTGCATTAATGCTGGAAGCATGTCAAATGACTGTGGTGTGGGAATGGGGACCAGACACTATTGAGTGATCTGCTATGGCACATAAGTAACTCAATAGAAGAGGTGCTCAGGTTCGTTTTCTTAAATACACTTTTTTTTTTTTAGAGTAGTTTTAGGTAAAATTGAGCAGAAAGTACAGAGATTTCCCATATACTCTCTGGCCCCAGCCACTCACAGCCTCCCCCACCATTAACGTCATGCCCCAAAGTGGTACTTTTGTAATAACTGAAGAACCTACATCACTATCATGCAAATTCAGAAGAGTTTTTTATTTATGTTTGTTTGCTTAATAGGTGGTTGGTTCGTTGGTTAAAATAGGCAAGGTATTTCCTATTAACTATAAATCTCACAGTCCCTAAGAATCTAGCCTATTTAAATCCCCCAAACACATGATCATCTTGTTTCAGTGCTAGATTATTTCATTGCACCTAAGTTGATATATGTCTATGTCAAAGTTGTTACAAAAGCATACTGCTGCTGCTGCTAAGTCGCTTCAGTCATGTCTGACTCTGTGTGACCCCATAGACGGCAGCCCACCAGGCTCCCCTATCCCTGGGATTCTCCAGGCAAGAACACTGGAGCGGGTTGCCATGTCCTTCTCCAATGCATGAAAGTGAAAAGTGAAAGTGAGGATGCTCAGTCATGTCCGACTCTTAGTGATCCCACAGACCGTAGCCTACCAGGCTCCTCCGTCTGTGGGATTTTCCAGCAAGAGTACTGGAGTGGGTTGCCATTGCCTTCTCCACAAAAGCTTACAAGTATGCTTAAAACATACTTGCATTAAAACAAGAATGCAAGAATTAAAAAACATTGCACAGCAAAAGAGCACAGAATGTGCTCCATCAGGGAAGTGATTAATAGCCAAGTGAGAAGTAGATACAATAAATACTATAAGGTTTAAGCAATTTCTTTTACCTGGAGTAGTCAGGGAAAACTTGGTGGTGAAACAGTAAGTTGAACTGGTTTTGAATTATGGACAAGACTTAGAGAGGAGAATAGAAATGGTGAAGTCATTTTGTCTGAAAGCTGAGCCTAAGCCCAAGTTCTGAAGCTTGCAACACCATGTGTAGACTGTTTTGTTTTTTTTTTAATAAATAATAATCGTGGGGTGGATTGAGATAAATTTTGGAAAGGTGTGTAGGTACTATGTTGTTTGAGGCTTTCAAATTATTTGCAAATAGATTAGAATTTTATTTCATAATCAAGGGAAGGTCACTGGAATTTTTGAGCAGAGCAGTCATATACCCTATTGGAAAACAGTTTCTGATGAAGTGTCTCCAACATACTCCTGCCCTAGACTAAATCAGAAGACATTCCCCCAGATCCTGCCATGGAAATGTCTGTAGTAGAGGCTGACCAAAGACTCAAGGTACTGATTTCCCTAGAAAGAGATCTTGTATATTTCTGGAGCTTACTAGATCACCGGTGGGGGGCGGGGGAGGGATACTGTTTGTAATACTGAAATATTTTAATTCTTATCTTCCTATATCTTGCACAGCATAGACGTTTTAAAGGTCTGTGGTCAAGGGGTGGTCTTTGAAGTCTGAATCTACATTAGATCAGTAGAAGACTGTGAATCACTGGCCACTGAATGGAAGGTGGCAGCGTTTATCAGCAGCATCTAAGAATCTAAGGCCAGCACTTACAACATCACATCCTCTCCTTTCTGCTATCAGTTGGATGCAACAGGAAACTGACGAAGGTGCTAGGCAGTTTCCTTTCTGTTCTGACCTGACCAGTTTCCTCTGCAGCTTGCTCACAGCTTATTGTAAAGGAAAATCATGAAATACCAGTGAATTTCCTCCAGTTGGATCAGGTCTAGGACAAGGAAGGAAAAGCAAATTTCTAAGATTAGTCGATTTCCCTTTACAGCTATGAAGTTGGTCCAGGGCCTCCAGCTGAACCTTCTCTTTAAACGTGTCTCTCTTATGGCTCAGCTCTGTATTACAGGCAAGATAAGGGCTTGTGGCAAAGTGAGCAACGCACATTATGTAATTCTTACAGGAAACCTTGGGTTCATTCATGGGAAAACGACTTGCATGGAACAGCTTATTTGATAGACTTTTTATTCTTCTTTGACTTCTAGCTCATGAGTTCAAAAGGGTTAAACAAAATACAGATAATTCTCATGGGTATACCCAGCAGCCCAGCTCTTCTGCTCTTTTCTCAGTATGACTATGGAAGAGCTGCTTCTGTGGAGAATGTTTATGCAAAATCAACAAAAGAATTGATTTAGCTTTGTGGAAGAGACAGAGTTGGACTACCCAAAGAGCAAGAAGTTTTATCTAGGGTCCTAGGAGGTAAAGTGAATTTTGAGGGGTGGGAGGAATCGCTACAGCCTGTTGAAAAATGTAATGAAGAGTCTGGCATCTGAAGAATGTGACTGGCTTACTTTGTGGAAGTAATTCAACTTCAAAATGGAAATTACCATGTAAAATATCTTCTCTGCAAACAACAATGTGGAGGAACAATGCCGTATTGGAGTTCACATTGAATAAGTATATTAAGTTAGCAGGTAGATGATTCTTCTGCATTCCATTCAATTTCCTGTTATTTTAACTCACCTGCTTTTAATTTCCCTTTGAAAACTCCCCTCATTTTTGTGTTCATCATTATTATTAAAAATAACTCTCCGATAAATTTCCCTTTTATATATTTGCATGATTTTTAATATGTATACTATAAAAATTCCTCTAACCCCAGGCATAAATTGTGATTGCTGAAATTGATAATGTAAAAAAAAAATAAAAGAATACAAATGTATGAATCTTTGAAATATGAACAGTTGATAAAATGAATAAGGTAAGGATTCAAGGTTTAAATTTTATAGTGTTTGGAGCACCCATTTTAACAGGCATCTGACTAGTAACAGATTTGTGGGGGCTGTGGCATTCTACTCCTTTTTTCCTAGGGACTAATTATCTATTATTTTCCAGACTTGCTAAAATACTGCAGAGCTCTGTAAAACAACTTGGTTGATCAACCGGCAGTAGCATTATTAAACTAACAAACAAAAGAATTTGCACACAGATAATGGGTCTAAGAATCTTTTTAGGGGCTCTGTAGATTTTTACTTAACATTTATGAGAACAACATACCTTTTTTTTTTAAAGATAAATCAGCTCTCTGAGGAGGTGGCTATACCCAGAAAATTTTAATTAACCTCAATCAGTAAAATGGTTTTCATTATCATCATTCATAAACATTTTAATAGTGGGTTCTAGGTGAATTTGCCTAGCTGAAATTTTGGACAAAAACAGCACATGTGATTAATTTCATGTAATCAAAATGTTAGCAGGTCTGATATCCAGTCAGTTGAACAAGGTTTGCATTTTTCAGAGCAGCCAATGAATATTTCATGATATATACTCCAGTAGGCCTACAAAAATTGTGAAAACGTTTTAGGTCTGCTTTGCACTCCTCCCCTCGCCCTCTTCACCTTCCTTAGATGTTGATGTCAAGGGAGCTCATTAATAAACACCCTGCCTGCTATAAACTCTTGTCTCAGAGCCTGCTTTCTCAACGCGCTCAGTCTTGAACAGTTACTCTGTTTAAAAGCAGCCTTGACCGACTGGAGTGTGAGTCAGAGGAAAGGATGAAGGAATGGAGAATCATGTCATATAAGGAGGGACTAGACAGAGAGCAAGAAAATAGGGGAGAAAAGTTTGTGTAACACAGTGACTGAGTGAGTAGACTCAAAAAACCTAGCTTGAGGGGATGTCTCTGGAGGTCCGGGGGTTGGGACTGTGCTTCCATTTCAGAGGATGAGTTCGATCCCTGGTTGGGAAACTAAGATCCTGCAGGCTTTGCAGTTTGGCATCCTAGCGTGAATAGGTACTAACCGAGAGAGCAGCACAAGTTTCTTAACACTCTATGCCTCAGTTTTCTATGAGGTCAATGATAATAGTATCTAAAATTATTGTGAAAGTTAGATAGATTACTCCAGACCACTTTGAATAGTGCTTGGGACACAGTCTGCACTATATGTGAGTGTTTGCTGTTGTTATTACTTGACTCATCAGATACGTAAGAGATTATGATTATTTGCAGAGGAGGATGTGACTATATCTGAGTAGTTCCAGAGGGCATTTCCTGGCCCAGTGGGTGAGAGTGGCAGCAAACTTGACTTTGGCTCAAAGATGAGATCAGTCCAGGGCAATGAGGGCTTGTTTTCACGAAAGCATGGAACTTCTCTTAGGGATGTTACCAGGGTGACAGTAGATTGGGCTGGAAACTGGAGAAGATGAATCCTCTTGCTCTATTACAATGGCTTTTCCTCCTGTTATCAAAGCCATCCCTCCTTCCTCCTCAGATCAGCAGGGGGCTGGAAGGAAGGAGGAACCAGAAAACAGAGCTCTAGTTCTTTTTAACGATTTGAACAGACTCCTTGCCAAACAGGAGGCAGAATGCTCACCCACCCAGCCATCTTTTTACTTCCCCGTCTTTTCGCTTCTTCTCATCCAAAACCATAAAGACAGTTCGTGGGTGTATGGGTTTGTGCTGGTTGAAATTGGGAATTGGGCCAAATATTCCTTTATCTCCTCATTAGTTTCTTTTTGGTATTTTTCTCTCCAACTTTTGATGGAGAAATGATCCTGGAGTTAAAGACATGAGACTTAGCTTTAGCACAGTTAAAATATGCCTATCTGATTATGAACAAATGGTGGAATCTTCTGGGGCTAAACTTCTTTTGTACAGGGCATAGTTTTGGTGGGTGTGATGATGAAGGAGATTGTGTTAGGTAATATTAAAGATTTACTCAAACATTGTATTTCAAGTGGAGATAAAGGAACTGAGTAGGACCCTGTGGGCTGCTGGGCATGGAAGCCTTTCCATCTCCCCTGTTTCTTGTTTGTAGGGAATAGACTCCAGCCTCCATGACCTCCCCTGAGTTCCAAAGGGCAGATTGAAACAGTTACTAATCAGGGAAGGGAGGGTCACAGAGACAATGGAGGAGCAGCTATGAAACAGTAGCGCCGTCTTGGGGTCCTAGTTTCACCTCAAAGGATGCACAGAACAATATCTTTGAGCCCTTTATAGAACTAAAACTGCCAACAAATGGAAGCTGTTGTGCGTGTTAAGTCGGTCATGTCCGACTCTTTGCAACCCCATGGACTGTGGCCTGCCAGGCTCAACCATCCATGGGCTCTCCAGGCGAGAATACTGAAGTGGGTTAACATGCCAGGTTCCAGGGGATCTACCCAACCCAGGGATTGAACCCACATCTCTTACCATCTCCTGTATTGGCAGGTGGATTCTTTACCACTAACACCACTGGAAGATGTTACTATTCTTCATTCCAGAGAAGACCACTTGAGGCCAGATTAAAGGAGTGCAGGCCCTGCACACACCCTAATCCTATCCTTGAACAATTGCTAGAAAACTCCTAGTCAAATCCTCCTGGGTTGGACATACAGTCTTGAGAGGCATGAGCCTGCTATGTCCCCCTTTGTCTGGCAAAGCAATAAAGCTACTCTCCTGGTGGGCTTCCCTATGGCTCAGAAGTAAAGAATGCATGTCAATGCAGGAGACGCAAGAAACGTGAGTTCAATCCCTGGATCATGAAGATCACCAGGAAGAGGAAATGGCAACACGCTCTAGTATCCTTGCCTGGAAAACTCCACGGACAGAGGAGCCTGGCAATCTAGTCCACGCGATCACAAAGAGTCAGACATGGCCAAGCACACACACACTCTTTTCTTTTACCCCAGACTCTGTGTCCAAGACTTGACTTAGTACCAGCACCAGATATCAAGTTTTCAGTGTCAATACCAAACCCACAGAACACACAAGACCCCTATGGTGTATGTCACCATTCAGGTCCCTCTATTATAAGATTCCTCCTAAGAATACTTGATACTTATTTCACTTATTTTTAAAGCTTTTTATGTCTTTATTGAATTTGTTGCAGTATTGTTTCTGTTTTATGTTTTGTTTTTCTGTCCGCAAGGCATGTGGGATCTTAGCTCCCCCACCAGGAATTGAACCGTTACCATCACCCCTTGCGTTTGAAGATGAAGTATTAACCTCTGGACCATCGGGGAAGTCCCTAGAATACTGATTCTTGAAAGACTTTTACATTATCCACTTAAGCATACATAACAGGAATCTCATTCCTTTGGGAATCTAATTTAAATAGACTAATTAAGTTGCAGTTTAATTTGTTAAACTAATCTATTAAGTAGTCAATGATAATGTTTCCTTCACAAGAGACAAACTTTACTGATATTTTAGGAACAATTACTTAACCTAAAAGTAACATAAATAGTAACAACATAGAAGAATGTAGAGAAAATGTTTGGAAACAGGTAAACTCTGCAGTGGCCTCTAAATGCACAATGTACTCATTATTTTAATTGCATGATCCAGTCAACTTTAATTCACCTGTGCCTATGACTAGCTTGTGAAAAGTAAATACTGTCAGTGATGGTTAATGGCCTAGTACAATATTCAAGAATATAGACTTCAGATTCAGGCAGCTCTTTAAACAGAATCTAGGGTCAACTCTTTTCTACCTATGTGACCATTAGCTATTTCTAAACATTAGTTTTAAACTTAATAATATAGGGTTGTTGTGAAAATTGTTTTAAATAAGCAAATATATATAGAATATCTGGTATCAATATATTGACTCAGTTCAGTTCAGTTCAGTCACTCAGTTGTGTCCAACTCTTTGTGACCCCATGAACTGCAGCTCCCAGAGTTTACCCAAACTCATCTGCATCGAGTCAGTGATGCCATCCAGCCATCTCATCCTCTGTCGTCCCCTTCTCCTCCTGCCCCCAATCCCTCCCAGCATCAGAATCTTTTCACATGAGTCAACTCTTAACATGAGGGTATTGGAGTTTCAGCCTCAGCATCAGTCCTTCCAATGAACACCTAGGACTGATCTCTTTAGGATGGACTGGTTGGATCTCCTTGCAGTCCAAGGGACTCTCAAGAGTCTTCTCCAACACCACAGTTCAAAAGCATCAATTCTTCGCTGCTCAGCTTTCTTCACAGTCCAACTCT
>SJYA01000857.1:816101-950763 GCA_006410615.1 Neotragus moschatus
CTTTAGGATGGACTGGTTGGATCTCCTTGCAGTCCAAGGGACTCTCAAGAGTCTTCTCCAACACCACAGTTCAAAAGCATCAATTCTTCGCTGCTCAGCTTTCTTCACAGTCCAACTCTCACATCCATACATGACCACTGGAAAAACCATAGCCTTGACCAAACGGACCTTTGTTGGCAAGGTAATATCTCTGCTTTTGAATATGCTATCTAGGTTATTAATAACTTTCCTTCCAAGGAGCAAGCGTCTTTTAATTTCATGACTGCAATCACCATCTGCAGTGATTTTGGAGCCCCCCAAAATAGAATCTGTCACTGTTTCCCATCTATTTTCCATGAAGTGATGGGACCAGATGCCATGATCTTCGTTTTCTGAATGTTGAGCTTTAAGCCAACTTTTTCACTCTCCTCTTTCACTTTCATCAAGAGGCTTTTAAATTCCTCTTCACTTTCTGCCATAAGGGTCGTGTCATCTGCATATCTGAGGTTGACTAGTACTGAACAAATGGGAGATCAGTCCTGGGTGTTCATTGGAAGGACTGATGTTGACGCTGAAACTCCAGTACTCTGGGCACCTGATGTGAAGAGCTGAGTCATTTGAAAAGACCCTGATGCTGAGAAAGATTAAGGGCAGGATGAGAAGGTGNAAGGGTCGTGTCATCTGCATATCTGAGGTTGACTAGTACTGAACAAATGGGAGATCAGTCCTGGGTGTTCATTGGAAGGACTGATGTTGACGCTGAAACTCCAGTACTCTGGGCACCTGATGTGAAGAGCTGAGTCATTTGAAAAGACCCTGATGCTGAGAAAGATTAAGGGCAGGATGAGAAGGTGACAACAGAGGATGAGATGGTTGGATGGCATCACCGACTCAATGGACATGGGTTTGGGTAAACTCTGGGAGTTGGTGATGGACAGGGAGGCCTGGCGTGCTGCAGTTTATGGGATCACAAAGAGTCGGACATGACTGAACTGAACTGAACAAAAGGCGGTCATTTTTCTCACCATTGGAAACTTGAAAATGAGTAACAAATTGACTTTTCCCTTTATCTCAAGCTCAGTTTTCCCCCAGCCATAAAAAAATAATGCGGTCAGTTTTTGTTTTTGTTTTTTTAACTCACATTAATTTACAGAGTCAACATTCCTAACCCCAACTCAGTATATATGCTCAGGAAATAGTTGGTGAATATGAGTACTTGTGGCCAAGGCTACACCTCCTGCTGCCACTCTATTGAAGACTGGCATGTCTGCAGAGGTACATCCCAGAAAGAGCTTGTCTCAGCGCTCAGCTTCAGAAGGAACTCAGAGATGAGAAGGGTTTTATTTCAATGGCAGTAATTTATAAAGGAAGGGTAGACAGATCAGCTTTGAAAACTCTAGACAGAACAAACTGAGTTGCTTTTCATTGGTTTGATCTTGGCCATCCTTGCTGCTAATGTAAGTGATAATGTAGCTGGTTAATCAATGGAGAATTGGAATAGTTCCTGCTCTGAGGATACTTCCTGTTTTCTTAATGTTATGAATCATTTTCATATGCTTATATTTTTAATGTAGATATGTATAAACTCATAGCACTACTATGTTTCTGAGATTTATCCGTGTTGATAGATTTTTCTGGTTTGTTTCTCTACTTATTACTGTACTGGAGTCCACTTAATGAATACATTGTTTTGATCAGTAGAATAAAGTTTGGCTAAAGATAACCAACAAAAAACAGAGGGTCTTAAACAAGATAATAACATTTTCTCTCTCGTTATTATCTTGTTTAAGACCCTCTTTGTTTTTTGTTCGTATGGAGTGCCACAAATTCCGGAGAAGGCAATGGCACCCCACTCTAGTACTCTTGCTTGGAAACTCCCATTGGAGGAGCTTGGTAGGCTGCAGTCCATGGGGTTGCTAAGAGTCAGATATGACTGAGCTACTTAACTTTCACTTTTCACTTTCATGCATTGGAGAAGGAAATGGCAACCCACTCCATTGTTCTTGCCTGGACAATCTCAGGGGCGGGGGAAGCCTGGTGGGCTGCCATCTATGGGGTCGCACAGAGTCGGACACGACTGAAGTGACTTAGCAGCAGCAGCAGCCACAAATTCAGGGACCCAGTCTCCCTCTACCTTGTTACCTCAATCTGCATGGATCTCTGCATGCTGGTCACCTTAAAGTTTAGAATGGCAGCTCCAGCTCTAGTGGACCCATTCACATTCCTCTCACAGAAAGAGGAAAGAGAAGACATTTCGTTCTCCAATTTCACTTGCATTCTATTGGGTAAAACTTAATTATATGATCACAACTGTCAAAGAGAATGGGAAAAGGAATCTTTAAGTGACCATGCACCTAAAATTTGGCTGTTCAATTATTGATGAAGAAGGGGGAAAGTAAAGTTGGGGGAGCAAGTACACGTCTCTACCTTGATGGACATTTAGGTGATTTTCAAATTTTTGCTATTGCAAACAACGATGTGACAAATGGGCTTCCCAGGGGTCTCAGGGATAAAGAATTCCTCCTGCCAATACAGGAGACACGAGAGATGCGGATTTGATCCCTGGGTTGGAAAGATCCCTCGACTAGGTATTGGCAACCCACTTCAGTATTCTAGCCTGAAAAATTTCATGGACAGAGGAGATTACAGCTTACATGGGGTCGCAAAGAGTCAGACACGATTGAGCATGCACGAACGCTGTGACAAATATTCACTATATATGTATATATATATATGTATATATCTCTTCCTGTGTTCATGTGAAAGAGTTTCTCTAGGGGAATATGTTGTTGGTGATTTCTATTTTCAACTTTACCAATTGCTTTCCAAAATGGTTACATTGATTTTTACTCAGCTGTAAAAATGTTCCTGTTTTCCCACATACTCCTAATATTTGGTATAGACTTTTTCAAAAACATTTTTACAATCTGATGGGATTGTGGGGCTGTGACCTTGGCAAAGACAGTTTGGGTAGAGTGGCAGGAACAGAGAAGACAGAGTGCCTGGGTTGAGAGAGAGTGGGAGACAGTGAAATCAGGCTAGTGGGTGTAAATTATGCTTTCACCAGCTTCAGCTGCAGAAGGCATGAAGAAGTATTATAATTGGTGGAGCATTTGTGTTACAACTGGGGAGTCTTGAGCTGTTTGGAATAAAGAAGTAGAAAATGTACTCAAGAAATTGGAGGTAGCAATTGAAATGAATTTCCATGGGGTTTAAGATTTCAGATATGGGACATTTCCAAGTGATGATTGAAGTGGATAGTGAAGTTAGTAGCTGCTCTTTGGTATTCCAGAGGACAGGATGCTTTGAAGCTTGAAGCAAGCCAGATAAATTATTCATGCAGCAAATATTTTCAAGCACCTCCCAGGTGTCAGGCATTGTTCTAGAAACTGGAGTTGCATGTGGAGTAAAATAGATAGGCAAAAATCTGCTCTAAAAAAGGCTGACAGACAACAATTATGTAAATAAATGAGATAATTTGTGAGTGCAAAAAACAGCTATTAAGAAAACAGGAAAAGATGCTATTTTAGCGAGAATTAACAGAAGTGTAGATAAGATGTTGCTCTGGTGCTTCCAACTTTAGACATCAGTGTCAAGAGGCAAAAGGCAAGCCAGGTGATTAGGGGTGATATGGAATGAGGGGTTTTGCTGATTGCAAAGAAGTGCACCTTCAGAGAGAATTGTGGATAACCTGGATGTCTCAAAGAGAATGTTCACAGATAGATTAGCTCTAACTAGAGACAGTCAAGGAGATAAGATACAGGTATTAAGTGATAAAAATTATTGCTTCTTATCTTGAATTTATAGCTTTTATGAATAATTTATAATTATGAACAACAGACTCTTTAGAATTTAGTTCCTAAGTGCATCTAAATAGAGATTATTGAGTATCCATAGCTACTTCTTCCTTATAACAAAGGATAAAATACATAAGCTTATTTTTACCTTTTTTTACCCCCCGTTCCTTCTATAACATCTCCTTTTGGTCTTGTACAAGAAGGTCTTTTTTTTTCTTTTGGTTGCATCATGTGGCATTGTGGGATCTTAGTTCTCCAACCAAGGATTGAACCCACACCCCTGCAGCGGGAGCACTGAGTTTTAACCACTGGACTACCAGGAAAGTCCCAAGAAGGTCATTTTTATTTCTGTTAGAATGTGAAATATTAATCTCTTGATAAATCATGAAGTATCTCTTAATTCTCCCTTTTCCTTTATCTCAAAGCCTCTTCTTTAGCTTTTCAAATGTTGCAATTTCTAGAACATATCTGTAACACACAAAGTCAATTGCTATCAGGAAAAACAAGAATCAAGAAAAAAGCTTTCATTTCTCAAATTTCATTAGTAGAGGGGTGATACAGATGACCCTAGGAACTGACACAAAAACCTGATGCTCTTGGCAAATGAGTCAGTTGAGATGAAAATGTTAATGTATTTGAACAGATATGAGTCAATGCTATTCTGGGAATGAAAAGAAGCATGGTTTACTGTACAGGCATGTATATTACTCAGGAAAACCTGGAAAACATTGCAGGGAACCATGATGGATATGATAATCACTTTTAAAGGCTTCCTTTAAAATCGAGATAATAATGTTTGTTAAAATATGGGTTCGGATGTAGATCAAACCTATATAAAATAATCATTTATAGATGAAAATCTAGATAATAACATAATTTTAATGATTTCCTAATTCGGTTCCCAAAGCAACCAAATAGAGAGGCAGGAAGATAGAATGAAAAGAACTCTGAGTTAGGATACTGGGTGGTAATTTTGGCCTTGTCACTAATTATACTAATTAGCTGTGAGATGATGGGTGAATCACTTGATCTCTTTGAAATTAGTTTTCTTATTTGCAAAATAATGGGATTGGCCTTGGATTTTCACTGTTCCTTTCTGATATAAATAATATGCTTTGGGATTATACACTGTAAAGAGATACACAATTAGGACCCTGAGGTGACCCATAATATGCCTACAGTGGAGTGTCCAGGGGCTGTGTGGACATTTCCAGGGTATAATTTCCTGCTTTGTGTGTGTGTGTGTGCCAGATTTTTACCTAGCTTTCTAGATTGATAAAGCAGGGGGAAGTCATGTGTGAATGTTTGTGCTAGGTAAGGCTGAAACTGACTACACGACAGAAAATAATCCTTTAGACCAGAAACCTTTCTTTAAAATGACAAAACACTGAGTTTGAAAAAAAAAATTTTCAGTTAAATAGTTAACTGAACTCATGAGTTAACTTCTCTTTCCATTTAAAAGCCCCACAGAAGTGACAGAACTAATATAGAAGTGCTAAACCCAGAACGGCTCTAGAAAGCCAGGAACAGTGCTATTGTCTGATATGAGGGCTTAGGTGGTGGTTAAAAATATGAGCCCTGGAACCAACTGCTGGATTCTTAGTAAGCTGCCTACTCTCTTTGGGTCTTCCAGCCCTTGGGTAAATTACTTTCCCTCTCTATGCCTCAGTTTCCTTATCTGGAAAATGAAAGTACCTACCTCTGAAAATCAATACAAGTCAAGTGCTAAACAGTGCCTGACACATAAGTTTTCACATCTCACCTATAATTATTGTTGTGTTCAGAGCTGTGTCTGACTGTGGCAACCCTGTGGACTTTAGTCCCCCAGGCTCCTCTGTCCATGGAATTTCCCAGGCAAGAGTACTGGAGTGGGTTCCCATTTCCTTCTCCAGGAGATCTTCCCAATCCAGGGGTCAAAATCACATCTCCTGCATTGGCAGGCAGATTCTTTACCACTGAGCCACCTGGGAAGCCCATAATTATTGTTACTGTAGGTTTAATATTGGATATTAAAACAGATAGGGTTAGCCATGGATGAAAACACCCACCGGGGATTAAAATACACACACACACACACACACACACACACACAACATATAATCCTATTTAGGTGAAAGATAACAGCTCTGATGACCCTTGAAAAAGAAATCTAAGATGTTAAGTAATAAGGGCAGAAGAGGCAGCCAGTAGGATAATTAATTACAGGGATGTGAAGTAGCTATATCAGTCTTTTATTCTGCAAGTGGCTGCTGTAGCATTTGTCCCCAGGTTAGAGCCATGAATTCTGCTCCCTAAATTATCTGGTATATAGGTTGCCAAATTCTCCCAAGGTGGGTGCCGGGGCCAAAGAGAGAAATGGGACAGTATCTCAGCTAACTTCCATCTGTCATGAGAAGGATGAAAATGTAATCTGTTGTCTAAACTGGGACACTTTTGAGTAAAAGCAAGTGCTATTAATAATTATGCCAGGATAAGAAATGTAACCTGTGACCGTGCTAGGCAAACCAGGACATCATTTCCCTGGGCCTTGAGCGATAGAGAGATACTGAGACCACCAAAGGAAAGCCCACTTGTCAATACAGTCACTCTCTCCTATCCCCAAAATTGCAAAGGTTGCCCAGACACAAGAATTTTATGAGTTCAAATACTCCAGCTACCTAAATAGGTCAATCTAAACCTGAAATTATAAGTGTGATAGATGTTGAGGATTCCTGAACATTCCAACAGCCTGAGTGACACCACACTGTTGAAACAAAAATGTCCTGTGTGGAAACAGAATTAATGCAGGAAGCTGAGAGATCGTACAAATTTATTATATCTATAAAGCAAGAATTGGTTGCTATTTTTAAAACAAGCAATTTAAGTTCTAGGAAATTAAAAAAAAAAGAATTGTCCCTCCTTTATAGTTATAGGATTGAGCAAACTAGGAAAAGGACACTCAGCTAAATTTTAATTCTTTCTAATTGCTTATGAATATGTTGTATAGTTGCTAAAAGTCCTGTCTGACTTTTTGTGGTCCCGTGGAGCGTAGCCCACCAGGTTTCTCTGTCCATGGGATTTCCCAGGCAAGAGCACTGCAGTGGGTTGCCATTTCCTTCTCCAGCAGATCTTCCCAAGCCAGTGATCAAACCTGCATCCCCTGCATTGACTGAATGATTCTTTACCATTGAGCCACCAGGGAAGCTCCTGTGTTTAAGAACATTAACTTAAAAAATATTGATGGGCATGAGTCTGAGTGAACTCCAAGAGTTGGTGATGGACAGGGAGGCCTGGCGTGCTGCAGTTCATGGGGTCACAAAGAGTTGGACACGACTGAGTGACTGAACTGAACTGAACTGATACTTATGCAAAAAAAAAATTACATTTATCTGAAACAAATTCTAAGTATCTAAATTTCATACTTCTTCCTTTACTTGCATTTCCTTTGGCTATCCTTTGGAGAAGGCGATGGCACCCACTCCAGTACTCTTGCCTGGAAAATCCCATGGACGGAGGAGCGTGGTAGGCTGCAGTCCATGGGGTCGCTAAGAGTTGGATACGACTGAGCGACTTCACTTTCACTTTTCACTTTCATGCATTGGAGAAAGAAATGGCAACCCACTCCAGTGTTCTTGCCTGGAGAATCCCAGGGACGGGGGAGCCTGGTGGGCTGCCGTCTATGGGGTCGCACAGAGTCGGACACAACTGAAGTGACTTAGCTTAGCTTGGCTCTCCTTAGTGATTCTTTGTTATGCCAAATTTGCTTATAAAATGTCTTTCAGTTACAGTCCATGTTCCATTTATACAACATAGCTTCTCCAGTTGTCAATTTGTTTCATTCTTTTGTCCATTGAACATTTATTACAGAGAAAATATTCTCAACATTAGTAATATGAGCCAGTGTACTGAAAGTTAACAATGTTGAGAAAGTTGAAACAGACAATACAATAATAAAATATTTCAGCCACAACTTGCTTTTCCATTCTTTAGGGTTATGCTGTGATGCTTTGATCAATAACATTTAAAAATGCCCACCTACAAAAAAGAGTAATGTCATTGATTTTTATTCCCTCTTCTACAACACTACACATGATTCCACTTGTTGCCATACTGGAAGAGAATTTAGTACCACCTTGTGAAAGAACAGAATCCTTCAAGTGATTAAACTGTCATGAGTGCCACATTAGTTATCTATGTCATGTTGGAATTTCTTTTCCCATCCATAAATCGTGTTATTCCATTTACAAATAAGCTCTACACTTAGATAAATATTTCACCTGTTTTTTAATAAAACATACTTAACAAGGGTGTTTTTGTTTGTTTTTAAAGCAATGGGGGTACTTTAGCTAGATCATCTGAGCTGAAAGGCTGTTAATGATACATGGTGTGAAAGGTTATTACAGCTTTTGGTGCAAGTATTTTATCTTCTTCATCTGAATTTCTCTTAATAAAATACTGTTATTTTATCATTTCCTTTGGTAATAGTTTGGCAAGAGATTCATCTCCTATGCTTGCTGCTAAGTCGCTTCAGTCGTGTCCGACTCTATGTGACCCCATAGACGGCAGCCCACCAGGCTTCCCCATCCCTGGGATTCTCCAGGCAAGAACACTGGAGTGGGTTGCCATTTCCTTCTCCAATGCATGAAAGTAAAAAGTGAAAGTGAAGTCGCTCAGTCGTCCCAACTCTTAGTGACCCCATGGACTGCAGCCCACCAGGCTCCTCCGTTCATGGGATTTTCCAGGCAAGAGTACTGGAGTGAGGTGCCATTGCCTTCTCCCTCCTATGCTTAGTTGTTGGTATATATTGATTAGTATCTGACTTTCTGCTATTTTGATATTGAATAAACAGTTACATACTGAGAGCTTCAAAATGACTTCTTCATTATCTAATGCATGCATGCTAAGCTGCCTCAGTCCTGTTCGACTCTGTGAGACCCCCTGGACTGTAGCCCTCCAGGCTCCTCTGTCCATGGGGATTCTCTAGCAAGAATACTGGAGTGGGTTGCCATGCCCTCCTCTAGGGGATCTTCCCAACCCAGGGATTGAACTGGCGTCTCTTATGTCTCCTGCATTGACAGGTGGGTTCTTTACCATTAGCATCATCTAGGAAGCCCTCCTTATTTAATAAAAGACCACTGTTTAGAAAATGCAGCACAAAATTCACATGTGGATTTTCAAATTTGGGATTCAAATAGATAAAAGATCATGGTAACCACTGCCAGAACTGAGAAGATTGAATTTATCTCACAGCATGAATATGTCTGTCACTCACAAGTGCCACTCACATAAACAGTGTCTGAAGCATTGAAAAGGTTGGAAGTTAATGGACTAATGATAAATCAAACTGCCCAATGCAAAAAAAAAAAAAAAAAAAAAAGCCACAAAAAACTGAATTTCAGGTTTCCCTGAATAGGAGAGCTGTACTCAAAAGAACATTTCCCCAAACAAGGCCAAAGCTGACCTTATGTAAGATTTTAGGAAGCCAGGCATTCAGGGTTTGATGGGCTTTTAAAGGTAGGAGTGTCCAGGGATTGACAGATTTTCAGGTGCATTCCTGTGGTCATGGGAGCCGGGCTGTGGTTCGTCCA
Organism: Neotragus moschatus; assembly: GCA_006410615.1. NCBI lineage: Eukaryota > Metazoa > Chordata > Mammalia > Artiodactyla > Bovidae > Neotragus > Neotragus moschatus. The sequence continues at coordinate 825,445 of SJYA01000857.1, forward strand.
CTGCTTTGAAGCTGGTGGGCTTTTGGCTAGAAGGGCAGAATTGTCTGTCACTGACAGGCTATCTGTGGCTTTCACCCCTAACTGGCTGGTTTTCAGAAGCCAGGTGCTATCACTGCCAACTTTCAGAAACAGACTGAGGCTATTTGTTAGTGGACTGTTTATTAGTGGACTTTGAGAGCATTTGTACTTCCTCAGAGTTATCCATAATTAAGGGTTCTTACTTGTTCACAATTTGGGTCTTTGGCCAAAGAACAGTCTTAACCTTTCTTGACTATGAAAAAAATTTTTTTTAATTCGAAATCCTCCAGTTTGGTCTTCCCTTAGCAAAACCTCAGGAAAGACCACAGGGAACTGTCCAGATCTTCACTGCAGAGGCAAGTTGTCCTTTCAATGATATAAACACCAATTATCAATATGAGGAAGGAGACAAAACTGCTATTATTTACTAGAAATAATGAAACCAATGAGCCAGCGACACAAACAAGATTCTGTGAGATGATAAAAGATGAAGTTGCAAAAGTAAATAATCTATGCACAAGCAATAATCAAACAGAAAACGTAACAGAAAAGGACTGCAGACACAATACAATAAAAGCATGAAAATATAAAGGAATAAACTTAGCAAGAAATCTGTAGGATCCACATAGAGAAAACAACAAAACTTTACTGAAGGTTATAAAAGAAGAGCAAATAAATGTAAAGATGTGATTTCTCCTTGATGTGAAAACTCGGTATTGTTAAGGTGTCAGCTTGCCTTAAATTAATCTGTAAGTAAAATGTGATCCGAATTAAAATCCTATCTGGATTTTTAAAGTGCCCTTTGTAATACACCATCCGCATAGTCACAAATGTAACAGATAAATCCCCAAATCTTAGTGGCTTAATACAATAAGGGATTTATTTCTTCCATTTGTTGTTCAGTCACTCAGTTGTGTCCGACTCTTTGTGACCCCATGGACTGCAGCACACCATATTTCCTTGTCCTTCACTATGCCCCGGAACTTGCTCAAACTCATGTCCATTGAGCCAGTGATGCCATCCAACCATCTCATCCTCTGTCATCCCTTTCTCCTGCCTTCAATCTTTCTCAGCATCAGGGTCTTTTCTAATAAGTTGGCTCTTTGCATCAGGTGGCCAAAGTATTGGAGCGTCAGCTTTAGCATCAGTCGTGAATATCAGCAATGAATATTCAGGACTGATTTCCTTCAGGATTGACTGGTTTGATCTCCTTGCAGTCCAAGGGACTCAAGAGTCTTTTGCAACACCACAGTTCAAAAGCATTAACTCACAGTTAATGCAAGAATTCCTGGTTAGGCTGACTGAAAGCCAGGCATCTTCATTCTGTGGCTCTGGCCTCCTGGTAGGTCGTTCGAGTACCTGAATGGGGACAATGACAGTGAAGGAGGTGTACTGCTTCCCCATCCTTGTGACCTGAAAAGGACACTATGTATTTGCTCAAGAACTCATCATATGACCCTCTTCAGGTGGAAGGGGAGATGAAACATGTAGTCCCCAGATATTAATAAGTAGTTTCCTGCTGGCAACGAAGCTTTGACCTGAAAGCATTGATCCTTGCTTTGACCATTATGAAAGAGGAGCATGAGGTTTTGGTGGTCAGCTGGCTATCTCTGCCATAATCGGCAACAGTAAGAGTACAGGAATGCTTTTATTTATTTATTTTTGGCTGTGCCATGCAGCGTGCAAGATCTTAGTTCCCCAGCCAGAGATTTAACCCCAGGCCCTTGGCAGTCAAAGTACCAAGTCCTAACCACTGGATCACTAGGGAATTTCCAGGGATAAGTTTTTAAGTTTTAAAAAAAGAATATAAAGTTAACAGATATTAAAATATGGTACAACATTATAGCAACTTAAGTAATATGGTACTTGTAGAGAAAGAACAGTGTATTAATAGAAAACTATAGTGAGTAGAAACTGAACTATGCATGTGTGGAAATTAAGTGTATGATAAGAGCATCACTTCAAATAAGTTGGGAATGGATACACTGTTTAGTAAATGGTAATGGAACAACTGCTCACCCATCTGGACAAAAATAAAGGTAGATTTCTGCCTCATATCATACTCCAAAATCTAGGTTATTAAAAGTACAACCATGAAACACAAATTTTCAGTAGCATAAATACATATAGGAGAATATTTTTTCACAATCAATTTTCAATCCACCTAACATGCATACACACACACCCCCCCCCACAGCCCCTATATGGTGAAAAGGTCACTTTCATATTTTATAATGGGATATAAATTGACATGTCCTAGTAGAGAAATTCAAAAGCATTTGAAATATACTTTAACATATGTATTGCTTTTGATCCATCTCTTTCTTTTCTAAGCATTTACTCTTTAGAAATATTGAAGTATAGGCACAACGGTTTTATTTGCAGCATTCTTTATGAACACTTTGGGACAATCTGTATGAATCACAGCAGAAGAATGTATCACATGAATTATACTAAATCTATGCCACAGTACTATCTGTTTTTTGAGAAAAAAAAGTGAGGTGGAAGGAGGCCCACAATATAATCTTGAGTAAAAATAACACAAGTTACAAAATAATAGCTGACGTTCATTGAATTGTTTTTAAGTGATTGAGTATTCATTTTCCCAACAGTGGTATGAGGTATGTACTAATATTATTCTCATTTTTAAGAAGAGCAAATTTTGGAATTGAGATGTGTGATAACTCACAAATGTAGCTTAGTATGTGGTTGAGCTGGAATTTGAATCGAGGTGGTATTACTTAAGGCCCATGTTCTCAAGTAGTATGCTATACTGGCTCTGTGTATAGCACAAAACCATTTTTTTTAAAGTAAAAAAAAGTATTTGTGTGCATTTTTATAGTTATTTTAAGAAGTGTGAAAGATACCCTACAATGCAATATTGGTTACCCCATCTAGTGGTGATAGCTTTTTCTCTATGGCTTGATCGTTTTTCAAAAAATATCCCTTGTAATGTATAAAAATCTTAAAATAAAAGTTTAAGTTTGATGATACATGTTGAAGTGATCCCATGCTATTGATGTTACAGTATAATCATTAAGATTTAGTACCCAGCCAAGTATCTTGTTTATGGCAAATACTTGGTAAAAATTTGTTGTAAAAATATGAATCACCAGCCTCTTCTGCTAATCTCTAAACTCTTCAGGTCTGTGGACTGCATTTTATATCTGATCAGTTTTTACTCTGTAACTGTGGATTCCATCAATAAATATGTGTTAAACTTATGCATATATTCCCATTAAATTGAACTATACTTCTTATTTCTTATTATAGTTTCCCTCTCCCTTTTTAAAATCACAGACTTAAACTTTTGCCTCAAATTTTGTTGATATCGTTGATTTAGCAAAGTGGCAGTGTCTTGTAATAAGTCTCCTAAGTAGTAATCAATGCATGCTATGGTTAAATATTTAATGGCCTATAATGGTTTTTGTTTCTAATGAAGTGAAGTTAATACTGCAAAACTAATCTAAAAATCATCTTTAGGTTTCAAGTTGTAAAATAATATTATCAAATTTTAGAGCTTATAAGCTTTCCCTTGTTTGGGGAAATGAGTCAATTTGAACTGTTTGAAATCTAATGGGTACTGTTTCTTTATTTCTAGAGAACACTGTATTTGAAAGACAAGGACTTTGCTTCCAATTAGAAGCACATCTTTTGCATTCCAGAGGAACCTGGAGCCTCTGGAACACACTGTGACAATCCAGTGCACTTAGCAACTGAAAAAGCGTGGGCTGAGAGCTTGTGGAGCCTGGTGACATTAAGAAATCAATTTGCAAAGAGGTGGTTTCAAATTTGCAGGCTTTTCTCAAGGTGTTGTGAAGAGGTGTTGAAGCCACGAAGGGATTAGAAAAATGACGTGCATTTCACTGCTTGTATAATATTCTGTGGTTCAGATTTCCTCTATATGCCTTCTGTTCTATTTTCTCTTATTCCAAGATAGTACCATCATGCCTTGTAGACACATGTACAGAGGAAAAAAAAAAACAAACCCCAAATCCTGTCTATAGTGTTTGTTTCTAATCTAAGGATCAAACCCAGGTCTTCCACATTGCAGGCAGATTCTTTACTATCTGAGCCACCAGGGAAGCCCAAGAATACTGGAGTGGGTAGCCTATCCCTTCTGTGATCCAGGAACTGAACCTGGGTCTCCTGCATTGCAAGCAGATTCTTTACTATCTGAACCACCAGAGAAGTTCCTGATAATCATACACCTCTTGAAAGCTTTCCTTTTTCAGGACTATTCACTATAAACAGTCAGATGTCATAAGGCTGAGAAATTTGGGAAGCAAGGGTACTTTCTCTTCTGAGGTTAAGGTAGTAAAAATGCACTTGTGTTGTAAGATATCTCCTAACAGGACAGGAAGAAAAAGGACTGGTAATTTATTGAAGACATAATGAGGAATGTTGGGACACTTGGGCCAAATGAGGTTAAAAAAAAAATTTCTGAAGAAGGAAAGAAAACCCAGATTTAACATATCCCAAAATGAATCAATCATCTACCGCCCTGTCTAATCAATGATTCTGGACTCAGAACACCAGAAAATAAATCTGATTGCTTTGTCTTCTTTCCCCCTAAAGTGAATTTATTATAAGGATATCCAGAAACAATGGCACAAAGACAGCTGGCCTCTGGGAGGGAATAGAATCGGGACCAGAAAACTCTCATTAACGTAGGCAGTACTCTGTCTCCAGGTTCTGCCTTTGCTTTTCAAAGACATCTTGCCTTTCTCTTTCAAGACAACTTTCTCTGTTTTTCCAAGCTCTTGGAAGACTTGACCACTCTTATAAGCAGTTTTACTCTGCGCAGCAGAATCTCAGTTTCAGATTCCCAGGAGAAATCCTTGGCCTCACTCTCAAGTTTTACTGATTCTTCACTTCTGGCTTTGCCTTTCAGTTGTTTCAAGTACAGCCCTGACTCAAGACCATTCGGATTGATCCTTGTGGTTTAATGGAATCATGGGTAAGGAGTTAGAGACTGACTAATTTTGGAAGTAGAACCAGGGTAGCAAAGGGCCTGAAAATTCAGGGAAAACTGTTTATTCTTGAAATATAGACATACAAAATGGAATTCCAGGTAAGATGATTAAGCACTCATCAGTGAGCCTTTGGAGTAAAACTAGATTATTTCAGTAGACTTATGATGTTATTTGGAGTGCAGAGTTTAAGAACTCTAAGATCATGGCATCTGGTTCCATCACTTCATGGGAAATATATAGGGAAACAGTGGAAACAGTGTCAGACTTTATTTTCTGGGGCTCCAAAGTCACTGCAGATGGTGATTGCAGCCATGAAATAAAAAGATGCTTACTCCTTGAAAGAAAAGTTATGACCAACCTAGATAGCATATTCAAAAGCAGAAACATTACTCTGCCAGCAAAGGTCCTTCTAGTCAAGGCTATTGTTTTTCCAGTGGTCATGTATGGATGTGAGAATTGGACTGTGAAGAAAGCTGAGCGCTGAAGAATTGATGCTTTTGAACTGTGATGTTGGAGAAGACTCTTAAGAGTCCCTTGGACTGTAAGGAAATCCAACCAATCCATTCTAAAGATCAGTCCTGGTTATTCTTTGGAAGGACTGATGCTAAAGCTGAAACTGCAATACTTTGGCCACCTGATGCAAAGAGTTGACTCATTTGAAAAGATTCTGATGGTGGGAGGGATTGGGGGCAGGAGGAGAAGGGGATAACAGAGAATGAGATGGCTAGATGGCATCACCGACTCGATGCAGATGAGTTTGGGTGAACTCCGGGAGTTGGTGATGGACAGGGAGGCTTGGCGTGCTGCAATTCATGGGGTCGCAAAGAGTTGGACATGACTGAGTGACTGAACTGAACTGAACTAAAGATATGCACAAATGTTTGCTTATTATATAACTTCAATAATTAAATCTTTGTGTTTTTGTTTTGTTTAAAAAAAAAGACACCTGAGTAACAACTGCTTGAAGGTACTCTTTCAGTAACACTTAAAAGAGTCATGCAAATTTGGGAGGAAAAAACAACTTTTTTTCTTGAAAGAGAGAAGTCTTGGTGGAGAGTACTACAATGATAATGAAAATTCATTAGCTAGAAATTGCTTGCTTCTCCCTTCAAGGTCATCTCATAAAGTATAATAAAAGTCAAAGTTCACATAATGGAAAAAAATTGGTAAAGCCTTTGCATAGCAAAATTGAAAAGTAACTTTCCTGACGATGCCATCAAATGAGCAGGAATTGTAGTAAGTGGTTGCCTAGGGGAAGAAGGTAAGGGAGAGCAGCCTGAGGAGCCCAAGCCAATTAGCTGAATAGGCCAAGCTCTTGAGTAAAGCTGGAGCTGAGAAGGTATATATGTGTGTTTGTGTTTTGGAGACAGAAGTGGTGATGGTGGGGATATGGGTAGCATGTCATGAGAGATAAGTTAGATAGTGGTCTTTGGACTTTCTTGTTTACTCCCTGAAAGCACTTCCAAAAATTCTATATTTCCTTATATATTTTAGAATAAATTTGCAGCATGGTGTGAATATTATATTGGCAATATATCTTATAATCAGTAGGTAGGTAGTAATGGCACCTTGTTTGAAGGAACTGGTTAATTGTTCTTTCAGTGCCTTGTAGTAAGATTCTAGATACTTTTGTTTTGTCAAGAGTATATAGAGGAATGGAGCAACAGTCAACCAGGAAAAAGAGAGAGAACTTTGACTGCAGCTGCCTCTGAAGGCACAGAAATATGTGAGAAATATGTAAGTGGAAGATCTGAAAACCGACTCACTTAAAACCAGGTATGCCCAGACCCTTGGAAAGTCTAGCTGTATTCTAGGGGGTAGGAGTGCCCTAAGTTGAAAACTAGGGGTTGGGTTCATCAGTTCAGTTCAGTTCCTCAGTCATGTTCAACTCTCTGCAACTCCGTGGACTGCAGCACACCAGGCTTCCCTGTCCATCACCAACTCCTGGAGCTTACTCAAACTCATGTCTGTAGAGTTGGTGATGTCATCCAACCATCTCATCCTCTGTCATCCCCTTCTCCTCCTGCTTTCAATCTTTCCTAACATAAGGGTCTTTTCCAAGGAGTTGGTTCTTCGCAGCAGGTGGCCAAAGTATTGAAGCTTCAGTTTCAGCACTGAATATTCAGGACTGATTTCCTTTAGGATTGGGCGATTTGATGTGCTTGCAGTCCAAGGGACTCTCTAGAGTCTTCTCCAATACCACAGTTCAGAAGCATCAGTTCTTCAGTGCTCAGCTTCTTTATGGTCCAAATCTTACATCCTTACAAGACTGCTGGAAAAACCACAGCTTTGACTAGATGGACCTTTGCCAGTAAAGTAATGTCTCTGCTTTTTAATATGCTGTCTAGGTTGGTCATGGCTTCCCTGATAGCTCAGTTGGTAAAGAATCCGCCTGGAATGAAGGAGACCCCAGTTCAATTCCTGGGTCAGGAAGATCCTCTGGAGAAGGGAAAGGCTACCCACTCCAGTATTCTGGCCTGGAGAATTCCATGGATTGTACAGTCCATGGGGTCGCAGAGTCAGACATGACTGAGCAACTTTTATTCACTAGGTTGGTCATAGTTTTTCTTCCAAGGAGCAAGTGTCTTTTAATTTCATGGCTACAGTCACCATCTGCAGTAATTCTGGAGCCCAAGAAAATAAAGTCTGTCACTGTTTCCATTGCTTCCCCATCTATTTGCCATGAAGTGATGGGACCAGATGCCATGATCTTAGTTTTTTGAATGTTGAGTTTTAAGCCAGCTTTTCCACTCTCTTCTTTCACTTTCATCAAGAGGCTCTTTAGTTCTTCTTCACTTTCTGCCATAAGGGTGGTGTCATCTGCATATCTGAGGTTATTGATATTTCTCCTGGCAATCTTGATTCCAGCTTGAGCTTCATCCAGCCCAGCATTTTGCATGATATACTCTGCATATAAGTTAAATAAGCAGTGTGACAATATACTGCCTTGTGAACTCCTTTCCCAATTTGGAACCAGTCTGTTGTTCCATATCTGGTTCTAACTGTTGCTTTGACTTTAAATATGAAACTATGAAATTAAGGCAATGGTGACTCATAGAACAATATCAAACTATTTGTGTTAACTTGACTAGATTTTCAATTTAAAAGATCTTCTGGCGCCTTTGAAGACAAAGTTGGAGAAAGGTCAGAACGGAGGCAGAAACAGGAATGTGGAGGCTTTTGCAGAACCTCACTGAAATAGGATGAAGGCCTGAGCTAAGGCTAGGATCATGGGGATGAAGAGAAAAAGACAGCCTAGACTAGTGCTGTCCTATAGAAATATAATGCAGGACACAAATGAGGGAAACACATCATTTTAAATTATCTAACACCATATTAAAAAGATAGAAATAAGTAGAATTATTTTAATAATATATTTTAGTTAACTCAGTATAGCCAATATATTGTCATTTCAAAATGTCATCAATATAAAAATGTTTCATATTCTTTTTTTTACAAAGTCTTAAAAATCTGTCTTGTATTTTACATATATAGTACATTTCAGTTTTTACTAGTTGCTTTTCAAGTGCTTGATATCCACATGGAGTTAATGGCTGCCATATTGGATAGCACAGGTCTAAAACTGGGACTGAATAGAAGAACTCAAAGATAACACTGTTTCTTATTTGGGTAACTGCAATGGTGATATCCAATGGAGGGGCCAAGAGAGTGAGTTGAGGGGACCTCAGCCAATTCATAATTTCAATCAACTCCGTCAAACTGACTAAAATGACCATGTAGGCTAAATAACAATTGTGTGCTTGCCTGGAAGATGCAGCTTTAAAACTAGTCTCCTAGCTCTTCCTACTAATCTAATTGCTACATCAACCCTCTTCTAGTATGAAAATTCTGGCGCCTCCACTTGTGAGTGAGAGAAAGCAGGAGAGGAAGAGATTGAAAAACATGTGTTTAGTTTGGATATGTTAAAGTTGAGGTACTCTGGTAGCTTATATTAGTCAAAATATTACCTGTTCCTCCCTGTGGGAGGATTGTAATTCCTGGCCTCACTGAGAATGGCCTTGATAGTTTGGGTTGTGTTTGAAAATAAAGCGTAAGTGAAAGTGATTGGTGCCAATTTGGGACAGAAGCTTAGAGAGCCATTGAATGGTTCCTCTATCATTTTTCCTCCTCTGCTTCAAATTTTACAATGTCCCACATTTGGCTTGCTCTTCCAGCCTTAGTCCCAAGGTGAAGAGTGTGTGGAGCAGAGATTAGCTGAACTACATTATTCATAAATGTGAGTAAAGGATAAAATTTTGTTTTTGTAAGCCATGGGGATACAGTATTATTTGTTACTCTAGCGTAATTTAGTCTAAGGAGACTGATGTAGTGTTTTGTACTGAAATTAGGGTGCTGCTTTAACAGAAATTTAAGATGTGTAGCACTGACCACAGAGCCAGAGAGTGGGAAGCAAGGAAATTGTTCTTGGAGCCTAGAAAGATGACTACTCATGTTATTTTGTGATAAAACATTTGGTAAAACTGATATCTTCAATAACTTGGTAGCATAAAGTATACTGAATAAACTTGGGGCTCTAGGTGAAGGGAAACAAAAAGCATGTGTTGGTTGCCATTGGCTCTAGTTGCCAAGGTACCACAAGAAAGATGTGGGAGGGGCTTCCCTGGTGGCTCAGTGGTAAAGAATCTTTCTCCCAGTTCAGGAGCCGTGGGTTTGATCCCTAGTCTGAGAAGATCCCACATAGTAAGCCCATGTGCCACAACTACTGAGCCTGTATTTTAGAGCCCAGAATCCACAGCCACTAAAGCCTGAGTGCCCGAGAGTCCATGCTCTGCCACAAGAGAAGCCACAGCAACGAGATGCACGAGCAGGACAGCAAGAGAGTAGCCGTGCTACCCGCAACTAGAGAAAGCCCACTCAGCCACGAAGACCCACCATACCCCAAAGCAATAATCTGTTAAAGAGGAGAGACAGGAGATCAGAAAACAATCTGCTGATTCTCAAGCGAGGAAGAATGAAACAGTACAGAACCCCTAAGACTTTGTAGGTTTTTAACCCCAGTTTGGTAACATAAAACCAAAGGTATTTAAATGCAGCTCCCTGACAGGAACCAAATTGAAATTATGGTCATAATGCTCTTTGTATTTCTGATCATGCTGCTGCTGCTGCTGCTGCTAAGTCACTTCAGTCGTGTCCCACTCTGTGCGACCCCATAGATGGCAGCCCACCAGGCTCCCCTATCCCTGGGATTCTCCAGGCAAGAACACTGAAGTGGGTTGCCATATCATACATTCTACTAAAAAGGTTTGGGAAAAATTAGACTGAGGTTTTATGACCAATCCAGAAAGTCAGATAAAATTTTTTTCTTTAAACAACTTGTTATGTGACAGATAAGATCATTGGAGAGGCTTCTTTTCAATAATCTTCCAATCTCCACTCCACTTAAGCTTTTCCTTAGGAGACCTAGTGTTCTGGATTTCCACATCTTTGGTATATTCCTCTTTATTTCTTGCCTGTAATACACTAGGAGTCACAGTATTTTAATTCACGGTAAATGAAGAAAGTTGGTGGTAGGGAGAATGAAAAGGAGAGCGAGGACATTTGGTGGGGTCCATGTCTACCCTAAGGGCTGGAGTTCAGTCTTAAGCAGCCACGCTGTTTAGTTGCTCTGTCATGGCTGACGGTTTGCATTCCCATAGACTGTAACTTGCCAGGCTACAGTGAATCAAAATGAATCAAAGACATTTCCTTACGTATTTATTTATGGTTGCCTTGGGTCTTCACTGCTGCACAAGGGCTTTCTCTAGTTCCAGTGGGCAGGGGCTACTCTCTGCTGTGGCGCACTGGCTTCTCATCCTGGTGGCTTATCTTGCTGTGGAGCGCAGGCTCTAGGAACTTGGAGCACAAGGGCTCAGCAGTTGTGGCGCATGGGCTTTAATTGCTCCTTGGCTTATGGAATCTTCCTGGCCCAGGGATCAAATCCGTGCTGGACTGGAAGAAACACAAGCTGAAATCAAGATTGCTGGGAGAAATATCAATAACCTCAGATATGCAGATGACACCACCCTTATGGCAGAAAGTGAAGAGGGACTAAAGAGCCTCTTGATGGAAGTTAAAGAGGAGAGTGAAAAAGTTGGCTTAAAGCTCAACATTCGGAAAACGAAGATCATGGCATCCAGTCCCATCACTTCATGGGAAATAGACGGGGAAACAGTGGAAACATTGTCAGACTTTATTTTTCTGGACTCCAAAATCAGATTGCAGCCATGAAATCAAAAGACGCTTACTCCTTGGAAGAAAAGTTATGACCAACCTAGATAGCATATTTAAAAGCAGAGATATTACTTTGCCAACTAAGGTCCGTCCAGTCAAGACTCTGGTTTTTCCAGTAGTCATGTATGGATGTGAGAGTTGGACTGTGAAGAAGGCTGAGCGCGGAAGAATTGATGGTTTTGAACTGTAGTGTTGGAGAAGACTCTTGAGAGTCCCTTGGACTGCAAGGAGATCCAACCAGTCCATACTGAAGGAGATCGGCCTCGGGAATTCTTTGGAAGGAATGATGCTAAAGCTGAAGCTCCAGTACTTTGGCCACCTCATGCGAAGAGTTGACTCATTGGAAAATACTCTGATGCTGGGAGGGATTGGGGCCAGGAGGAGAAGGGGACGACAGAGGATGAGATGGCTGGATGGCATCACGGACTCGATGTGTGTGAGTCTGAGTGAACTCCGAGAGTTGGTGATGGACAGGGAGGCTTGGTGTGCTGCAATTCATGGGGTCGCAAAGAGTCGGACACGATTGAGCGACTGAAATAAATGAAATGCACTGGCAAGTGGATTCTTATCCACTGTAACATCAGGGAGGTACCCTCAAACCAAACATTTTCTCCTATTTCTGAGCCTCAGGAAACAAAGCAAATAGTATGTAGTCCAAGATTGTGCTTCTGAATACTTCCCCCAAAATGATGCAGTTAGTGAAAATTCTGTCTAGCTAAGGAATATGGAATTTTTAGTTTTAGTTTGTATGTATATTGTTATGCATCTTCATTCTTTCAAAAAAATATGCTTTTTTTTTTACAATGAAAGTAATACATGTTCACTGTAGAAAACAAATATACCGAAAAGAACACAGAACAAAAATCCTCATAACCCAAAGTTTTACTGTTAAGTAACACTATTAAGTTTTATTTTACTCACTAAGGATGCCAAAAAGGAAAAAATAGAAGTTTTACTTTACAGTTGCTGTTACATTTTAAAATTAACTTTAATTACATTGATACTATAGGAAGATCTTTTCTTTGTTAAAAAAAAAGAAGACAAGGCTAAAATCTCACTGGATCCCCATTTTCAGTTCTAATTTCCTGCCAAATATAATCATTTCAATAATTTATTGAGGATTTTTTCAGAACTTCTCAGCACATTTAGCCTCTCTTTCACTCTCCCATCTTCCCTGGGGCTCTTATAATATATACACACATATACATACAAATATCATAATATCATTTTGTGGTTCTTTCATATAGGTAAATGACAACATATTGTTTACATCATTCTAAAATTTCTTATTTAATTAAAAATAAAAAGCCTTAAATTTATTTTCATGTCAAAACAGAAAGATCTACTACAGATCGTCCCTGACTTACAATTTTTGACTTTATGATGGCATAAAAGTGATACATGTTCAGTAGGAACTTCTTCCAGTGCTGAACTGTGATCTTTCCCAGGCTCGTGATAATGGTGATCTGCTAGTCTCCCGTGGGCAGTGGCAGTGAGCCACAGCTCCCAGTCAACCTCATGAGCAGGAAGGTAAACAACCAACACACTGACAACCATTCTGTACACATACTGCCATTCTATTTTCACTTTCAACAAAGTATTCAATACATTACATGAGGTATTCAACACTTCATTGTGAAGCAGGCTGTGTTGGGTGATTCTGCCCAACTGTCGGCTAACGGAAGTGTTCTGAGGACATTCAAGTGCCCTGCTGGAGAGGCAGCCACTGGTGCCCGTTGATGTTGCATCTAGGGTAACTGAAGAGCTCAAATTGTGATGCAGTGCTGGACACTGTGTGCCCTCCTGGGAGGCGGCTCTGTCTCTGGGCCCATGCACACTGGCTCTCGCAGAAGCACCATCCCTGATGGTCTCTGGGTTGCCCATGTGGTCATTCTTCCAGTGTTGTGAACAACAGCTCCTAGGTTCTGTAGAGATGACTGATCCATAATAAACTCCTTATCAAATGATCTCTTTGTGTTCTCTTTCAAATATTCTTCCTCATTTCTCACCCCATGAATAGGCTGAGATTTTCCAAATCTTTAAGCTTCCTTTCGGCTTGGTCATTTCTCTCTTTCCACATTGTCCTATAGGCTGTCAGGAGGAGCCACACTGTACCTTTAGCACTTTGCTTAGAGATTGCTTCAGCTAAATGTTCATCTCACTGTTCCCAAGTTTTACNGTATGGATGTGAGAGTTGGACTATAAAGAAAGCTGAGCACTGAAGAATTGATGCTTTTGAACTGTGGTTGGAGAAAACTCTTGAGAGTCCCTTGGATTTCAAGAAGATCCAACCAGTCCATCCTAAAGGAGATTAGTCCTGAATATTCATTGGAAGGACTGATGATGAAGCTGAAACTGCAATGCTTTGGCCACCTGATGGGAAGAACTGACTCGTTTGAAAAGACCCTGATGCTGGGAAATATTGAAGGCAGGAGGAGAAGGGGATGACAGAGGATGAGAGGGTTGGATGGCATCACCAACTCGATGTACATGAGTTTGAGTAAACTCTGGGAGTTGATGATGGAAAGTGAGACCTGGTGTACTGTGGTTCATGGGGTCATAAAGAGTCAGACATGACTGAGCGACTAAAGTAATTGCTTTACAGAATCTTGTTGTTGTCTGTCAAACCTCAGAATCAGCCATAGATATCCCTTCCTTTTTGAACCTACCTCACATCTCCCTCCTCATCCCACTCCTCCAGGTTGATGCAGAGCCCATGTTTGAGTTTCTTAGCCATATAGCAAATTCCCATTGGCTATCTATTTTCCATATGGCAATGTAAGTTTCCACGTTGCTCTTACATACATCTCCCCCTCTCTTTCCCTCTCTCCATGTCCACAAGTCTATTCTCTATGTCTGTTTCTCCACTGCTGCCCTGGGAATAAATTCTTGAGTACCATTCTTCTGGATTCCGTATATATGCATTCGAAAATGATATCAATCTATTTCTGACTTACTTCAGTCTGTATAATAGGTTCTAGGTTCATTCACCTCATTAGAACTGACTCAAAGGCATTCCTTTTTTATGGCTGAGTAATATTCCATTGTGTATATGTATCACAACTTCTTTATCCATTCGTCTGTTGATGGACATCTAGGTTGCTTCCATGTACTAGCTGTTGTAAACATTGCTGCAGTGAACAATGGGATGCATGTGTCTTTTTCAATTTTGGTTTCCTCAGGGTATATGTCTAGGATGGGATTGCTGGGTCATATGGTGCTTTTATCCCTAGTTTTTTAAGGAATCTCCATACCATCTCCCATAGTGGCTGTATCAATTTACATTCCCATCAACAGTGCAAGAGTGTTCCCTTTTCTCCACACCCTCTCCAGCACTTATTGTTTGTAGACTTTTTGATGCTGGCCATTCTGATGGTACGAGGTGATGTCTCATTGTAATNTTTTATCCCTAGTTTTTTAAGGAATCTCCATACCATCTCCCATAGTGGCTGTATCAATTTACATTCCCATCAACAGTGCAAGAGTGTTCCCTTTTCTCCACACCCTCTCCAGCACTTATTGTTTGTAGACTTTTTGATGCTGGCCATTCTGATGGTACGAGGTGATGTCTCATTGTAATTTTTATTTGCATTTCTCTAATAATGAGTGATGTTGAGCATCTTTTCATGTGTTTGTTAGCCATCTGTATGTCTTCTTTGGAGAAATGTCTGTTTAGGTCTTTTTCCCACTTTTTGATTGGATTGTTTGTTTTTCTGGCATTGAGTTTTGGAAATTAATTGTATATTTTGGAAATTGATCCTTTGTCAGTTATTTCATTTACTATTATTTTCTCCCATTCTGAGAGGTGTCTTGTTACCTTGCTTATAGTTTCCTTTGCTGTGCAAAAGCTTTTAAGTTTAATCAGGCCCCACTTGTTTATTTTTGTTCTTATTTCCATTACTCTAGAATGTGGGTCATAGAGAATCTTGCTTTGATTTATGTCACCAAGTGTTCTGTTTATGTTTTCCTCTAAGAGTTTTATAGTTTCTGGTCTTCCATTTAGGTCTTTAATCCATTTTGAGTTTATCTTTGTGTATGGTGTTAGGAAGTGTTCTAGTTTCATTCTTTTACATGTAGCTGTCCAGTTTTTACAGCACCACTTATTGAATAGGCTGTCTTTGCCCCACTGTATATTCTTGCCTCCTTTGTCAAATATAAGGGTGCATGGGTTTATTTCTAGGCTTTCTACTTTGTTCCTTTGGTCTATGTTTCTTTTTTTGTGTGCTAGTACCATACTGTCTGATGACTGTAGCTTTGTAGTATAATCTGAAGTCAGGAAGATAGATTCCTCCAGCTCCATTCTTCTTTCTCAAGACTGCTTTGGCTATTTGGCATCTTTTGTGTTTCCATATGAATTGTGAAATTTTATGTTCTAGTTCTGTGAAAAAATGCCATTGGTAATTTGATAGGGATTGCATTGAATCTGTAGCTTGCATTTGATAGTATAGTTATTTTCACAATATTGATTCTTTCTACTCAGGAATATGGAATCTCTCTCCATCTGTTTATGTCATCTTTGGTTTCTTTCATCAGTGTTTTATAATTTTGTGTGTATAGTTCTTTTGTCTCCTCAGGTAAGTTTATTCCTAGATATTTAATTCTTTTTGTCACAATGGTGAATGGGATTGATTTCTTAATTTCTCTTTCTGATTTTTCATTGTTAGTACATAGAAATTCAAGTGATTTCTGTGTATTGGTTTTTTTATCCTGCAACTTTGCTAAATTTATTGATTAATTCTAGTACTTTTCTTATACTAACTTTAGGGTTTTCTATGTAAAGTATCACGTCATCTGCAAACAGTGAGAGCTTTACTTCTTTTCCCA
The DNA here is from genome assembly GCA_006410615.1 of Neotragus moschatus. Classification (NCBI taxonomy): domain Eukaryota; kingdom Metazoa; phylum Chordata; class Mammalia; order Artiodactyla; family Bovidae; genus Neotragus; species Neotragus moschatus. The sequence goes on from SJYA01000857.1 coordinate 841,494, forward strand.
TCTGGATTCCTTTTATTTCTTTTTCTTCTCTGATTGCTGTAACTAGGACTTCCAGAACAATGTTGGATAACTGTGGGAAAAGTGGGCACCTTTGTCTTCTTCCTGATCTCAGGGGGAATGCTTTCAATTTTTCACCATTGAGAATAATGTTTGCTGTAGGCTTATCACATATGTTAAGGTGGGTTACTTCTATGCCCATTTTTTGAAAAGTTTTAATAATAAATGGATGCTGAATTTTGTCAAAGGCTTTTTCTGCATCTATTGAGATTATCATATGGTTTTTATCTTTCAATTTGTTGATATGGGTATCACATTGCTTAATTTGCATATATTGAGGAATCCTTGCATCCTTGGAATAAACCCAACTGGATCATGGTGTATGAGCTTTTTGATGTGTTGCTGAATTGTTTGCTAAAATTTTGTTGAGGATTTTTGCCTCTATGTTCATCAGTGATATTGGCCTGTAGTTTTCTTTTTCTGTGTTGTCTTTATCTAGTATTGGTATCAGGGTGATGGTGGCCTTGTAGAATGAATTTGGAAGTGTTCCTTCCTTTGCAATTTTTTGAAAAGTTTCAGAAGGATAGACATTCGCTCTTCTCTAAATGTTTGATAGAATTCTCCTGTGAAGCCATCTGGTCCTGGGCTTTTGTTTTTTGGGGAGATTTTTTTAAAAAATCACAGCTTCAATTTCAGTGCTTATAATTGGATTGTTCATAATTTCTATTTCTTCCTGGTTCAGTCTTGGAAGATTGAACATTTCTAAGAATCTGTCTATTTCTTCCAGGTTATCCATTTTATTGCCATATGGCTGTTCAAAACAGTCTCTTAAAATCCTTTGTATTTCTGCATTGTCTGTTGTAATCTCTCCTTTTTCATTTCTAGTTTTGTTGATTTGATTCTTTTCTCTTTTCCTTGGTGAGGCTAGCCAAAGGTTTTTGCAATTTTGTTTATCTTCTCAAAGAACCCGCTTTTAGTTTTATTAATCTCTACCATTGTTTCTTTCATTTCTTTTTCATTCATTTCTACTCAGATTTTTTTATGATTTCTTCCCTTCTACTGTTTTGTTGTTGTTGTTGTTCTTCTTCTTCTTCTTTTTCCAGTCATTTTAGATGTAAAGTTAGGTTGTCTATTTGATGTTTTTCTTGTTTCTTGAGGTAGGATTGTATTGCTGCAAACTTCCCTCTTGGAACTGCTTTTGCTGCACCCCACAGGTTTTGTGTTGTCATGTTTTCATTGTCATTTATTTCTAGAAATTTTTTTACTTCCCTTTTGATTTCTTCAGTAACCTGTTGGTTATTTAGAAACATGTTGTTTAATCTCCATGTGTTTGTGTTTCATACAGTTCTTTTTTCCCTTGTAATTGATATTTAGTCTCATAGTGTAGTTGTTGGAGAAGATGCTTGATATGATTTCAACTTTCTTAAACTTATTGAGGTTTAATATGTGACTCAAGGTGTGGCCTATCCTGGAGAATGTTCCATGTACACTTAAGAAGGTTTATTCTTCTGCATTTGGATGGAATGTCCTGATGATATCAATGAGCTCCATCTCATCTAATGTACCATTTAACATGTTTCCTTATTAATTTTCTGTTTTGGTGATCTGTCCATTGGTGTAAGCAGGGTATTAAAGTCTCCTAATATTATTGTGTTACTGTCAGTCTCCCTTTTATGTCTGTTAGTGTTTGTCTTATGTATTGAGGTACTGCTATGTTGGGTGCATAGATATTTACAATTGTTATATCTTCCTCTTGGATTGATTCCTTGATCATTACGTAGTGTCCTTCTTTATCTCTTGTAATCTTCTTTATTTTAAGGTCTATTTTGTCTGATATGAGGATTACTACTCCAGTTTTCTTTTGCTTCCCATTTGCATGGAATATATTTTTCCATCCTCTCACCTTCAATCTATATGTGTCTTTAGGTCTGCAGTGGGTTTCTTGTAGACAGCATATATATGTGTCTTGTTTTTGTATCCATTCAGCCAGTCTGTGTCTTTTGGTTGGAGCATTTAATCCATTTACATTTAAAGTAATTAAATATATATGATATATGTGTTCCTATTGCTATTTTCTTAATTATTTGGGGTTGATTTTGTAGATCTTTTTCCTTCTCTTGCATTTCTTGACTATATAAGTCCCTTTAACATTTGTTGTAAAGCTGGTTTGGTGGGACTGAATTCTCTTAACTTTCGCTTGTCTGAAAAGCATTTGATTTCTCCATCAATTTTGAATGAGATCCTCGCCAGGTACAGTAGTCTTGGTTGTAGATTTTTCCCTTTTAGTACTTTAAATATATCCTGCCATTCCGTTCTGGTCTGGAGAGTTTCTGCTGAAAGATCAGCTGTCAATTGTATGGAGTTTCCCTTATATGTTACTTGTTGCTTCTTCCTTGCTGCTTTTAATATTCTTTCTTTGTGTTTAGTCTTTGTTAGTTTAATTAGTATGTGTCTTGGCTTGTTTCTCCTTGGGTTTATCCTGTATGGGACTCTTTGAGCCTCTTGGACTTGATTGACTATTTCCTTTTCCATGTTGGGGATATTTTCAATTATAATCACTTCAAAAATTTTCTCATACCCTTTCTCTTTCTCTTCTTTTTCTGAGACCCCTATAATTCAAATGTTGGTGTGTTTGATATTGCCCCAGAGGTCTCTGAGACTATCCTCAGTTCTTTTCATTCTTTTTACTTTATTCTGCTCTTCAGAAGTTATTTCCACCATTTTGTCTTCTGCTTCACTGATTTGTTCTTCTGCTTCAGATATCCTGCTATTGATTCCTTTCAGAGTATTTTTGATTTCAGTAATTGTGTTGTTTATCTCTGTATGTTTATTCTTTAATTCCTCTAGGTTTTTGTTAATCAGTTCTTCCATTTTCTCCATTTTGTTTTCAAGGTTTTTGATCATCTTTACTATCACTATTCTGAATTATTTTTCAAGTAGTTTGTCTGTTTCCTCTTCATTTATTTGGACTTCTGTGTTTCTAATTTGTTCCTTCATTTGTGTAGTATTTCTCTGCCTTTTCATTATTAAAAAAAATTTTTTTTAACTTATCGGGTTTGATGTCTCCTTTTCCCAGGCTTCAAGGTTTAATTCTTTCTTCCTTTTGGTTTCTGCCCTCCTAAGGTTGGCCCAGTGGTTTGTGTAAGCTTCGTATATGGTGAGATTTGTGTTGAGTTTTTTTGTTTGTTTTTCCTCTGATGGGCAAGGCTGAGTGAGGTGGTAAACGTGTCTGCTGACGATATGGCTTGTATTTTTGTTTTGTTTGTTATTTAGATGAGGCGTCCTCACAGGGTACTACTGGTGGTTGTGTGGTCTTGTGTTCAAGTGGTTTCCTTTGTGTGAGTTCTCACTATTTGATACTCCCTAGAGTTAGTTTTCTGGTCATCTAGGATCTTGGAGTCAGTGCTCCCAATCCAAAGGCTCAGAGCTTGAGTTCTTCTTCAGCCACATTCCAACAATATTTCTTCTGTTACAATTAAACTGGAGGCTCAGGCTTAACAGGAGGTCTTCTGGAATCTGAGACTGAGCTGTATGAGCTATCTGCTGAGTTTGTTTTTGCTGTTCCAGTTTCCAGCACACTGGGCTTCTTGTCACTTCCCCTGTGCTGTGTTTTCTTTGTGTTCAGCTTCTACCGCGGGAACTTTCACTGAGTTGGGCTTCTGCTGTGCTTGGCTTCCACCTCGGGGGCCCAAGCCGAGATTGTTTCAGCTAGGTTAAATCTGAGAATCGACACCATATATGTCAGGGGAGTGTGTAATTTCCTTGGTTCCATCTCACTGCAGCAAACATTTGAAGTGACGGATGGACCAGATGTGTTACATCTGTTTTGTTTAGAAAGCAAAGGAAAATACCTCCTTGAGGCATGAGGGTGGGTCGACCCAAAAGACATGAAGAGAAGAAAAGCCCTATCTAGTTTTTCTATTAGTCTTCTCCTGATATTTATCAAAACAATATTCACAGAGTACATTATGCATTAAAAATATCTTTTCCCAATGTATGCTTTGTTGTTTCACTTCTGTGGTGGTATCTTTCTTCCTTCCAAAAGTTCGCCTTTTAATGTATTCAAGTTGATCTGTATTTTCCTTTTTATCTTTCAGTTTTGTAGCTTTTAGGAAGACTTTACTGCAAGACTATAAATACATTCTGTTAGAATTTCTTCTACTGTTTTGCAACAACTACATATGTTTATATATATAATGAAATATTATATAAAATATATAATATATTATTACATTTAATATAATTGTTATATAAATTATGTATTACTTCATGACTCTCATTTTACTTAATTGATCAGAATTTGGTTTCCTACTGATTCCAGCTCTGTGTCTATATCTGCGGTTTTAGTTTGACTGATTCTGTCTCATTGTTGACTGTGTTTAATTGTTGTCATGATCTGTGGGGCTTAGGTCAGATGTAAACTTCTTCATGCAAATCTTTCATTATACCATAATAATTTTCCTTCTAAAATACATAAAATATACTCTTTTCTGCTTAACGATATTCAGTGGTTCCCAACTGAATAATTATATTAACAAACATTTATATAGCACTTGGGGCTTCCCTGCTGGCTCAGCAGCAAAGAATCCACGTGTCAATGCTGGAAGTGCAGGTTCAGTTCCTGGTTCAGGAAGAGCCCCTGGAGAAGGCAATGGCAACCCACTCCAGTATTCTTGCCTGGAGAAACCCATGGACAGAGGCGCCTTGCAGGCTACATTCCTTGGAGTTGCAAAGGATTGGACATGACTTAGCGACTAAACAACAACAATATAGCATTCACTATGTGCCAGGCACTGTTCTAAGGGTTTTACATGTATTAACTCATTTAACTCCAAACAAAACAAAACTATGAGGTAGGTAGTATTATTCTTTCATCCCCTTTTTAGAGATGAAGAAATCAAGGCACACTGAGCTTAAGTAATTTAGAAGAACTGGATATTTAACCATGATTTCTGGCCTGATATTAGTTTGGAATTGGATTTTTAACCTCTACATGACATTGTTTTCCTAACTGAGGTTCCCCATTGAATATAGAACTAAGTCAAAATTTCTAGCATATTTTCTCACTATCTACTTGATTTGATCATGCTTCTTTTTCCACCTCATCTTCTGCTGTCTATGACTCACCACACTAGACAAATTGTCTTATTTAACTTGCTGTGTGTGTTTATGACTTTGTTCCTGACTCAGTCTTTTCTCTCAGTCAGGAATATCCTAAATGTTCTTCATCTTGCTTTTTTCTTTTCATTCACTCATTTATATGGGGACTTCCCTGGTGGCTCAGTGTTAAAGAATCTGCCTGCAATGCAGGAGATGCAGGTTTGATCTCTGGGTTGGGAATATATCCTGGAGAGGGAAATGGCAACCCACTCCAGTATTCTTGCTTGGGAAATTCCATGAACAGAGAAGTCAGGTGGGCTATACAGTCCATGGGGTCACAAGAGTCAGACACGACTTAGTGACTAAACCATCACCACTCGTTTATATACGCTGCCAGCAGCCAGTCTTCAGTGCTGGGTTATGACATGTGTGTTCAGTCACTCACTCGTGTCTGACTCTTTGTGACCCTATGGACTGTAGCCCACCAGGCTCCTCTGTCCGTGGAATTTTCCAGGCAAGAATACTGGAGTGGGTTGCCATTTCCTCCTCCAGGGGATCCTCCTGACCCAGGGATTGAACCTGCATCTCCTCCATTGAGGGTGGATTCTTTACTGCTGAGCCATCAGTGCTTCCCAGTAATTAGGCAAAAGTCTATTGCAAAGACCTTTCTATTAATGAAGAGTGGTTATGGTTCAAGGTCAAGACATCACCTCCTCTAGAATCCTGTATTCTCTCTCTGGTCCCAAACTTCATTTTGGGGTTTCTCTAGCATTTGAAAGTCTTTATTACAGCATGTTTCACAGTATGCCTTCTTCAGGGTTAGTTGTGGATGAGTCATCTGCTTCTTGCAGGGAATATGTTTTTCACTTATACATTTATGACATATTAAAGAAATGGCAAAATGCAAAAGTAGGAAGTCAAGAGATACCTGGAGCAACAGTCAAATTTGGCCTTGGAGTACAAAATGAAGCAGGGCAAAGACTAACAGAGTATTGCCAAGAGAATGCTCTGGTCATAGCAAATACCCTCTTCCAAAAATGCAAGAGAAGACTACACATGGACATCACCAAATGGTCAATACTATAATCAGATTGATTATATTCTTTTCAGCCAAAGAATACACTCAGCAAAAATAAGACTGGGATCTGAACTTTAAGGAGTTCAGATCATAAACTCCTTATTGCCAAATTCAGACTTAAATTGAAGAAAGTAGGGTAAACTACTAGACTATTCTGGTATGACCTGAATCAAATCCCTTACAATTATACAGTGGAAGTGACAAATAGATTCAAGAGATTAGATCTGATAGATCTAATCAGGCACTTCCGTTCTAGGGTGCCTGGAGAACTGAGGACAGAGGTTTGTGACATTGTAAAGGAGGCAACTATCAAAACCATCCACAAGAAAAAGAAATGCAAAAAGGCAAAATGGTAGTCTGAGGAGGCTTTACAAATAGCTGTGAAAAGAAGAGAATCAAAAGGCAAAGGAGACAAGGAAGGATATACCTACTTGAATGCAGATTTCCAGAGAAAAGCAAGGAGAGATAAGAAAGCCTTCCTCAGTGATCAATGCAAAGAAATAGAGGAAAACAATAGAATGGAAAAGACTAGAGATCTCTTCAAGAAAATTAGAGATACCAAGGGAACATTTTATGCAAAGATGGGCTCGATAAAGGACAGAAATGGTATGGACCTAACAGAAGCAGAAGATATTAAGAAGAGGTGGTAAGAATATACAGAAGAACTATACAAAAAAGATCTTCATGACCCAGATAACCATGATGGTGTGATCACTTACCTAGAGCCAAGCATTCTAGAATGTGAAGTCAAGTGGGCCTTAGGAAGCATCACTACGATCAAAGTTAGTGGAGGTGACAGGATTCCAGTTGAGCTATTTCAAATCCTAAAAGATGATGCTATGAAAGTGCTGTACTCAATATACCAGGAAATCTGGAAAACTCAGCAGTGGCCACAGGACTGGAAAAGGTCAATTTTCATTTCAATCCCAAAGAAGGGCAATGTCAAAGAATGTTCAAAGTACAACACAATTGCACTCATCTCACACACTAGCTCAAATTCTCAAAATTCTCCAAGCCAGGTTTCAACAGTATGTGAACCATGAACTTCCAGATGTTCAAACTGGATTTAGAAAAGGCAGAGAAACGAGAGATCAAATTGCCAACATCCGTTGGATAATAGAAAAAGCAAGAGAATTCCAGAAAAACATCTACTTCTGCTTTATTGATTACACCAAAGTCTTTGACTGTGTAGATCTCGACAAACTGTGGAAATTTCTTAGAGATGGGAATACCAGACCACCTGACCTGCCTCCTGAGAAATCTGTATGCAGGCCAAGAAGCAACAGCTAGAACTAGACATGGAACAATGGACTGGTTCCAAATTGGGAAAAGAGTTTATCAAGGCTGTAATTGTCACACTGCTCATTTAACTTTAATGTAGAGTAAGTACATTATGTGAAATGCCGGACTGGATGAAGCACAAGCTGGAATCAAGATTTCCTGGAGAAATATCAATAACCTGGGATACACAGATGACATCACCCTTATGGCAAAAAGTGAAGAAGAACTGAAGAGCCTCTTAACGAACGTGAAAGATGAGAGTGAAAAAGCTGGCTTAAAATGCAACATCGAAAAAACTAAGATCATGGCATCTGGTCCCATCATTTACTTCATGGCAAATAGATGGGGAAACAATGGAAACGGTGACAGACTTTATTTTCTTGGGCTCTAAAATCACTATAGATAGTGATTGCAGCCATGAAGTTAAAAGACGCTTGCTCCTTGGAAGAAAAGCTATGACCCACTTAGACAGCATATTAAAAAGCAGAGACATTACTTTGCCAACAAAGGTCCATCTAGTCGAAGCTATGATTTTTCCAGTGCTCCCGTATGGATGTGAGATTTGGACTAGAAAGAAAACAGTGTCGAAGAATTGGTGGTTTTGAACTGTGGTGTTGGGGAAGACTCTTGAGAGTCCCTTGGACTGTTAGGAGATCCAACCAGTCAATCCTGAAGGAAATCAGTCCTGATTATTCATTGGAAGGACTGATACTGAGGTTGATGCTCCACCTGAGGCGAAGAGCTGACTCATGAGACCCTTATGCTGGGTAAGATTGAAGGCAGGAGAAGGGGATGACAGAGGATGAGATGGTTGGATGGCATCACCGACTCGATGAACATGAGTTTGAACAAGCTCTGGGAGTTGGTGATGGACAGGGAGGCCTGGTGTGCTGCAGTCCATGGCATCGCAAAGGGTAGGACATGACTGAGCAACTGAACTGAACTGAAAGAAATGGCTGTATTTCACTGAAGGAAAGCATGAAATTAAGAATGGTCTAAATATTAGATAGTGAGGTAGGAAAGGTAGATCTTCGTGCTTTTTAAAAATATCTTACATATTTCGGACAATCCAAATGATTAACAACCACATTAGGAATAGAAAGAATATTAACTTTATTTATTCTTTCTCTAACAGTAACTTTAAATGATAAAGACTCTTGAATGGGCAAAAAGATCCCTGCAGCCTGCAGACACTTAATTTCCTTAATTATAAGGAAACAGCAATTTACATTATTTATAAGGAAGCTATTTACATTATTTAGCTGTCAGACAGTTGCAAAGCTCTATTCTTTCACTACAGTAAAAAGAATAAAGCGAAGTGACAAGGAAATAGAAAAGATATCCTAATAGCTGCTTCTCATTATCAGAAAGATGACATCTCAAAAATATTTTTAAGAATGATTTAAATATAATATAAACTGAAGAAAATGGAAATATCCATCTTACCACAGTGGTGATTCAGAGTATAGCGCCAATTTAAATATGCAGATGAGCTTTCAAAAACTACTGAAAGTTATGCATTGTTAGCTTGAGTGTGTGTGCAAGGAGGAAAACGACTAAGATACAATGTTTCATAATTCAAGTATTTGAATTTAATTAGTCACATTTTCTTTTACCAGTGACTGATATGTGTCTGAGCTATGAAAGATGTTTCTGAGAGCCGTCAGATCAAGGGGGAATAAATCTACTTTATGTGTTTTATTTTTACTTTCTTTCCTCCTCTCTGACCACTTCAATTTACATTTATCCTGCAGCTTCACTTTCATCAATATAAAAGACAATACTCAGTGGCAAATTATACCAGCTTTTAGTCTGAAGTGGACATGTCTGTTATGTAAGAATAAGAAGATGAGAAGAAAAAGAACTTATCAAGCTGACTTTTTAAAAAGGTTTATTAATATTTTTTGTAAATGCCCCAAAGATGAATTATTTCTTTAGGCCTAAATTCTTTAAAGTCTTAGCATTTTTACTGCTCACTTAGAGACAAGATAAAAATCTTAATCAAAGAATATTTCTACATCCTTATTGGAGAATTGAATTCCTTGTAGTCTGGTGTCAGAAGAGCTTGCCGTTTGCCAGGAAGGTTCTTGGGCCATAACTACCTGCCTTGAAATGCAAAATCATCATCATTTACCTTCAAAGAATATTAGGGTACAGTACACATGACGTACTAGGCTAACCTTGCAAATTAGCACAGGTCCAGAGAGTCTGCAAGAAATTAGGTCAGCCCTGAAAGAAATCAGTCTGTGGTCCAATAAGCTTCTTAATCTTAAGTGGGAAATTGGGCTCACAGGGTGTAAAGGTTACTGTCTTTACAGGACGAGTAACAGTTTTCAGTGTTAAAGACTCCTTTTCCTAAGCCATCAAATATTTCTGATCCTTCTCTTAGACAATTTTTGGCACTGCATAACATTTATAAACAAAGCAAGTTCTGTACTAGTTGGAAACTCATACTTTAAATTTATAAATAAACTTACTATTGCCCATAATGCACGGAAAGAACTTCTCTTGCCCCCAAATAGGTCCTTTGAGGCCATCGCTTCCCCATCAGAAGAAAAGTCTCCTAAAATCCCCATTTAAAATGCAAAATTCTTTGAGAGTTACCACTTCAAGCATTAGTACACATTAATGTCCACAGGTTAAGGCTGAGTTAAATGCTCATGAATTTAAAATATAGTAATAATCAAGATAAGGCTGAAATACAAATGAATAAACAGAGTAGTCATAATTACTAGACACCAACATCATTCGCAGTTACAGACCTCAAAGTCCAATAAGAGGGACCAGAGTGTGCAATTGATTCTTAAACTATTTTCACTTCTGTTGCTAACTTTAGTTTGAGTGCATGGTGGTGGGGAAGGTTATTTTGAGCACAGCCTTTGGAGTCTGAAGGCAGGTCCCTGACCTTCCAACGGTTTACTCTGACCTTGGTCAAATAGCTAAACCTCCCTAAACTTTGGTTTCTTAAACTTTGAAATGGAGATATAGTAATACCCTAAATTGCAAAGTTACAATGATGATTAAATGGGGTAAATGAAATTACTTGTTTCAAATGCTTAGAACTCCTGGCATATATTAATGAGCATCATTATTAAGTGATCGAAATGGAAAAAGTATAGTTTGGATATGTGATCCTAAGTTTCTGGCTCTCCTATTCACTCTGTCTCCAGAATCCTCTCAGTTACCGCATCTAGCGGTGAGCAAGAGAGCAAAAACACCTCAGGAGTATATCATTGCTTTCTGGACGAGGTTTTTCTTTTTTTGCCCTCCAGGGGCCGCTGTATTTCCCCGAAAGCTCGCGGGATGCCTGGTTACCAAGAGACCGTCGCCAGGCAACCGCGTGTACACACACCCCAGGATGGGCCCGGGTCTCGTCAACATGGCGGCGCAAGGCACCTCCTCGGTCTCTTCACCAAACGTGTCTCCCACTTCAGTGTCGCCGGCCTCTCTGCCCCTGCCCTCTACTGGGATTTCGAAGTCGCCCCTGGAGTCGAAGGCGAGCTCTCTGACCCCACAGTCTCTTTCGGCCGGCCACGAGGACTTGTTGCCCCTCGCAGTATTTTATGGGCCGCTGGACGCAAAAAACCCACTCCTGGCCTCCTGTGAGAAGGAGATTCAGGAGTTGCTAGACTTCATGAAGAGAAAGAAGGCTTTAGCTACAACGGAGGAACAGAAATATGAGTTCCACCGGCTTTGGTAAGCAGAGGCAGGGCCCTGGGGCGGGTGCTGTCCGGAGAAGACAACTCCCAGGGTCAGAGGAGGAGATGCTCTGAGGAGGCAGGCGGTGGTCCCTGGAGCTTGTCGGTGTTGCGGATGCAGAGCCTGGCCAAAGGGCCCGGAGATACACACAAAGTTTAAGAAGTGAAGACTCGTCGCTATTACAATCCTTATTGCTTGGTAAATGTGTCTTGACTTCCTGCTCGGCTCAGAATAAAAGTCAACAAAGAAATATTTCATATTTCACCATTTCACACGATTCAGCATTTGTTCTGAGTGTCATCTAATTGCCAGTGCATGCCAGTGGACTTTTGGCTCACTCACAGGTTTCACAACTTTCCATGTTGTGGGTACAGTTTTGTATATGGAGGGAAAGGAATAACTTTGAGGTCACTTGGGTTCATGAAAAACTTAATTCTTGATGCCATGAAGTATGTCATTCTGTGAACATTTGTACTTTATTCCTTTTTCAAACTGCTGCTATTAATAGCATCACAGTAACTTGTTCTTGATTTTGTGACTCATACTGTACCTTTGCCTTTTTTGGATTCCATCGCCATGTTATTATCTTGAACTGCAGACTACCTGTTTTTAAGGCTCTTTCCTGTTTCTGTTAACCATCTTTCTTTTCCAGTCAAAACACATTGCAAATGGAACAGTTAGAAATGTAGGCAAGTGGCGAAGAATACTAGAATAGTCAATAGTTTCATCTTATATTTTTCATCCGTGTATTTAATACGAAGAAATAGTTTTAACTTATATTTATTATTCATTCATGGATTTAATTGCATATTTATTGAGCACTTCCTAAATATCAGGTTCCATTCCAGGAACTAGGAAAACATCTAGTTAAAAAAATATACAAATCCATATCCCCATGGAGTATGTATTTTTGTGTCTACAAATAGCCATTAAACAAATATGTAAGGAAATTATTTTATAAGGAGGTGAGTGCTAGAAAATTAGAGAAAATGAGAGCAGGGAGGAAGATAATGGTATCAGGTGGGTGCTATAATTTAAAATGGGATGGCAGGGAACATGGTCAGGGAAAGTCAGGAAAAGTGACCTTTGAGAAAGATGAGAGGGAGGTATGGTAGCAAATGATAAGATTTCTGTACAAAGAGTTGGCCACCCTGGGAGAATGGCAAATGTGAAGGTCCTGAGGTGCGATTGTGACTGTGGGATGAACATGTTTGGGCAGGAGTGAGGGAGATGAAGAGTTAGTTTTTAGATATATTAAGGTTGAGCTGTAATTCACCATACAGGTAGAGTTATTTGAAGGTAGTTGGATATGTGGAGTCTGGGGGTCAAAGGAGAAATACATTTGGGATTCATCAGCGTATGGATGACATTTAAATTTTGATGTTTGATGGAATAGCTAAGGGAGTGAGTGTAGATGGAGAAGAAGAGAGTCCAAGGACTGAACTTTGGAACCCTCCAACACTGACAAGTGGGGTAGATGGAAAGAAACTGGTAGAGACTAATAAGGAGTGGCCAAAGAGGTAGAGGAAATCCAGTGGTGTATTGGAAGCCAAGTAGAGAAAGTGCTTTAAGAAGGAAGGAATGACCAGTCAGTTGTGGCAAATCCTGCTGATGGGCCAAGTAAAATGAGAACCAAGAATTGACTAAGGAAAGCACATTACATGGCTAAGATACATGTACACACATGTGTGCTAAGTTGGTTCAGTTGTCTCTGACTTTTTGCAACCCCATGGATTGTAGCTGGCCAGGCTCTTCTGTTCGTGGGATTCTTTAGGCAAGAATACTGGAGAGGGTTGCCATGCCCTCTTCCAGGGGATCTTCCCCACCCAGGAATGGAACCTGCATCTCTTACATTTCCTGCATTGGCAGGTGGGTTCTGTACCACTAGCGCCACCTGCGAAGCTCAAGCTACAAATATTTGTATTTTAAATGTTTCCGTTTTTGTGTCTTAGATTATAGTTTATCTTTCCATCTCCACTACCAACATTCCGGTTCAAACCATCACCATCTCAAATTTTCTCTGCAGCCGCTTGAGTCTCAAATATATCCTTCACAGAGCAATCAGGGTGACCTTTATAAACAAATCACCCACTCCCTTATCTAAAGATTTCTGTTTCCCATTGCTTTTAGAATAAAATTATGACTTTTTCTGGTGTCTTCCAGGGTCTGAAGCTCTGGCCTTGCCTGCCTCTTTCATCTCAGCTCATCCCTCACTTCTCTCCCAGGACTTTCCAGGAAATCAGACCTCTGTTTATCATCCCAGGGGCCTTATATTTGCTGCCTCCTTTGTTGCAAATGTTCTTTCCTCAATTTTTCAAGTATCTGGCTCCTTTTCTTTCAGGTCTTAGTTTGGTTGTTACCTCCTTAGAAGGTCTTTCATATCTAATGCAGGGTTCACCCATCAATTTATACTTTCATTGAATATTCATTTCTTTTTGTATTGTCCATCTCTCCTGTTAGAATGTAAGCTTCCTGTTGAGTTTAGATGGTGATCCACTTTTTCATTGCTGTATCTCTAGCACCTAGCCTGAGGGTTGGGGTACTGTGAACATTCAATGAATATTTGGCATTGAAATAATTTAAGAATTATCCTTTTTTTTTCCTCAATAATTGTTGATCTGGGTCAGTTGGTAAGTACAGTATTGGCCCCATCTTCAAACAGAGACTCACAAACATTAAGGGTTGACATGGACTTTAGCCATCTAACTTCTCATATGTTTAGGTATTTATTTACAGAATAATTTTTTATTGAGTGCCTACTATATGCCAGGGCCTGCACTGTTGTTGTTGCTGTTTAGTTTCTAAGACATGTCTGTCCCTTTTGTGACCCTGTAGACTGTAGCCCGCCAGGATCCTTTCTCCATGGGATTTTCTAGGCAAGAATACTAGAGTGAGTTGTTATTTCTTTCTTCAGGGGATCTTCCCAACCCAAGGATGGAACCCCCATCTCCTGCTTGGCAGGCAAATTCTTTACCACTGAGCCACCAGGGAAGCTCTAGGGCCTGCACCAATTATGGGTTATACAGTGATGAGCAAAATAGATATGGGAATCTGTGCTCATGGAGAGAGGGAGAAAGACTTTTAATGAGTCACTTTTAATAAGTCAACACACAACAAGCGCTGTGAAGGAAGAAGCTACTGAGAATTTACATGTGCCATGTATTGCCCTAAGTCCTGGGGATTCAGCAGTGAACCAGACAAAAACCTCCTGCCCTCTTGGTGCTTATATTCTAGAGGGGGGCATAAACAATAAACATATTAAATAAGTACATTTTGTGGTATCCTAGAAAGTGATAAATGCAAGGGAGAAAAAGAGAGGAAAAGTTATGGAGTGGGAGATAGGAGGTTGCAATCTTCAATAAGGTGGTTAGAGTAGATAACAGTTGAGCATAGGCTTAACGGGAACATAGTGGAGACCTGCCTTCAAATGAATGGTGAGGGTGGTGACATGAAGCTGAGATTAGAAGGCTGCCCGCAGTCAACCAGCAAGGAAAAAGAGGATAAACAGAAGGAACAATCATGTGGGAGGATCTTGGCAAGAAAGAGGTGGGGGCCTTTGCAGGAGTAGACAGAAGCCTATTTAGCGCAGTGCGGAGAGTGTGGGTGCAGTGGTATGCGATGAGATGAGAGGAGTAGATTGGGGTGTGCAAGGTTTTAGAGGCCATTTATAGAGTTTACATTTACTCCAAAGGCAATGAGAAATCGTTGCTTAGTTTTTGGCAAAGAATTAACCATATATGATTTTGTTTTAAAATATGTTGTTGACTTAGTCCAAATGGAGTAACGATGGCAATGTGGAGACCAGTTAGGAGTACTGGAGGTAGGAGTTGCTTTTATAACATATTTGACAAGATGGTTATTTTTTAAAATAAAAAATTGCTTATTTTTATGACTACAGAGTCTTATATAAGTATAAAATTTGTAGTACCTAAAATACAGATTTGATCATACCAGCAATGTCCTTAAATTTGGAGTGCAATGTATTTTAAAGGCATGCTTTTGTTACAAGCACACAAAATTTTGATTTTTTTTATATAGTTATGTTTTTCTGCTTTGCTGCTGCTAAGTTGCTTCAGTCGTGTCTGACTCTGTGCGACCTCATAGACGGCAGCCCACCAGGCTCCCCCGTCCCTGGGATTCTCCAGGCAAGAACACTGGAGTGGGTTGCCATTTCTTTCTCCAATGCATGAAAGTGAAAAGTAGGAAGTCGCTCAGTCGTGTCCGACTCTTAGCGACCCCATGGACTGCAGCCCAACAGGCTCCTCCGTCCATGGGATTTTCCAAGCAAGAGTACTGGAGTGGGGTGCCATTGCCTTCTCCTTTCTGCTTTAGAAAATTCTAAATATCCAGCAACAGTTGTAATCAAATAGCAATCAAAAGTGTATTAACAACATTTCTTAAATGATGTGTGTTACATCATGTATGTTATATTTTTCCTATTTAATCATCATGTAAGCCATTTCCCAATAAGCAATTTTAACTTGAACTTATGGCTCACTTAAAAAAAAAAAGGAAATTGTGTTATGAGTGATTTATAAAGTTGGTATTTTTCTTTTATGAGTAATAGACCTACTCATCATTATCTCATCTGTAAGGTTTGGGAAGAAAGAACTCTTTCAAGTGTGTAATTTAAGAATTCTACCTTAAATTTCTTGGATTTACTATATTTATTATAATGCATTTCATGAAACAGAAATCAAAGTGAAAAAGGCAAAACAAACCCAAACAAATTTACCTTTTTAAAATTCTGTGGGCGTGTTTTCCACACTCTTTATTTGGCATGATTACATGTATATATTTTACTACCTTTAAATATTATTAATGTGTCCATGAAGGCAGGAATACCCTGTATCCTCCTCCTCTCTTGTCAATGAGCTATTATCATTTAATTTTTTTTTTTTTTGAAAGTCGCTCAGTTGTGTGTGACTCTTGAGACCCCATGGACTGTAGTCCTTGGAATTCTCCAGGTCAGAATACTGGAGTGGGTAGCCTTTCCCTTCTTCAGGGGATCTTCCCAACCCAGGGATCAAACCCAGGTCTCTCACATTGCAGGTGGATTCTTTACTAGCTGAGCCATAAGGGAAGCACAAGAATACTGGATTGGGTAGCCTAGCCCTTCTCCAGGGGATCTTCCCAACCCAGGAATTGAACCAGGGTCTCCTGCATTGCAGGCAGATTCTTTACCAACTGAGCTATCAGGGAAGCCCCATCATTTAGGTAATTCATTGACTTTTATTTTTTTACATGTTTTCCTTGAGGTTGTTCCATTAATACCCCAATGTGTACCTGATAAGTACTTGAGCCATCTTCAGTCCTTAAGTTTAGCTTCTTGCCTATATTAGTCAGCTTGGGCTACTAAAAATACTGGAGAGGGTTGCCATGCCCTCCTCCAGGGGATCTTCCTGACCCAGGGATCAAACCCACATCTCCTGCATTGTAGGCAGATTCTTTACCAACTGGGAAGCCCAATTACTAACTTCAGTTCAGTTCAGTGGCTCAGTTGTGTCCGATTCTTTGCGATCCATGGACTGCAGCGCCCCTGGCCTCCCTGTCTATCACCAATTCCTGGAACTTACTCAAACTCATGTCCATCGAGTCAGTGATGCCATCCAACCATCTCATCCTCTCTCATCCCCTTCTCCTTCTGCCTTCAATCTTTCCCAGCATCCAGATCTTTTCAAATGAGTAAGTTCTTCCAATCAGGTGGCCAAAGTATTGCAGTTTCAGCTTTAGCATCAGTCCTTCCAGTGAATATTCAGGACAGATTTCCTTTAGGATGGACTGGTTGGATCTCCTTACAGTTCAAGGGACTCTCAAGAGTCTTCTCCAACATTCTTCAAAAGCATCAATTCTTCAGTGCTTGGCTTTCTTTATAGTCCAACTCACATCCATACATGACTACTGGAAAAACCATAGCTTTGACTAGATGGACCTTTGTTGACAAAATAATGTCTCTGCTTTTTAATATGCTGTCTAGGTTGGTCATAACTTTTCTTCCAAGGAGTAAGCATCTTTTAATTTCATGACTGCAGTCACCATCTGTAGTGATTTGGGAGCCCTCTAAAATAAAGTCTTCCACTGTTTACCCATCTATCTGCCATGAAGTGATGGGACCAGATACCATGATCTAGTTTTCTGGATGTCGAGTTACAAGCCAGCTCTTTCACTCTCCTCTTTCACTTTCATCAAACGGTTCTTTAGTTCTTCTTTGCTTTCTGCCCTAAGGGTGGTGTCATCTGCATATCTGAGGTTATTGATATTTCTCCTGGCAATCTTGATTCCAGCTTGTGCTTTATCCAGTCCAGCATTTCTCATGATGTACTCTGCATATAAGTTAAATAAGCAGTGTGACAATATATAGTCTTGACTGTACTTTCCTGATTTGGAACCAGTTCATTTTTCCATGTCCAGTTCTAACTTGCTTCCTGACCTGCATACAGATTTCTCAGGAGGCAGGTCAGGCAGTCTGGTATTCCCATCTCTTGAAGAATTTTCTACAGTTTGTTGTGATCCACACAGTCAAAAGCTTTGGCATAGTCAATTATTACTTAGTCAGTTTGGGCTTCCATAGCAATATCCCATAGACCGGGTGACTTAAACAACAGAAATTTGTTTTCTTATTTTTCTGAAGGCTAGAAGTCCCAGATGAGGGTCTGGCAGCGTCAGTTCCTGGTGAGAGCTCTTCTTCTGGCTTAAAAGATGTCCACTTTGTTCTCATATAGTCTTTCCTCTGTGAAGCACACACAGAGAGAATTTGTGCCTATCTCTTCTTAGATGGATTAACCCCAGTGGACCAGGGCCCCACCCTTATGACCTCATTTAGCCTTAATTACTTCCTCAGAGTCTCCATCTCCAAATGCAGCCACAGGAGGGATTAGGGTTTCAACATGTGAATTTTGAGGAGGCATTCATATTCAGTGTATAATACGTTTTTTACTAAAAATTTGCAAGATAGGCTTGGACAACTATTAAGAGAAGTTTAGATTTTTCCTAGAGGCATTTATAATTTCCAAGAGAGAGGGAAGGAGTAAATATTAACTAAATGGGTGAACAAAATAAGCAATAATCTGCTTCCCTTTGAACTCTGGTTAGAAACCACATAGGAAACATAACCCTAAATGGACTGACTGGACAGTTGAGCCTTTGAACTCTCTATAGAAAAGCATAAAATAAAAACAAAGAATTCTTTTCCCTAGTCCTTCATCCCTTCATTCTTTCTGTCAACAAGTATTTATTGAGTGCTGGCATATACTAGATATTCACTACTCTTGGGGCTGGGCAGTGACTAAACCGATGAAGTCCTTGCTCTCAGGGAGTTTAGATTCCAGGGGACTGGAAGGCACAGTTATATGTTGGCTAAGAATATAGATATACTCTGCCTCAGTTTGATCAGCTGTATATTTGGGATATTGATACTACCCATCTCAGTTGTGAAAATGGAATGAAAAATACTCATGTTGGCAAAAGACCCAGATTAGGCAGCACAATATTGAAGGAGGAGAAATTTGGAGGACTGACACTAGCTGACTCCAAGACTTACTACATTAACTGAGACAGCATGGCGTGGGGAAAGAATGGACAAACAGGTCAAAGGAACAGGATAAAAAGCCCAGATGGATGCAAATATAGTCCACTGGTCTTTCACAAAGCAGTGATGGCAATACAATGAAGCAAAGTCATTTTAGCAAATGGTGCTGCAATTGCATATCCACATGTGAAAACCATACCTAGCTATAGACCTTACACCCTTCCCCAAAATTAACTCAAAATGGATCAAAAACCTAAAGTAAATTCTATGCTGTAAAACTCCTAGAAGATAATATAAGAGAAGTCGAGATGACCTTTGATTTGGCAGTGGCTTTTGAGGTACAGCGCTGAAGACATCATCCATGAAAGAAAGAATTGATAAACTCAACTTCATGAAAATTAGAGTTTTCTGCCCTGTGAAAGACACTGTCAACAGAATGAAAGCCAAGCCACAGACTGGGAGAAAAAACTTGCAAAAGACATATTTGATAAAGGACTACTATCTAAAATATACATAGAACTCTTAAAAACTCAGCAATAGGAAAACAAACAACCTGATTTTGAAAATGGGCCAAAAATCTTAGCAGACATCTACCCAAGGAAGATAAATAAATGACAAATAAATATATGAAAAGATGCTCAAAATCAAATGTTATCAGGAAGATGTAAGTTAAAACAACAGTGAAATACCACTACACACCTCTTAGCATGGCCAGAATCCAGAACACTGACAATACCAAATGCTGACAAGGATGTGGATCAATGGGAAAATTTTCATTCACTGCTGGTGGAAATGCAAATTGGTAAAGCCACTTTAGAAGAGAGTTTGATGTTTTCTTGTAAAACTAAACATATTCTTCATATAATCCAGCAGTTGTGCTCCTTAGTATTTACCCAAAGGAGCTGAAAACATTCCATACAAAAATCTGCACGTAGATATTTATAACAGTTTTATACAAATTGCTAAAACTTGGAC
Source organism: Neotragus moschatus (assembly GCA_006410615.1). Classification (NCBI taxonomy): domain Eukaryota; kingdom Metazoa; phylum Chordata; class Mammalia; order Artiodactyla; family Bovidae; genus Neotragus; species Neotragus moschatus. Next base: position 861,152 of record SJYA01000857.1, read on the forward strand.
ACAAGATGTCTCTCAGTAAGTAAACTGATAAACTGTGGCATATATAGACAATGGAATATTATTAATTGCTAAAAAGAAATGAGCTATCAAGCCATGGGAAAACATGGGTGAATCTTAAATTCTTATTACTAAATGAAAGAAGCCAATTTGAAAGTACTACATATTGATACTATATGATTCCAACTATATGGCATCTTGAAAAAGGCAAAACTATAGAGAGAGTAGAAAGTTCAGTTGTTGTCTGGGGTTAGTGGGGAGCGAATGATGAATAGGCAGAGCACAGAAGACTTTTAGGCAGCAAAACTACTCTATGATTCAATGGTGGATACATGTCACTATACATTTGTCCAAAGCCATATAATGGATGGCACCAAGAATAAACCCTAATGTAAACTAATGTAAACTAGGGACACTGCGTGATAATGATGTGTCAATGTGTTAATTGTAACAAATGTACCACTTTGGTGAGTGATGTTAATAATGGAGGAGGCTGTGCATGTGCCAGAGATAGGGGTATATGGGATTATCTCTATACATTCTGCTCAATTTTTCTGTGAATCTAGAACTACTTTAAAAAATAAAGTTGATTTTTAAAAATGCATACAAAGAGTCAGTCCTAGTGTTCATAGCAGCAATATTTATAATAACTTAAGATATGGAAGCAACCTAAGTGTCCTTCAAGAGATGAATGGATAAAGAAGATATGATACACACATGAACACACACACACACACACACACACACAGTAATATTACTCAGCCATAAAAAAGAATGAAATCTTGCCATTTGCAACAACATGGATAGACTTGGAGGGCATCATTATGCCAGGTGAAAGAAGTCAGCCAGAGAAAGACAAATACTTTATGATATCACTTATATGTGGAATCAAAAAAATACAACAAACTAGTAACTATAATAACAAAGAGACTCCCAGGTATAGAGAACAAGCTAGTGGTTACCAGTGGGGAGAGGGAAGGTGTGAGGGGCAAGATAGAGGTAGGGGATTAAGAGGTACAAACTACTGTGTATGCTACAAGGATATATTGCATAGCACAGAAAATATAGTCAGTGGTTGATAATAACTATAAATGGCATATAGTTTTTAAAAATTGTGAATCACTATGCAGTACATCTGAAACAAACTATATCTCAATAAAAATATTAAAATTTTAAAATCATTAAAAATACATATAAAGAGCTGTCGGTGCTTGGTACAAAGGAAATAATCCTTAGAACCATAATTACATTTATCAATAATTAGACATTGACAATATGGCACATTAGGAAGCACAGGGAGGAAGGATGGGGGGAAAGGATAGTTCCAGAGTTTGGGATGGACATGTACACACTGCTGTATTTAAGAAGGATAACCAACAAGGACCTACTGTACAGCATGGGGAGCTCTGCTCAGTGTTATGGGGCAGCCTGGGTGGGAGGGGAGTGTGGGGGAGAATGGATCCATGTATCTGTATGGCTGAGCCCCTTCCTTGTTCACCTGAAACTGTCATAGCATTGTTAATTGGCTATACCCCAATACAAAATAAAAAGTTAAAAAAAAAACTTAGCACAAGGTAAGTTTTTGAGGATTGCTTGCTAATTAATTTAGGTTTCCTGCTGACTTTGAAGATATCGTTTTATTTTATAATTTTTACAGTGCCACCTCTTTGTTTAATATCTGGACCAAATACGCCCCCCGGCTGCCAGCTGCCTATTACAACGAGAAGCTTCTGAAGGTTGGAGATAGCCTTTGTGAAATGAAAGTAAGTACCTGTGGAGTAAAAAGAGCCCAAATGAAACTAATTTGGCTAATCATTATTATTATTGGATAGCATTCCTCTTTTACACAATTTGATTTTTTATTGTTGTTGGAAAAATCCAAGGGAATACGTAAAAATTTTAATGAAGCACAGTGACAAAGAAAGTGTTCACTTTAAAATTTTGTATTTGGGATTCTCCAGAGGTGAGAGGTTCCTGAACAGAAAGACAGTTGACTGAGGCTGAGCAGGAGCACAGCCCATAGTTACCAGAGGGTGTGGTAGGCGCCCAACAGGAAATGCTGAGTCATCATGTTCCTACCTCATACAAAGGAGCCCAGACACCACTTCCTGTTGTTTTTCACATGGCTGACCTTGCCCACAGCCCTTGCAGGGCCTTGCTGCTGTGTTGCTTGCTTCCAGGTGCCTTGTTTCAATGACCTTCAGCTTCTTCTCAACACTTTGCCGTATGTGATTGCAGCAGTCATGCCATACAGGCCCCAGTTCTTACTCAAGTGTTTTATTCCAGCCGAGTTCCTGCCTTATTTCTAGTTCCATTATCAATGCCCTGGTATTGGATTGCTGTGGACACATGGACGTGGTTTGATAAGACCACACCGAGGCTGGGTTTTCAGTTAATGAAAATGTGAAATTTTCCCCATAACCTCTGGCTTGGGCCCAAATTATTCCAAGTTAAATATGATATCTTTGGCACATGTATTAATAGGCTCCTTGGACCAAGTGTTATTTTATACAAAGTGATTTTAGGCCAGACATGGGAGGTATTCTGTCTGTTACCAAGCCAGGTCCGTTTTCCTGACATGAAGCGAGCCAAGTACTGAGCCGCTGAGGTTTGCAGCAGAGAAGCAGTTTATTCACAAGGCAACCAGGTGAGGAACAAGTCTCAGATCTGCCTCCCGGAAAGCGAGGGAGTTGGGATATTTATGAGATATCAACAGTGTGGTCTTAGGCTCAGGGAAAGGTGATTGGAGGTGGGGGGAAAGGTGAAGTAGTCGGAGTTCTGCACAGGTGCACCTGGGTTATGTGTGTATTCAAAATGGAGGTGCATAGCCTGATGGGAGCCCAGAGCTTTTCAGCCTCTGACGTCAAAAGGCTGGTCAAGAGATGCCTGGGCAGGCCTAATTTTAGGGTTAGGGGCCTCAACCTTCCCCCAGTTGGCTGGCTCTAGGCAAGAGCTGACTCTAGTTCCTGTAAAACAACTGGACAGCCTGAAGCTCTCTGTTCAGTTCAGTCGCTCAGTTGTGTCTGACTGCAACCCCATGGACTGTAGCACCCCAGATTTCCCTGTCCATCACCAACTCCCAAAGCTTGCTCAAACTCATGTCCATCAAGTCAGTGATGCCATCTGATTCTCTTCCATTCTCCTCCTGCCTCCAATCTTTCCCAGCATCAGGGTCTTTTCCAATGAGCCAGTTCTTCCCATCAGGTGACCAAAGTATTGGATTTCAGCTTCACTATCAGTCCTTCCAATGAATATTCAGGACAGATTTCCTTTAGGACGGACTGGTTCGATCTCCTTGCAGTCCAAGGGACTCTCAAGAGTCTTCTCCAACACCACAGTTCAAAAACATCAATTCATCGGTGCTCAGCTTTCTTTATAGTCCAACTCTCACATTCATACATGACTACTGGAAAAACCACAGCTCTGACTAAATGGACTTTTGTCGGCAAAGTAATNCTCCTTGCAGTCCAAGGGACTCTCAAGAGTCTTCTCCAACACCACAGTTCAAAAACATCAATTCATCGGTGCTCAGCTTTCTTTATAGTCCAACTCTCACATTCATACATGACTACTGGAAAAACCACAGCTCTGACTAAATGGACTTTTGTCGGCAAAGTAATGTCTATGCTTCTCAATATGCTCTCCAGATGGGTCATAGCTTTTCTTCCAAGGAGCAAGGGTTTTTAAATTTCATGACTGCAGTAACCATCTGCAGTGATTTTGGACCCCTTCAAAATAAAGTCTATCACAATGTTTCCATTGTTTCCCCATCTATTTGCCCGTGAAATGATGGGACCAGATGCCATGATCTTTGTTTTTTGAATTTTGAGTTTTAAGTCAACTTTTTCACTCTCCTCTTTCACTTTCATCGAGAGGCTCTTTAGTTCTTTGCTTTCTGCCATGAAGGTGGGAGGGTACGCAGTTAAGGAAAGAAAAAAAGAAAGAGAAAAAAATAAGCTACGTTAATCAGTGAAGGTAGTTTACAAACAAAGGGCTTTTAACAAACTCTTCCCTTATCTGTTGTTCTGTAAGACAAGCTCATGAATTTCTATTTGTTATGAGCTTCTCTTAACTCTTTGGGGGCACAGTTTCAAATTGTCTAAGTCTACAGTTTCTCAGCTTCATTTTCCTCCTCCATTTCTATTTTCTGGGCTTGAATCTTTTTGGAAATTTACCGAATAGAGGCAAAGATGCAGAGGAACTTGCATAAGGGAGCACTAAGATCTATTTTCAGCTGCCCAAATTAAAGAATCCTCTCAGCTCCATGTAATTGGACTATGGTTCTTAGAGACTTGAAAATGCAGAGTTTGGGAAACTACAGAAAAAGAAACCAAGTGGGATCCAACTTGTAAGCTATATTCATGTGAAATGGAATAACAGTTTTCACAAGAATTAGATGAGTGCCCTGCTCTTTATTTTTATGCTTCTCAATATAATGAGGCTTCCCTGGTAGTTCATATGGTAAGGAATCTGCCTGCAGTGCAGGAGACCTGGGTTTAATACTTGGGTCAGGAAGATCCCCTGGAGAAAGAAATGGCACCCTACTCCAGTATTCTTTCCTGGAGAATTCCATAATAAGGAGCTGGTGATACACAACACGGTCTGAGGTTGTTTCAGGAGTATCCAGATGGGTGAAGGGAGGAAGAAGGAACATGTTAGAAGCTGATAAAGCAAGTTGATAATCGGTATTGGCCAAGCATTCAGAGTATTTCAGGTAGAATATCTAAAAGATTTACTAAAGAAACAGAGAAAATGTTTTAACTACTTTTCACTGATGGGAAAGTGGGCCGGTAAAGGTATTTATAACCCTGGAAACAAACTTGAGTGGTTACTTTAGTTTCTAGNATAATCGGTATTGGCCAAGCATTCAGAGTATTTCAGGTAGAATATCTAAAAGATTTACTAAAGAAACAGAGAAAATGTTTTAACTACTTTTCACTGATGGGAAAGTGGGCCGGTAAAGGTATTTATAACCCTGGAAACAAACTTGAGTGGTTACTTTAGTTTCTAGAATCTATTTTTATTTTAGTTACAGTAAAGCTCATCTTGTTGGACTACTCTTGTTTTGAACCTAGATTTTGAATTCATTATGTGAATCAAGTTAGAATGGAAAAGATTCAGAATTAATTAGTGAGCAAGTAATAAACAAATCAATAGAGAGAGGAACAAAAGAGCGTTTTGTCTCTGAATCTGCCGAGGGGCAAGGTAACCCAAGAGGCAGTTCACACCCAGGGCAGCTGCTCTTCCTGGAAACACAGTCGCATTGGAAGAAGCAGAGGAAGGGCTGTAGCTGACTCATCTGTGGAGCCCTGCTGGCATCCACCGCCCTGAAACTCTCCAGGTCAGCTGTGCCCTGTGGGCTTCAGAAATGAGGCATCTGACTTTGTAATGGGAACCTAAGCATGCATTAGAACAGACGGGAATCGTTAACTAACAACAGCTCAAACTGATTGGTCCTGATGTAACTTCAGAAATGGGACATGAAAGAGCCAGCTCATCACCTGCAGTCTTCTCTTCTCTTCTCCCTTCTTTCTTTTCTTCCTTCCTTTTTTTCCTCTTTTTCCTCTTCCTTCTGTTCTCTACCCACTCCCATTTTTTCTCCTCTCGCTAGCTGCCCTCTCCCACCTGTCCTTTCTTTTTTGGAGCTTAGGAGGTATCAGAGAAGCAAGGCTGGTTGAACAGCTCCTCCACCTCTGTGACTGAGTTGGTGGATTACGATCCTCTGTCGAGACTGAACCTGTTGGATTTTGAGTATATCCAGGTATTACCACACACAGTGCCCTAGGGAATATCCCCATCTTTGAAGTCTTATCTCATGGTTGGTTTGTTGTGAGGAGAATTAGATAATGCACATGAATTGCCAAGAACAGTGTCTGTCATGGGTGTGTTCGGAAATAGTTGTGACAATATTAGTAATGATGTGGTGGAAGTAATAGTGATCATAGTAATTATCAACATTGCCATTATTGAGAATAATGTGAACGTTGGGTGTGCTAAATTGCTGCAGTCATGTCTGAGTCTTTGTGACCCTGCCAGGCTTCTCTTCCATGGGATTCTCCAGGCAAAAATACCCGAATAGGTTGCCATTCCCTCCTCTGGGGGATCTTTTAGACCCCAGGGATCAAACCCACATCTCTTCTGTTTCCTGTATTGGCATGTGGGTTCTTTAGCACTAGCACCTCCTGGGAAACCCAATGTCACCTAATTTTAATAATGATAAGAAAAATGGTATTTTAAAACCTTCATCGAGCCCTTTTTTTTAAATTTCAGGAATATAAATTGGCCCTTTTACAGTGCTATGGCAGATATCTTCAGCAGTTCAGCATCAACTTTGATGAGAACAAAGCAGACGTGAATCAATTCAAAACTGTCTTTTTCCCAAAAGGCTTTGGAGACAAAACTGCAGCGCATACAGTAAGATGAAAGTGGTAGCTAAAATAGCTCCCGTTTATGATTAGCTATGCAACAGTCTGTTCTTTAGCTGACAGCTTCTCAGTGTCTTTCATTTGCCTCATGTGTGTGTTATTTACCTGTGTACTATAAGTTCTTAATAAACATTTTCTGTGCTGGATGAGAAAGTGCACTTATTAACTTTTGTAAAGATGCTTTGGAGAATTTGTCACTATAATCACTTATTCATCCAGTAGGCAGTTTTATTATTATTATTATAACTAATATTGGTAGAACGCTTTTACTCTTCAAAGTACTTTGGAAAACATTAGCTTCTCACAATAACTCTATGAGTTAGATACTGTTATTATCCCTATTGTATAGGAGAGAAAAAGAAAGCTAATCACACAGTATAATAACTAGTGATTCTGGAGAGGAAACATAGATCTTTTGATATGAAAAAAAAAACTTGCTTTTTTCTGGTATACCAGCATTATTATGTTAATTGCTACTAATGAGTCACTGGTTGAGCAGTTACAATGTGCTAGGTAGTCTTCTAAATGCTTTATATGAACTGTTATCTTGCAGCCTCATTGCAGTCTGAGATAGGTACTATTATGCCTCTTTTACAGATAAGAAACTGAGGTTTATTGGAGAGTAAAAAACCTAGTTGTTTTAAAGCAATAGACACAGTTGGTGTTTGAACCCTAATTTGTCTGATCCGAGGCTGTGTTATTCCAAACTTAATGTTTATTCTAGGTCTTGAAAACAACGTGTGGTTTAATAAGCAGAAATGCTGAAGCATGTTTGAAGGCACATTCAGTTTGTCTGTGATACAAGTGCATGAATGAGAATAGTGAGCAGTGTGAGTTGGTGCTTAATATGGAGGGGAGGGGTAGGTTTCCTGATACCAAGAAATAATTGGAACACTAGCTGATTGTCCTACAGCTCAACTTGATTCTGACTCTACAAAGAGATGGAGTCAGATTCCACAGGTTAAGGGTTCAGTCTTACAAGACCACTCCCCATTCCACCCCATCCCATACTCACTTCAGATGCCAGTTGCAAGCTCCAGTTGTTGCCTCTGTTTCTGACTGACTGGCTATAAATCAGAGGTTCCTGCTACCCATCTTTGGGTTCAATAATTTGCTGTAGTGGCTCATGGAACTTGTGAAAACATTTTAGTTCTTAGATTACAGGTTTATTATAAACAGGCATACTGTAACTCAGGAACAGCTAGAGGGAAGAGATACATAGAAAAAGGCATGGGGAAAAGGCGTAGTGCTTCCATGGCCCCTGCAGGCACCCCACTCCCAGCACCTCCATGTGTTCATCATCTTGGAAACTTCCCAAACACCATCCTTTTGGGTTTTTATGCAGGCTTCGTTGTTGTTGTTCAGTCACCAAGCCATGTCCAGTTCTTTGAGACCTCACGGGCCGAATTATGCCAGGCTCTTCTGTCTTCCACTATCTCCTGGAGTTTGCTCACATTTATGTCCATTGAGTTGGTGATGCTATATAACCATCTCATCTCTGCTGCCCCTTCTTTTGCCTTTAATGTTTCCCATCATCAGGGTCTTTTCCAGCAAGTCAGCTCTTCCCATCAGGTGACCAAAGTGTTGGAGCTTCAGCAACAGTCCTTCCAATGAATATTCAGGGTTGATTTCCTTTAGGATTGACTGGTTTGATCTCTTTGTAGTCCAAGAGAGGGTTCACTGCATAACTGTGATTGATTGAATCATTGGCCATTGGTTGTAGATTCAACTTCCAGCCCCTATCCCCTTCCCTGGAGGTCAGGGGATGGGACTGAAAGTGCTAAACCTCTAATCACATGGTTGGCTCCATTGGCAACTTAACCTCCATCCTTAGCCACTTTCCAAAAGTCACCTCATTAACATAGCCAAAGATCTTTGTCACTCTCAACACTTAAAACAATTCCAAGGGTTTGTGGGGGTTGTGAGCTAGAAACTGTGGATGAAGAACAAACATATATGAGAAACATATTTTCGCCATCTGATGGCCAAATATATATTTCTTATAAATTGTACTATCTCAGTGCCCCATTGAGAAGAGTGCTGAATGAAAAGTTGGAACTTTTGAGCCCTTGCCCCGCCTACTACCCTGGCCCAGGCCTCCATATCTCTTATACTATTGTATTATCATTCTTACACTCAACCTCCCTAGCTGTGAAATCAGTTTCGTGGTGGCTAGAAATATATGTATCCAAGCAGACAGTCTGCCTGGTAGAATAAGGCTCATTTGTGTTATTAAGAGTGTACACTCACACAACTTTAGTAGTTCTGTTGTTTCTCTAGCCAAAATCTCTCTCCTGAACTCCCCATCTATCCAGGTAACATCATAAAGATCTCATAATCAACATGTCCCAAATTGAACAAACATCTTTTCTCCAATAATTGGCTCCAGTCCATCACCCAAGAAGTAAACCATTGCAGCCTCTTCCTCTCTCTTACCTCTCACTTCTAATTGGATATGAGATAATCCACATGTCATGGATCTTAGATAAGACTTTCTCTTCATCCCCACTTCAGGGCCCTTTTGTCTCTGGACAACCTCAGAAGCCTTCGATCTCTGCTAGCCTCTTGCATGTAGCTTTGTCCCCCATCTGCTTTGCATCTTTCATACTTTTGTCAGAATTTATTTCTAAAAAGTGTAAATCAAGTACTAGTCCACATTGCTTGGAATGGTGTCCATGTTCTAACCACAGACCACTTCTATAGCTCAATTTGTCTTAAACCTTCTTACCTAACTTTAAAAAAGACTTTCAGCTCAGTGACCACAGCAGTCACCTTAAGCATCCCTAGCACTGTGTGTGCCTAGAAGGGTTTTTCCTCTGTCAGGAGCCTTGTCGTCCTCATCTTTGACTCCCTGTTGCTTAGCAGAGTGTGGCAGACAGAGGTGTTCAACAAACATTTGCTGACAGAATTGAGTACATACATAACATCTGAACTAATATGTTAACATACCATTAGGGAGACTTTTAAAAATTGTTTCCATGCTATAGTCTTGGAAGTAGGACTTTGTACTTTTTTTTTTTTTTTTACTAAGGAAAGATGATCTTAACTAAATGGATGGTTTGAATAAACTTATTTTACCAAGTTTCTTTCCATGTGTTAGTCCACTAAGCTGCTATAGACAAAATCCAGAGATTGGATGGCTTAAACAACATTTATTGCTCATGGTTCTGGAGACTGGCAAGTCCAAGATCAGGGGGCTGGAAGACTCTGTGTCTGGTCAGGGCCTGCTTTCCCGCTATGTTCTCATATGGCAGGCGGTGAGGTTTCAACATATACATTTTGGAAGGACACAAACATTCAGTCTCCTGTAGTCTACTGATCTATTGAGTTAGTTATGCATAATTTGTTTCCATTTTAGGTTTTTACATTTTAAGAGGTGCTTTCCTAAGTTGTATAAACAATATTTATATTCTTTTTTTGTCATATGTTTCAGTTTCATGCTTTAAATGGCAAAAATATTTGCAACTACCAGCTGGTCTGTGACAGTGATGTGAACCTGCAGAATAAAGAGTCTGTGATCCACTGTCTGCAAATCTTGTCCTCCTTCAGGCTCATCATGCAGGTGGCTTTGCCACAGGAGCACCTGTGCTGGATTATCTTCAATGGTATATATCAATGTTCAGTATTTTATTTTTCATTGTGTCTTTCAGGAAGTCATTTAAATGCCAAATTTGATGGTGACTTGATTACCTTATGATTTAGATAATGTTCATTTCATAAGAGGACAATGGTGGGCTTTGTTACATTTTTATCACATTTTTGTTTGTCCTTATGAGCAGGGACTCATACAGCAAGTGTGTGAGTTTTCTGCTCAAAGGAGGATCAGAGCTGTGGAGATAATCAGTTTCACATATAAACAAAATAAGGGGCCACAGTTAGTAAGTTGATATTGGGTTGGCCAAAAGTTCATTCATGTTCTTTTATAACATCTTACAGAAAAGCCTGAACAAACTTTTTGGCCAAATAAATCTAAGTGGAGAAGGATCAGAGGGCCCTTGCAGATTAGATTATTTCTAAGCATCATCTACTTATTGGTCCTCTCCTCAAATATTTTGGCCAGTGACTAGGGCTTCCTACATATCAACCTTTTCCTCCTACTTGTTTTTGAGTGAGGAACTCTGAGAATGTGCATGTATATGTGTATATGGTTTATTTATATACATATATATGCATTGTATAGATAGACATATGTATGCATTATATATGTCTCATAAAATGAATCTTATCTAAATCTTATCAAAATGTAACCTTTCTTTTTTTTTCTTTTAAGAGTTACAATTTAAATTCAACTTAAATCCTCTTTAAAATTACAATTTGAAGTTATAAGGAGTAACCTGCAATATTGTTCACTGGATCACATATTCTTGTAAGAAAAAGAATGACAGTCTGTTCTGAGTTTATAAGACAAGGGCAAAACAACTTGAAAGAAAGCATATTGGGCTTTCTCTCATCCATGGCAACTGACAGTATGTTTCCTAGTCTTTTCCTTCTTCACTGTCCCCAAATAATTTTTTTTTTGACATTTTGACTATAATCAGACCTTACATTTGCTACCGAGATGAGATGAGAGTGTCTCTGGGAGACATTTTCCAGGCCAGTGATTGTTAAACTTTTGCATCCCATCATCATCAGAGTTGCCAGGGCCAAGTCTCTGAGTGAATTGCTCATGCATTTTTGCAGGGACTGAGCCAGAGCGGAGCTTCTGTGCTCAAGAAAGGGCAATAGACCTGAGGGTTGTGCCCTGGGGTCAGGCTCTGCTTAAGAGGTGGAGATGATGCCGTGTGACTCCCTATCTGAAATCCTTCAAAGATTCCCACAAAACTACCGCCCTCCCATTTTCTTTTTAAAAAAGATAGAACAATTCCTGTGTCTTCCACATCCTTATTCTGCTGTGTGTTTTTGCTTTGGCATCATGTTCTAGATTTTATCCCGTTTCCTAAATATTTTCCTGCTCAACACTATGGTTTTAGAATCTAGCCATGTTCCTATATGTAAACCTGGTTTGTTAACTGCCTGCTGAATTGTATATTCGGCAGAGACCCATAATAAAGATGGGCACCTGGTTTGCCCTGCCTCTCTAAGCTTACAGATAATTCTGGAGTGAGTATCCTCACATCAGTCCTTTTATAGACCCATGTGAGAGTTTTCTGGGATGTACGCCCAGGAGTGGGGTTGCTGGACTGTGGGAGATACATGCACTTAGTGTCATCAGTTGTCATCCCTGTTTTAATTAATTCATCTTAAACTTAAGTATCAGGCATTGTTCTAGGTGTTAGGGCTACAGGAGTGGACAACACTCTAAACCCCTGTTTCTCATGCTGCCATAGTACTTCAGAGAGATGATAAATCAAAACTAAGTGATGTGTCAGGTGGTGATGAGAACTGTTTGTGTGTATGCTCAGTCTTGTGTGACTTTTTTGTGATCCCATGGACTATAGCCCACCAGTCTCCTCTTCCATTGGACTTCCCAGTCAAGAGTACGGGAATGGGTTGCCATTTCCTTCCCCAGGAGATCTTCTCGACCCAGGGATCAAACCCTCATCTCTTGCATTGGCAAGCAGATTCTTTTACCACTGAGCCACCTGGAAAGCCCCTGATGATGAGAGCTATGGAGGGAAATAAAGTCTAGAAAGGGATTTATGAGAGTGATGACTGGTCTGGGGCCTGGGCTGCAATTTAAAATAGAATGGTTATAGTAGACCTCACTGGAGATTTGAACAAACACCTGGCTGAGACATCTGAGCATTCAGGGCAAGGGCATTCCGACTGGAAGATGAGCAAGTGCAAAGACCTTGTAGTTTTAAAACTTTGGAATTTGAGTTGTGAAAAAATGACCTGCAGTCAATTTCTTAAAATACATTTGAACTTTCCTGCTAAACATTAACACTCTTTAATTGACTATTATACAATTATAAGAGTTGGTTTCTTAAGTTATTTAATCAATCTTCGTTCTTTCACAAAATCTAACTGGGTAAATGAATATTGGATAATATTGGATAATATCTGACTTCCCAACTAACCTGAACCCAAATCATGTAAGCCTTCAAATAGTCAAATTATTTTGGTGGTGGCTGTCTTTGATGAAAAGGAATCACATGTCAAGGAATCACTTGTCACAAGTCACAAGTCACTCTGTAAAGGGATTTGGTTAAAACATCAAACTAAGTTCCAGAGGCATTCTGAGATCATAAAGATTCAGTCTGTGCTCCATTTTGAACCATTCACTCTGTCCATTGGGCTTCTGCAGTGGAATCTGTAAGCCATGCCAATATCCTGAACCATTAGGGAAGAATTCCATTATGGTCAGGATGCACTAGGGGTGCAAAGATTAAAGGTACATCTTAGAAGTACCAAGGGCCCTTCTTGTTCTTGAGGGTGGTCTCTGGGGCTTTCTGAAGCCCCCCAGTTCCCACTGCTGAATGTTTGTCTTGAGTTCCCTGCTCACACCTGTGTCATGTGTTTTGTGAAGAGTCACATGTCTCCAATGCATATCCTCACTAGGTGATTTTTTTCCTAAGTAACACAGTTATACAGATCAGGTCAACAAAGCCAAGTTAAGAACGCTGAGCCTGAGCTCTTACTAGCTGAGGAATTTTTCCCTGCTGGATCTTACTGGAGATAAACAATTCTACGTCATGAGAGCAGGCACTGCTGGGAGCCAGTGTGGGAATCCCACCCATGACAAGGTCATGTGGCAGAGATTCCCCCTGAGTTTCCCTGAGCATCTACACCCCCCAAAATTAGGAAACCAAGATATGCCTGCTGCCAGGAGCCAGCGTGGGAATCCCACCCGTGACAGGGTCATGTGGCAAGAGACTCGATGGGCAAGGATGATTCGAGTCTCAGGTTTCCCCCCTGGTCTCTCCTGAGCATGTACCCCCCAAAATAAGAATCTGCCTGACACTGTACTTTTCCTATTCTTCTGACACTCTCTGGAAAAGGTTAATTCAAGGCTTTAGTCTTCTGCATTTGAAAGGAGTGTTTCAGCTCAACCCCTGATAAACTTAAAATGCTCTCATTTGCCTAACAGGTTCCCCATACCTTTTGCAGCTTGTGAATTGCTTACAGCCCCCAACTGCGAGGGGCACGAAGCTTAAGTATCTTAAAGTTACAGAGCCTTTTTTTAAGAGCTAAAAAAACATATTGGTGACAGGATTTCACTGTTGACTCAATGATTGCTGCCAGACCTCCTTATTCTTCTTTTGGGCACCTGGGAGGATGTTAATCAATTAAATGGGATATGGAAAAAGATGTATAGTAGTTTTGATATTAGCAACACTAGACTTTTGAGTTAATTACTTTTCTTTTGTTATAAATCAATGTACTCCTCTTATTACAAATTGCTATATAAGAATGCAACTTTATGTGGTGCTTTCTGAGAATGGCACCATTCTTTGGGAAGAAAAACACTTTTAACACAAATAAGCCTTCTGGTTAACAAACCATTATCAGAAAAGGGCCGTAAAATGTTAATTGGCCTTTTGGCCAGAAGATGATGTAAATCACCTAAGGCTTGTGTATACAACTATGTATGCAGAAAAAAAAAAGCCAGGTTTTGATAAGAGTCTAGGCTGCTAACACTGCATAATTTTGTATTACCCCTTGATCTCTATGTATCAAAAAAGGTATAAAAGGCCTTGAAGGACAATAGGGGCCGGAGCCAGTCCTTGGGAGGACTGGTTTCCCTGTGTCTCTTTCTCTTTCTCCCTCTCCCTCCTCCTTTTCCAGCTGAATTCCCATCTGGGGCGTGGAGGCTCACCATGTCTACTTACTTGCCCTGGCTTCTAAGATCCATGTGAGGGGTTGCCCAAGGTGGGGCACCCCCCGATATTCAAGAGGACGCCAGTGGCCCATGTAGATGGTGCAAACCTCTTGTCTCAAGGTTTTATTGGCTTTCCATGTAAACCAAGTTATTCAGCCTCTTTTCTCCACCTAAATTTTCCCACTATACTATTATTTCCTAATCTTATATTTCTGAATAAATAAGTTTTTCCTTGCCGACTCCGTCCTCACTTCGAATTCCCTGGATCCACTGGGGCTGGACCCTGACAAGGCATGTTAAGGATGCTGAGGACCTGAATGTGAAGGACTTAATTGCATTCTATGTGAACTTTATGGTTATTTAAATATTTAAGATTTTATTCAGTATATTTTGGTCACTGATTTGTGTCATGTTTATTATGCTAGCAGGTGTATTGTAATCAAGGGGTGTGTGTTTGGAGCAGGTGCTATTTTCTCAGAAGCTTTTTAAGTTTAAAAGTGAACATAGGATTTGTAATTGTTGGACTTTGGTGGTTATGAATTTTAGATCAGATATTTCATGGGAAATATTTAGATTGCTTGCTATTATAGTTAAATGCCTTTTTAAAGCATGCTATACTGTCTTTCTGAAGTAACTTAGCAGCAGCAGCATACAGTCTTTTGGGTTATGTTTATAGCCTGATAATATGTTTTCTATATAGAAAGATATATGGTGATGTCATTCAACACTTGTCCTCCAAATGCTGCCATGAAATGAGCTGTCCATCTTCATTTAATTATTGACCTGATTTAAAAAATGATCATACTTGAATGATCTTACATAGGAATTGGAAATGGCATTTTTCATCAAAGTGCTTATGGGACATACTTAAAAATGTGATAGATATTATATGAAACAGCAAATGAATATAATGTAACCTGTTTATGAGTTTCTTTGTTGAGTTTTATCTTATATGATTAAATATGTATTCTAGTCTTATTTAGAGATAAATCTTTAGTTATGCAACTGTGAGGAAACCATGGAAACCAATAAAATTTTATATGAATTAATAAAACCACAAAGTACATACATTATGCTATTAAAATATCCTTTGTTCAGTATATTTCAAAACTTAAACTTATGTCTTGCTATGGAGCTTGATCTGCATTTTACTGGAAGAGCCTGGACTGTAACTTATGGCTCTGTTACTAGTTGGCTAAACAAACACCTCAACTATGTCCCAGTCATGAGCTGGCTTTGTTTTATAGTAAGGTTTGGGTTTCCCTGGTGACTCAGAGGGTAAAGCGTCTGCCTACAATGCGGGAGACCCGTGTTCAGTCCCTGGATCCAGGGATCCCCTGAAGAAGGAAATGGCAACCCACTCCAGTACTCCTGCCTGGAAAATCCCATGAACTGAGAAGCCATGGGGTCGCAAAGAGTTGGACACAATTGAGCGACTTCACTTTCACTTCTCACTGACCAGTACTTTAAAATGCTTTAGAAAGTAAGACTAATTATTATTAATATTAATATTAATTCTTTTAAAAATTTATCTGCAAGTTATAAAAAGTTTTATAATGATTATAACTTTGGTCATTATCAGATTTTCTCATGAGAGTCATTTGTTTTGGGAACTACCAACTTAAACTATAGAAAGTGGAATGTAAAGTTCTATCATGTGACTATAAAACATATTAATCTTTTTCTCCATCTAGGTACCATTTACATTTATACTATTTGCAGAAAATTGATGATCAGAGGTCATTCTTCCAAGGTATGAAATTTACTGTCAGAATATCTTCCCCTGTATTTCCTGGTTTTCTTAAGACTTTTGTTAGCATTGAATGCTAAACAAAGAAAATTTAATGACTTAGTGTCACAAAAGTTAGTGGCTGTATTTGTATTACTAGGTAAACTGTTTTTAGTTTTCCTTTAACATGATCATAAATAAAAATGTAGACAGTAAAGTATTCATGAAAAGAATTTCCCAAATGGATAGATATTTCTCCTGGGTCCCTCAGTCTTTCAGATTAGTTGTAACTTGTCAATATGATACTGAATATCCATCTAATAACTATATCTCTAGGTAGGGTAGCCATCCATTCTAGCTTGTCCAGGACAGTCCTGGTTTATGCCTGCTGTCCTGGAGTAATTATTAATAGTGCTCACTTTTACTTTTAAAAGTATTGTAGTTTGGATGGTAAACTATGGTTAGCCTGTGTGTGGCTTGCTGTGGAGGTCAGACCACATTTGTTTGAAGAACTTGGCCTGTACTTATGGCCCAGATGCTTGATGGGTGAACAAACACCTCAGCTATGTCAGTCATGAGCTGATGTTGTTTTTAGTAAGATTCGCACTCACCAGTACTCACTGCTCAGTTTTTAGCTGGAGGGAATGGCTTCTGTTGACTTCCTTACCATGTTGGTAGCACCTTTGTCTGCAGGAGACATATTTATTCGCTGTATTCACTATCCAGTCATTTGAATGTAGGCCGAGAAAGGACAATATTCTCTCCTCGAGACCACGCTTGAGTTGTTGCTGGCATTTGCAGCGTTGCTATTTGAGTCTTCACTGCTGCTGCTGCCATTGCCTTCTCTGTGAGTCTTCTCTATTGTATGTAAAAACTTGCTCTGAATATTTGGACACTCAGGACAGATATTATTTTCCTTATTTCCTCAAAACATAGCCAAGTATCTTAAAAATTGACACTTAAAAAAATAGATGCCAGGATATTTGCATGCTTAATGGATAGCATTAATTGTGTGTTCTCTCTGTTTTGTTCCTGGCATTTAGAAGCTCTATTACTGACAGTGACTTAACAAACTCTATGCCAGCTTTCTGAGTGTGAATTAAAACAAGGAGAGGCTGTACCGTGCATAATGTCAATTTGGCCTACAGACTATTCCAACGATTCTCCATTCAGTTCCAGATGATTTCCTGAAAGGAATTTAGGAAATCTCCTGTTGTGCTTGCTGTGGCAACAAATAACTGCTCCACAGAATCACCACAGTTTGGTCTGCTTATAACATTCGTCAGGCAAGGCTTTGAAGGGCAGAGATGTCTGTGCCAACATGTAACTGTTGGTGTTTGTACTTGCTAATGCTGAGGAAATTTTGATTTAACGTGATAGCCATCTTAAAATAATTTCTTATTTATATTCTGTGTAAGATTTCTTCTCTCCCCCTCGTATAACATGAGTTTCTCATTGACAGAATAAGGAAGGCCGGAAGGAGGATCATTTCATAGACCCAGTCTTGTGGAGTGGGAGTCGGGGGAATGAGGAATGCAAGAATTTGGGGATGGTGGGTGGCCGCACAGTTGGCACTTGCAGATCAGGCTGGAATTCTTTCAATGTATGTTCAGTGTACCAAGATTCAAGGAAATTAATTTTTTACCCTGAAACTCACAAACCCTCAGCTGATGAGTCGACTCCTGAGCTGAGACTCTACATGGACCCGATGGATCCATTTAATGGGGACGAGCCCTTGGCAGTCCGGCCCCATCTGAATCCTCCTGATTTTGTAGCTACTTGAGAGTTCAAATCCATTACAGTCCAAAACAGAAGGAGAAACAGACATGGGGTCCTCAGATTTTTAGTGGTGTCACCCCAAAGCAATCTAAACTCCTATTCCTATAGGATTTGGTAATTATGATTACCACTTGTTATTACTGAGTATTTACCGAATCCCTACTGTGTGCTAAGTGCTGTGTGAAGGGCTCTGCATACACAATGATGCCTCGGTAGTCTTACGAGGGTGAGACCTTAAGACTGTCATTACTGTCCTTTGTTGAATGAATGCTTACCCTCTCTCAGGTATGCTTCTAAGCCATTTTCACGTATTATTCATTGAATTCTCACACCAGCACTTGGAGAAGGTAGCATTATCACTTTTATCTTACAGATGAGGAAGCTGAGGCTTGGAAGGGTTAATCTGCTCAAGGTTGCATATCTAGTTAAGATAGTTAGAGATGTAGCTGAGGCCAGGGCTGATGCCATCAGAACAGGGCGAGTCTGTTGACAAGTTCCATGACCCACCCTGTTTTCCTTCATCTCTGCAAATGGAGGAGTTGTATGGAAGCTCCTGTATACAATGTTGAAATATTTTCTCTTTTATTTATTTGGCTGCACTGGGTCTTAGTTGTGGTGTATGGATTCTTTATTTTAGTTGAAGCATGTGGGATCTAGTTCCCTGATCAGGAATCCACCCTGGGCCCCTGCATTGGTAGCACAGAATCCTCGCCACTGGAGCACCAGGGAAGTCCCTGAATATTTTCTGACACGACTCTGAAGGCGTCCTGAAGACCAAGACTGCTCAGGGCTCTTCCTAGGTGGGAAGCACTTTTGACCTGAAGCAAGGCCACCAGCATACACTTAGCGAATGCAGGGAGGGCAGTTTTCTGAAGCCCGTTTCTCTGAAGACACGCGGCCATTTGCTTTCCTTTATGGTAAAGGCTGTAGTTTCTTCTAAGGCATTTGCAACTGTAATATAGTATTCAGCAAACACTAAAGAACTCAGTAGAATCTATTCATTCTAAAAAATGTTGATTTCTGTTTCACTTTCCTATGAAACTGAAATAGCTTGATTACATTTGTGGCTTGAGCAATGGTTGTCAGATTCTTCCACAGACCATCACGTAAAGTTCAAGTCCAGGCTTTAAAGTGCCTCTCTTTGCTCCCCTCAGAGGCTGTGAACTGAAATAAGTGACGCTGCACTGCCATCTTGTGGCTTAGCTGGTTAATCCTTGTATGGCTCTTCCTACTGGTCACCTTACCCATGCTCTTGCTAGGCTCCTAAAATTTAGTTTTTTTCAAAGTTTTGTTTTGTTTTCTTTTAATGAAGAGACTAGTCCTGCTGAGATAATCAAATTTTTGTTAATAGAAATAATTCTTTCTTTTATGGGCGAGAAAAAAATGCTGCAATCAAATTAAGTAGTTTTGTTTTTTTTTTTTTTAATGGCATTTCAGCTTTGAAACCTGAACGATGGTTTCTCAGAACCTCAGTGGAATGATGACTTTTCTTCTCTTCATTGTAGTTGTCCCGTGTAGTGGGAACAATCCTGCTGCCCTTAGGAGTCCAGAGACCCAAATTCCAGCCCCAGCTCTGTCACTTCCAAGCAGTTTAGCCTCTTGGAGTCAGATTAGGTTACTTTTAAGGTTCTGTCTGGCGCTAAAATCTGTGATGTGGGATCTTTTATACTAAATCTGAGACCACACCCAAATATTATGTGAACAGTTGGTAACTGTAGCTAGTTTTATTTTGAAGTATGAAATTTTGAATACCAGGAATCCTGAGAGCTTTGAAAGCCACATGGATATAAAGGGGGAAAAATTTGTACATGATTTAATCACACACCCTGCAAACCACAACTATATGAATGCAAAAATCCACAATAGGATTTCTTTATAGCAGATAACGTGAAACTCAAGAATTTTGATAACTGTTAATTGCATTTTAGTTCACAGTGTGGCAAAATTAGCAAACAATGACAGAAACAATTAAAGCAGCAATAAAGCAATCCCAGGTTGGCTTAATAGAGATATAGGGACCAGAACCAGAGAGTGAGAGTTTCATTTTATTGTGGTCTAGTCATATACTGTACAGGGACATTGACCACCTCAAATAATACCAGGATAAGAGAGGGAAGCTCTGTCCAGGGAGGATAGAAGTGCTTGAGGATCTTTGTCCTGGAGAGTGCTGGGGGAGCGAGCAGGCTGCATAGGTGCTTTCAGATTCTTGGAAGGCTGTATAATTGTCAAGTTGAGTCTTGAGTGGTCTTGTGCTGTTCTAGAAGGCATAACTAGGACGAATGCATTGGAGGTGTATCAAGGTGATTGCATTTCAGGTTAAAGAAGATCCTGTTTAGAAGTGTCTTCTTATGCCACCTGGCACATTCCTTGTTTGTGGACAGAGATGGTGTGGGACATCAGGTGGTGGTGCTGGTGATGTTAAGGGAATGAAATTAGATTCTCAGCCCCTTGATGCTATGATTACTAGAAATAGGTAGCATCAGGAATTGAAACTTTTCAATGGTCTGTTGTCAATCAATCAACAGAAATTTGTTGCTAATAACAATTGCATTGTTGCAATTACCTCCTTGGGCTTCCCTTATGGCTCAGCTGGTAAAGAATCTGCCTGCAATGCAGGAGACCCTGGTTTGATTCCTGGGTCAGGAAGATCCCCTGGAGAAGGGATAGACTATCCACTCCAGTACTTTTGGGTTTGCCTTGTGTAGCTTAGCTGATAAAGAATCTGCCTGCAATGTGGGAGACCTGGGTTCAATCCCTACGTTGGGAAGATTCCCCTGGAGAAGGGAAAGGCTACCCACTCCGGTATTTAGGCCTGGAGAGTTTCATGGACTGTATAGTCCACGGGGTCACAAAGAGTCAGACACGACTGAGTCATTTCACTTTCATACCTTTTATAATTAGCTCCTAGACTAGTGTTGACACTTGGTAAATGTTAATAAGAATAAGCTGAGTTCATAGGACTCTAGGAGCTAGGCAGGAAGACAACGTAAAATGGCTAACTTGAGATTTTGAGTTCTTGAAATTCTTCTTTAACTTTTAAATGCTTATTTTTTAGTTGACTCATTATTTGTGTATTTTTAGCGTCGGTGACTTGTGCTCATGATTCTTTATTTGATTATATTGAATAAAAATTGGCATTATTCGCTTAAAATGAAAAGACATTCAATCATGCCCTTTCTGATTCAGGCCTTGGAATACCTCCTGTGGGCCAGTATATGTATGGAGTTCTCAGTGCCTCTCCTGTCCATCAGGTACTTGACGTGGAGAGCTACTCTTTACACAGCTGTCTGCCAGTGCTACTATGACTGCCAAGCTGGTGTTCATGGAGAGGTAGGCTACTTTTTGGGCTTCCCAGGTGGCACTAGTGGTAAAGAACCTGCCTGACAATGCAGAAGACATAAGAGATGTGGCTTCAATCCCTGGGTCTGGAAAATCCCCTGGAGGAGGACATGGCAACTCACTCCAGTATCCTAGCCTGGAGAATCCCATGGACAGAAGAGCCTGGTGGGCTACCGTCCATAGGGTTGCAAAGAGTCGAACATGCTGAAGCGACTTAGCATGCACGCGTGCAGGCCACTTTTTAATTATGAGGATGCTAATACTTAAAAATACAACATATTCAGCATTTTCTTCATTAGACAAGTGGCAAGAAAACAAGCAAACCAACAAAAGCCAAAGAACTGCAATGAAGCAAGGATACAAGTCCCAGGCTTTATTTGCAGACATTTGCCTGGCTTCTCCATTCTCTTAATCTCCTGCTTTTACTTTCTGCTTCCCCTATTATTCTCTGTTCAATTCCACCATCTTGGCTTCTTTTCTGAATAAGATCTCTAATATCTTCCCTTCCTCTTTATATTCTTGTATGCAAGCCACTTTCCTTCCCTGTTTAGTTTTTGTTTTCCATGCTGTCTGTTATCTGTTTGTTTTGTTTTTCTCTGCTTCCAGCCACCATTTATTTAGTATACTGTATTTCTTATTTTTCCTCTTTTCCTGTATATATTTTTGATTAAATATTTGAAATGTAGCTTAACTGGTTGGGGCTTCTATTGACCTATGCCACATCTCTGGGCAAATGAAATCTGGTACCCTCACTATAGTATGTAGTACTCGGCTTGTCAATAGACGGGTGAGAATTGGAGACAGGTATTCCTTCCTTTGGATTTCCTCATGGCTCAGACGGTAAAACGTCTGCATACAATGCAGAAGACCTGGGTTTGATCCCTGGGTAGGGAAGGTCCTCTGGAGAAGGAAATGGCAATCTACTCCAGTACTCTTGCCTGGAAAATCCCATGGATGGAGGAGCGTGGTAGGCTACAGTCCATGGGGTCGCAAAGAGTCTGTACCAGTGTGCATAACTTGGTGAGTGCAGTGGGATCTGGATTTCAGCAGGAGAATAGCTTGATTCAGTCCTTGTGGGATACTTTTCTAGCCTAGGATACATTCTAGAAACTGCTCACCATATATGCAGAGTTAGTCTTAGTGTACTAGTGGTGGCATATTGCTATAGCTATTACATTTATCAGTGATAGACACATTTGCATAGTGTTAACCATTTGATTCCTATTGGAATTTTTTCTTATTGAAAAATGTAACCCTTTATGTTACTATTATGTTCTAGAAACATCTTCATGAAAAATCATAAATTATAAATAAAATGCTTGAAAGAACTGCTAAAATAAACTATAGGAATGAAACTCATTTTGCTATTATCTCTATCATAGCTAATAGAGAATTATAATAATGGTGATCTGAATAAATAAGCAAGCTCACCTTCTTCCTTTCCTCAGATATTAATAAATACTTTCTGTATGTTGGATACTGGAAATATAAAAATAAGACCCTTTAAGGACCTAACAATTTAGTTGACAATGTGTACAGTTGAATAGATAATTCAGCTGGTTTTAGTGGAAAAGTTAGAATTTGAGAAAAGCACGGAGGAGGGGTGTATGTATATGTATGTACATGCATGTTCAATACTGGAGAAGTGATCATCTATACGAAACTACTCTGTAACCCAGAATTTGAATTTCCTTACTTTTCTGAATTCTAAAGTTAGTATAGCCAACATTTCATTGACTTTAGATTTACAGAAATTAGTGGTGCTTCTAGGAAATGATTGACAGGTCAGCTACTATGTTCTGAAAAAGTCAGCATCAGCCTAGAGTTTAATTCACAAATTAAATCAAATGTCTGGGAGAGTAAAACATACTCTCTTGATACATTTTTAATCACTGTACTCTAATGTCTTATGAATTAAATTTATTTTAATTGCATGTAGGCATTTGCTCGGCGTGCTTTAGCTAAAATTGATGAGTTACGGCAACTGGAATTAATGAGTTCCTCACAACCACAGGAAGAATCCAGAGAATATTATAGAGAGGCCACAATAAAGGTATAAAAATTTCATGAGACAAATCCACTGTACTCTACAGATGATGAAGTACTTAATATCAGTAGTTGAGAAGTGTATCCCATTGATGCTTCATAAGTAATTCTTCTTTTTGAGGCAGATGGCAGTCATGATCTTCAAAAGAGGAGTATTTGAATCTAGAAGAAAAAACAAAAGTTTCTTCAGACCAAAGATAAGAGTCAACATAAAGGAAGCACAAACTGTAAGTCTCAGAATATCTTCTGTGTTTCAGACTATTTCTACAGTGTTTATATTATACCTCTGTGTCTTTAACGCTTGATCATTAAGCTTCCCTGGTGGCTCAGATGGTGTAGAATCTGCCTGCAATGCAGGAGACCCAAGTTTGATCCCTGAGTCAGGAAGATCCCTTGGAAAAGGAAATGGTTACCCACTTCAGTACTCTTTACTTGGAAAATCCCATGGACAGAGGATCCTAGTGCGCTACAGTCAATGGGGTTGCAAACAGGCCTACAACTAACACTTTCACCACTCAGTATTAAATCCTGCCCCCTATCTGTGATGACCTAGAGGGGTGGGATGGGGGCTGGGTTGGAGGGAGGCCCAAGAAGGTGGGGATATATGTATAAAAGCTGATTCACCTTGTTGTACAGTAGAACCCAACAGACATTGTAAAGAACATTCTTATCCTCCAGGTAAAAAAATCCTGCCCCCAATCCCTGCAAATAGGAGAATGTCTTCCTAATTTGGACATGTCTTGTTTCATCCTTTTCTCAGAGCTTTTGTACCTTCGCATAATCCTAGTTTTGTAATGTTACAGGGCAAGAAGCTGAAGAAGAGCCTGGGAAAGGTTCAGAGTTACAGCCTTCTGCGTGAGACCGCAGAAGACTTTTGACCACTTGGTATCAGTTTTGGAGGTGTTGAGGATGGAGAGGAAGTGGAGGCACCTTTTCTTAGCAACTTCTGTTTTCATCTTTGGGAGTATTTAGGATGTAGGTTGGGCTTCCCTCATGGCTCTGTGGTAAAAGGATCCACCTGCCAATGCAGGAGACATGGGTTTGATCCCTGATTAGAGAAGATCCCATGGAGAAGGAAATGGCAACCCACTCCAGTATTCTTACCTGGGAAATCCTGTGGACCGAGAAGCCAGAGTCGGACACAACTTAGTGACTAAAATACCAACAACAGAATGTGATTGCACTGGAGCAGTAAACAACCCCCATGTCTCAGGGGCTTTAAAACAGAAATTTATTTCCCACTGGAGTCAAATGTTACTATGGTTATCTGCTCATGACTGATGCTCAGGGCCAAATTGAGAGGTGGTCCTCATTTGGAAAACTGCTGGGTTTTTCTGCCAGAGGGGACCTAGGGGAGCTGTGGAGGACTTCACGTAGGTAGTGATACTCAGTATGGAAGTGACTACAGTCTTCTTTCTCACAAGCCAAACCCCTTCACACAGCTCCTATTGGCCACATGTATGTTTGACCAATTGCTCTAAGGGAGGAGAGTGTGACATAGATATGCTTGTGGGATCTTCTGCCCTTTCTCCCTTCTGCCTTTTTCCCTCTCCCACTGTCTTCTCCTTGGCCATTTGGAGACTCAGTGTTCCTTAAATCCCAGCTCTGTATATCTTTGCAGTGCCCTGTGACTGTTCTGGATAACTGTAAACTCTATTCTATGAGCTTCTGTGTAGGGATTGAAAATGAAAGTGGAGGGGAAGAATATGAACACTTTCTGACAGAAGAGATGTAGAATCTCAGAACCTGGAAGAGATTTTGGAAATCATTTGGGTTAGTCCTTTTCTATTACAGATGGGAAAAATAAATACCAGAGTATTTGAGCCAGCTGCTGGCAACCCTTGAACCAGAACCCAGGTCTCTAGCCCAGGGTATTCTAAATAATCCAATGACTGCTGTTCTCTTTCCTCATTTCTTCTTATAAACATTCAAGAAGGCTTCTCCTTTCTTTTAAATGAATCCAAATACTAAATGAAAATATTATTTGGACACAGTAACTTTTCATTGCTACTTAGGGTCAGTGATATATTGACTGGTGAGCCCAGACATACAGTTCATACATCCTTTTAAATTGTACCCCTTCCTGACCCATGGTGTCTAACTGGTCGAGGGTGGTAACCTGCCAAATTGTAGATAGTCCATTGGATGAGCTGTTGAGTAGCCTGCATCTGGTATCATTAAGTAGTAATGCTATAGTGTTTGTTAGAGAGCAGGGGTCATATTTTGCAGAATGTTCTGCTTTATGCCTATGAAATCATTTTATTATGTTTCTACAAAAGAAAATGATTTCAATATGCATTAAATCTATTTTATAAAAAATTTCTGAGTTTGTAGGTCAGTTGTTAACTTGCAGTAAATCATTTTGATTCAAAGGATTGTTTCATAGGACTATTAATTCAGACTTCTGATGATTGACCATTTAGTGATTCATTCAAGAAATATTTTAAAGTAACCTTCTCTGTGAACAAAATATGTAGAGGTTACATTCTAGTGGAGAAATTATATAATAAATAAAGCCTGTGATAAGAATTAAGAAGGAAATAATGGTGGTGATTAAATGAGTACATGTAACGCCCCTAGAATGTTCCTGGCAAATGGTAGCTCCTTAATATATTAGCTGTTACTGTTATTTATTTTTCATTCATTCATTTAGTAACCATGTATCAAAGCCCTACTGTGGTCCAAGAGTAGTGGCACATAATAATAGAAAAGATGAAGTTGCTGTTCTGTGTTTTGAGTGACTTTTAAATAATAAGCAGGATTTGACTGGACAGGGAGAACAGGATAAACATTCTAAGTAAAGGAAAGATCATGATAGTAGTCTGGAGGCAGAAGTAAGCAAAGGCTTTTGGCACACAGTGAGACAGTGACATTGAGCTTGAACAGGGTGGGGGTATTATGTTGAGAAATTAACACAGTAAGTCTCATGGCATAGATCTCATGGGAGCCATGGTGTTCAGGATTGGAACTTACTGCGTGGGTTGTATCATTCAGCTTCTCATCCATCCTGACATTTTAAAAGATGTCTAGTATACCCTAGGCATAGCTCAGTTGGTAAAGAATCTGTCTGCAATGCAGGTGACCCTGGTTCAATTCCTGGGTTGGAAGGTCCCCTGGAGAAGGGAAAGGCTACCCACTCCAGTATTCTGACCTGGAGAATTCCATGGACTGTATAATCCACAGGGTCGCAAAGAGTCAGAAATGTCTGAGTGACTTTCACTTTTCACCCTAAGCAGTACATATACCAGATTTGTCCAGTACTTTTTATCACTAGTATTTTGGTTGTTTTTCAATCCTTTGCTCTTATAAATATTGATGTAGTCAACATCTTCAAGTGTATTATTTTTTTTCCTTCTTTTGCTTCCTGTGGATAAAATTTAAGGAGTAGAATTTTAGTAAAGTTACACTCTTATTTCTCTCGATGTATATTACCAGATTGAATTTCTGAAATGAATTCTCCAAGGTGACAACCTACATGTGCCGATTTCACCATTATAATTTTGATATTATTTCTTAATCTTTAAAGTAATTAAGCTTTCATAAATGGCTTGTTTTAACTTTATTGTTTTGATCCAGCTTTCCCTTACATTTGTGTTTACTCTTTATATTTTCTTTTTAGGTGAATTATCTTTCACAGTCTTTGACCATTTATCTACTAGAGATTTTAATTTTTGAACTGTATTTGAATGGGCTCATTCTTTTTATAGACATTAATATTTTGTTTGTCATGTTTGACAATTCAGTGTATTTTTATTACATTAGCTTTAAATCTTTTTATAGACCTTTTAAATATTTATATTTTAAAATCATTTGCTTGTTATTCATCTATAGATCTGATAAATATTCTAGTTCACTTTTTGTAGTTTCTCTACAATAGTTTAAAAAACAAATTTCACTGTAATCTATCTGGGATTTACCATTTCATTTTGAATGCTTCTGATTATTAGGAAGTTTATTATGTTGTTTAACTATAAATTTTTAAACCTCTGTTTTAACCTATAGCAAATATCTTAGAAGAAACCCCGACCTCTATTTGTAAAGCAAGAGGCCTGAAGTTCAAGTTTTACTGAGTTTTTTTTTTTAATTGGAGTATAACCACTTTACAATATTGCATCAATTTCTGCTGTACAACAAAGTGAATCAGCTATATGTATATATATATCATCTCCCTCTTGGATCTCTCTCCCACCCTACCCCCATCCCACCCCTCTAGGTCATCACAGAGCACCGGGCTGAGCTCCCAGTATTATATAGCAGTTTCCCACTAGCTATTTTACATACGGTTCAGATCAGTCACTCAGTCACGTCTGATTCTTTGTGACCCCATGGACTATAGCATGCCAGGCTTCCCTGTCCATCACCAACTCCTGGAGCTTGCTCAAACTCATGTTCATCAAGTCAGTGATGCCATCCAACCATCTCATCCTCTGTCATCCCCTTCTCCTCCTGCCTTCAATCTTTCCCAGCATCAGGGTCTTTTCTAATGTGTCAGTTGTTCACATCAGATGGCAAAGTATTGGAGTCTCACAGTAATAGTGTATGTATGTCAATCGTAATCTCCCAATTCATTCCACCCAACCCTTCTAGAAAAACGGTACAGATGAATCTATTTACTAAGGTTTTTTTTTTTGTTTTTTTTAAACATATCAGTCAACCTAAGGGTTGAAAACATATAGACTCTTTAAGCAGGGAAGTTGGTGTTTGGAGAAAAATAGTCCAAAGCAGCTTTATTTCTGC
Organism: Neotragus moschatus; assembly: GCA_006410615.1. Lineage (NCBI taxonomy): Eukaryota > Metazoa > Chordata > Mammalia > Artiodactyla > Bovidae > Neotragus > Neotragus moschatus. Next base: position 888,966 of record SJYA01000857.1, read on the forward strand.
TTTTGCTTTCTTGTCTTCCTCACTCTGCCTCAGGAAGATGAATGAAGCAAGGAAATCGTGGGAAATGTGGATGCCCGCTAACTGGACATGGAGTCTAGAAAAGCCAACTAAAGCTATCTTTCTTATTTCCTCGTAATTTAAGTACAGAGAACAGGTCGTTAGTCAGAGAAAAGAATGAAGTGTGTAGGTAGGCCATCTGCCAGGAGTGAAATCCTCTCAGGCCGACACAAAGTAGAGTGACAGGAGATTCCCACGGGGCTGTGAGTGGCGCCTGCTTCTTTGTATCCAGTTGGTCAACGCTTCTTTATAGTTAGCTGCCATAAGACCCATTACTTATGCTATAAAATATTATTTCCAATTTGAGTTTGGGGACCTTCTTCATTAGAATTTCTACCTGGTTTTCTAAAAATGCTCCACCCAGACTCACTGACTCTCTGGAGATTTGGTTGGTGAATCTAAAAAGCTCTCCTGAGAGATTCTTAGGCAACTCGAGTTTGAGTATCCGTTTCCTCAGGGCTGTAATTAAGTCACCGCAAAGCATGTGGAGACCAATGCTGTTGTTTATTAATAAAGGGCCTTTGTAGGCTGTCTTGGAAACACAAACATATAAAGAAAAAGCAAAGTCTTTGATGTAATGATAACAGAACATAAACTTTAATAAAATCTGGAGTGACACCTCAAAAACGGAAACCCTGGAAGTGGCTGTCTCATCGACAGGCCAACCACTCTCTCTGTTAGCATTAATAAAGCGCACCTTACTCATCTTTGCCTTATGCCATCAGACATTGTAGAACTTTAAAAAAGTGGGCTGTATTTTTTTTTTCCAGATGCCATGGCCACGTACGGTCACAGAAAAGTTGTTGGAAGAGTTGTTTGACAGCACTGCCTCCCGGTTTCTGGCTGTCTTGGAAGCTCTCTCTGACTCAAATCGGCGAATACTACAGACTGGAGCTGTTTTTACAGATGAAGTAGAAGTTCGTGATGTTGTCTCAGAACTGTTTATGGCAGGAAAAGAACTTTTAATAAGTAAGTAAGTTATTAAAATAGTATTTTGTAAAAATAAAAATACTATTTTGTGGTAGAACATAAATAACAAAAATTTTAGCATGTATTTGACACATAAGAAACCAATACCAATTTATTGATCTTTTTTTCCTTAAAGATTTCTTTTTTTGATGTAGAATATTTTAAAAGTCTTTATTGAATTTGTTACAATATTGCTTCTGTGTTATTTTGTATTTTTGGTTTGCTAAGTGTTTTTAATTCTGAATAGTTGTTGAATTTTATTAAAACCTTTTTCTGGGTCTTTTGAGATTTATTGAGTTCATCAAATGGATGAACTTTTTTCTATTAATATGGTGAGTTACAGTAATTACTTATATAATCTTTAACCACTCCATATTCACTGCATATTTTTGGAATAATCTTATTCTGGAGGTGAGAGTTATTCTTTTGATATATTTCTTGGTTTTCTTCCTAATGGCTAATGTTTCTGTTAATGAGATTTCTTTTCTTACAAAGTCCTTTTTGGATTTTCCTCTCAAAGTCATGTTGGACTCAAACAAAAGGTGAGCTTTCTGCCTTCTTTTTCTATTATCTGGAAGAATTTTTATCAGATTGGTGTTATTTCTTTCTGAAAGTTTGCATTTGCTGGTGAAGGCATTTGGACCTGGAATTTTCTCTATGGAAATGTTTTTAGCTATGGATTCTATTTCTTCTATAGATATAAAATGATTTAGAATTTCATTTTCTTAAAAAAAATCTTCTGTTTGGTAAATACTACTTTGATTTTGTCTATATTTTCAAATTTTCATAGAATAGTTTATGACATCATCATCACCTTCTGTGTGTGCTAAGTCGCTCCAGACCTGTCTGACTCTTTGCACCCCATGCGCTGTAGCCCGCCAGGCTCTTCTGTCTGTGGGATTCTCCAGGCAAGAATACTGGAGTGGGTTGCCTTGTTGTCCTCTGATATTCTTTACCCAGGGATCGAACCTGCGTCTCCTCTGTCTCCTGCACTGGCAGATGGATTCTTTACCACTAGCACCACCTGGGAAGCCCTGTCATCTTCTGAGTGAGCTTAAAGATGTGCATGTGTGTGCCTATCTGAGGGCAAGGAGCCTCTGTACTGCATTTGGGCCTCGTCTTTTCTTCATGAGGAAGATACAAGATCTCAGAGAATTCCTTTGACTTGCTTCACCCACACCTGAAAATTTACCTTCATCTGCACCTTTGCTTTCCACTGTCTCTCATTAAAATGGAAGGGATGTTCTTCCTCCTCCCCTTTAGGTCTTTGGGCCATATCTCTGCAAATTGCCCCTTCATCCCTATCCAACTTCCTCCCCGAATTTCTTCCTCTTGTTAGAGACAGATTTGTTGAAGGAATTGCCTATGTTTATTCCTATATGGAATTCCCATATTCTTCCCCTCCTACTTATACTTGGCAGTCTGCTGTCATGGACAGAGAATGCCATGGACAACTTCCTTATTGTTCAGTTGAAAGTCAGTGCTTTTCCTCCGTTTGCTTTCTGTAGTTGTTGTTGTTGACACCTTCTTTCTCTTTAAATACTCTCCTTTGCAGCCTTTACTCCCCACCTGCCCTTCTCTTACTTGTTGGGGTTCTTTGCTCTTCTATTTTTGGCAGTCTTCCATTGCTCACCGCTGATCCACTTACTTACAGTGCCTATGTGATGACTCTGGAGCTGTGTCCCTATTTTAGGTCTCCTTTCTGAGCTCCTAGTCTGTATATCTTGCTGTGTATTTTGCTAGTTAACTCTTGCTAATTCTCTATTTTTGAGATTCCACATTCCTTCCTCTGGGTGATCTTTCCTGACTGAACCTCCTACCCTACACCTAAGTTTGAGGCCCTTCTTATTTGTCCCCTGAGCATCCTGTGTTTACCTACTAGGCTTTAAAAAAATTTATTAAAAAATATTTTTATAGATTTTATATTTTATTTTTATATTGAAAGAAAGTGAAAGCCACTCAGATGTGTCTGACTCTTTGTGACCCCATGGACTATAGAGTCCATGGAATTCTCCAGGCCAGAATACTAGAGTAGGTAGCCTTTCCCTTCTCCAGGGGATCTTCCCAACCCAGGGATTGAACCCAGGTCTTCTGCATTGCAGGTGGATTCTTTACCGTCTGAGCCACAAAGGAAGTCTAAGAATACTGGAGTGGGTAGCCTACCCCTTCTCCAGGGTATCTTCTTGATCCAGGAATTGAATTTTTAAATTATATTTTATTTATTCAGTGTGTTTTTTGGCTGCTGTGCAGTGTGTGGGATCTTAGTTCCCAGACCAGGGATCAAACCTGAGCCCCCTGAAGTAGAGGCACAGAGTCTTTTTTTTTTTTTTCTTTTAAAAAACTTTATTATGACAATTTCCAAACACAACCAAAAGTAGAATGTACAATAAACCCTGTGTATCTGTCACTGGAGGCATAGAATCTTAACCACTGGACCACCAGAGAAGTCCTTGCCCATTACAATTTCTTGTTTTCCCCGCCAGAGTGTGAGTTCTGTGAAGGTAGGAGTTTGCTTTTTTCCCTCATTGTTTCCCAAGTGCCTGGCAATGTCTGATATTTAATGTTTAGTAAATATTTCTTTGCACCAATAACCCCTCTCTTTTCTTTTCTAGTGTCAAATATTGGTGCAGATGGGATACTTGATTTTCCAAAAGCACATCTTCTGGAACTTATTATAAAAAGGAAGAATCTTATTTCTGTGAATGCTGCTGTGAAATTTATAAAATTAGCTTTTATGTATGAGGAATGGAGTTTATTTGAATCTGCAGCTGGGCAGCTCATTGATTTTCTCCAGGTAATACATGCAAAACAATTGCTTTGTTTTTATGGTATTAACATGATGTTGAAGTGCTAATTAACTTATGAGATATACTTTTCTTAGAGGCAAGATGACCCAGAGTCAAAGAAAGCGGAAAAGGATTTAATTCTTCTTGTTGCAATAGAACCTTTGATCAATGTAAAGAGAAACAAAGGTTTGATTTTTCCTTTTGACAACTACAAAGAAGGTCAAGTCTATGTAAAAAAAATTGCTGCTCACGGTGAGTGTTTATTTGCTTCTTTGAAAACTTAAGATGACTTTATATGCTCTCTACAGGTGAAATGAGAGAAAGAATATTCAAGGTAGAGGGAACAGAAGTGTAAAGGCCCTGGAGTGAGAGTGTGCTTGGTTGTTGAAGGAATAGCAAGGAGGCACATGTAGCTGGAGTGTTCTGGTGGTGGTGCTGGCCTTTGAGAATATGGTAGGAACTGAGGTCAGAGAAATAGCTGGGTGCCTGATCTTGCAGGTTCCTAGGCCTTGTACAGATGCTGGATTTTATTTATTTACTTAAAATTTTTTTGTTGTTGTTCACACTATGGGGCATGCAGAATCTTAGTTTACTGATCAAACTCACACCGCCTACGGTAGAGGCACAGAGCTTTAACCACTGGACCACCAGGGAAGTCTCTGGATTTTTCTGTTGCAACATGATTTGGGGTAGAAAAATGAGGCTCTATTTTAGCTGCTGCCTTGTTATTGAGAGGTCAGCAGGGCATTGAATCAGAGGTATCAGTTGACTTTGGCAAGGAAAAGTTTGCTGGTCTCCTGTCTCTTTCCAGTATGCAGAGCTTTCCATTCTAAAACTCAGTTTTAGGAGTTACTGTGTATATAAATGAATATCTGCAGCCTCTGTCTTTTAGAGAATTATTTAATCCCATGTTTTATGTTTTACCACATGCTTAAGGCATTGCATGGCTGCCTAACTGTGGTAAATAATTTGTACCAAGTAATGATGCTTTTTTTTTCTTCTAGTGGTTTCTGAATAGATATCTTTTTTATTTTTATTTCAACAGTCACAGATGTTTTAATATTACAAACCTTCTCAATTCCAGTATGGACATAGTTAGTAGACAGATTGCAGATAATGAAAATGATAATAGTCCATTTTAATTGAATTAAAGCCTACTTAGATTAGTTTTCAAATGGAAGCATTTAAAGTGTCTTATTGACATATTTGCCCCAATATCATTTTTGCTATTTTTGGATAATTTCTATGTTTTTATGCATTTTCTACTTGAAATTTTGTAACTTTTTTTTTTTTTGCTTCATTTCCTGTACTTTATAAATTGAGATACTTGTGTGAAGTCTTGTGGATACTCAGAAGACATTTTCCGTTTGGCGACAACCTTGTATTCCTGTGTCTGTGACTCTCCACAGGTGAAAAAGTTATTTTGGACAATTTGTAATAGTGTCAAAAGAGGCTTTTCTCCATAATTTAAAGCCATATTTAAAAATCACAGGAATTTCACCTTGCTGAAATTCTATACTGTTCAGTCATTAGAATAAGACAAGAGTACTGGAGTAGAGTGCCATCGCCTTCTCCGTGATGTCTTAGTTCAGTTCAATTCAGAAAGCATTTATTGAGCTCTGTTATGTTCCCAAGCACTGTACTAAGGTACCATGTGTACAAAATAAGCCTTAGAACTGCCCCAAAGGAGCTCAAGATTGGATATATTTTAGTCATAAACTTACTCTCTTTCTAGTTCAGCTATAATGAGTAACTTTATTTTCCTTTTGAAAAGAGCCAAAGTAACTGAACCAGGAGGAGATATACTCATGCTTGGTCATCTGTTGATATCCAGTGTGATGTTCTGTTTAGTTCCATCATGTGTCTCTTCTTTTCCATATCTTTTCCTAGTTCCACTCTCCTTCTCCCCTTACTAGTTTCTCCACTCTGTGCCCATTCTTTGTTATTTTAAACCAGAGATTTTAAAAACAAAGAAGTATACACTCCAAATCTGGATTGAAGTGATTGGCTTACATAACTTAAAAATATTTGGAACTTTTCTTTCCAAGAGAGGTCAAGTGACTTAGAGCAGTGAAGACTACTCTAGATAGAGCTAGACTGCTTAGGTTTGAATCCAGCCTCTGCTACTTTATTTTATCCTAGGGAAAACCACAAAATTTACTTGTGCTTCAGTCTGCATCTATAAAGTGAGGATGGTTGTAGTAGTACTCACTTCACAGGTTGTTGTGAGGATTCAGTGAGTTGGTCTATATCTTAGTCCATCTGAGTTTCCATAATAAAGATACCATACACTGGTTGGCTTAAGCAACATTTATTTATTATGGTTTTGGAGGCTGAGAAATTGGCATCAAGGCATCATCTACCTCCTGGTTCAGAAATGGCTCTCCTCTTGCTGTGCCCTCACGTGATAGAAAGAAGGGGTGTCTCATTCTCTTTCTGGGGCTTCTTTTGTAAAGACACTATTCTAATTCATGAGGGCTCCATCCTTATATTTCCCAATGTGTGTGTGTGTTAGTTGCTTGGTTGTGTCTGATTCTTTGCGACACTATGGACTATAGCCCACCAGGCTCTTCTGTCCATGGAATTCTGCAGGCAAGAATACTGGAGTAGGTCACCATTTCCTTCTCCAGGAGATCTTCCCAATCCAGGGATTGAACCTGGGTCTCTTGTAGTGCAGGCAGATTCTTTACCATCTGAGTCACCTGGGCACCTCCTAATACTATCAGTTTGGGAGTTAGGAACTCAACATAGGAATTTTGAGTGACCATTCAGTTTACTGCAGTAGGTATGAAGCTCTGAGAATGTTGTCTGGCACACATTAAATGTCATATATCCATATCTATATATCTTATTGTTCTTATTGATTTACTTTACCATGTTTGCTTTCAGAATGCTCAGCCGGATAAGGAAATCGTTGTGGACATGATAATGTTCCTGTGGCAGAAATGCAAACTAGGAATGCAGCGGGTCACTGTGTCTAAGAATGACTACGCGAAGTTTACCCAGAAGATCAGTACTAATAAAGTATTCCTTTTTGTTTCCCTTCATATGATTTTTGTTATTGCTAATTTCATTTGTGATGCACATTTCAAATCTAAATTTTCCCTACTTACCCACCTGTATAATTACTATTCTTTAAATGTGGTAAGGAGGGAACTTTTCCTTTAAGTGTGTTCCCTGCACTTCTGCTCCAGCTTAGTTTTGGGAAACAGGGAGGTGTTTCAGTTTTTTCAGGGAGGAATAAATATGGTATGTTTAAAGGTTATATGAACTTGAATAAATTCATTAGGAAAGTGAATAATAGAAAACAAATAGATAAGGCATTTTAGCTCCCTGGTGGCTCAGACAATAAAGTGTCTGCCTACAGTGCGGAAGACCCTGGTTTGATCCCTGGGTTGGGAAGATCTGCTGGAGAAGGAAATGGCAACCCACTCCAGTATTCATGCCTGGAAAATCCCATGGACCGAGGAGCCTGGTAGGCTACAGTCCATGGGGTCACAAAGAGTTGGACACAACTGAACGACTTCACTTTTCACTTTCTGTAATAATACTCTATTTAGACTAAAGAGCTCTCTCATGGAAAGGAAAAAATGGAGCAGGTCAATATTATAACCTAGAAACTTAGGAGAGAGTATTTTAACAATAACTCAGTCTTCTGTGATTCTGAAGCCTCCTAAGATTAGCTATATTAGGATGCATGGACATAATTTTATCATATACTGTATGAAACAATGATCTAGGTGCATAAATGTTGTTTTCCCATTTTAACTCCCAAAGTGTGATGGCTAATTTTATGTGCTAAGCTTTGAGATTATAGGCATGAAAGACAGCTTCTAAGGCACCTAGTGTAGAGCCTGAAACACCTACTTCCCCCTCACTATTTGGGAGGACTTTGATAGTGATAGTCACTGCTGCTTTTTGAAGAGATAATCTTCATTGATACATAAAAAAGTCAGATGATAAATTTTCTGTTATGGCTATAGATATGCAGACTACAAGCTAAATAATTTTTCTTCATGAATATGTATAAACAGTGATCATTAACTGTCATCTTACTAGGATTATTGATTTTTTATTACTTATAATTAAGATCCACTGATAAAAAGGTGTTAGTTACTCAGTCATGTCCGACTCTTTGCGACTCCATGCAGTGTAGCCTGCCAGATTCCTCTGTCCATGGGATCCTCCAGGCAAGAAACTGGGGTAGGTTGCCATTCCCTTCTCCAGGGGATCTTCCTGACCCAGGGATCAAACCCAGGTCTCCTGCATTTCAGACGGATTCTTTACCATTTCAGTCACCAAGGAAGCTAGTACCTGTGAAACATTATAAGATTAGAAGGTGGTGATTTCAAGGAAGTACTCAACTTTATAAGATGTGACTCTTTCTACAGTGTAGTGCACTTTCAATTGATTTTACTGCGTGTTTTCTCTTTTTAGTGGATTTATCTTCTGTGGCAGATAAATGAAATCATTCACTGCTGTAAGATGGAAGACATTGATGTTGTGATGGTGGCAGAGATCACGTTACGGTTAAGTGAAATATTGGAGTCTTTAGGAGACCCAAGAAGAAAATTTAAAAAATTTCTAGGTAAAATATTGAATTAAAAGGCATGAGGTTATTAATATGTATGTATGAATGTATAAGCACAAATTGTAATACTGTTTAACATCTGCTAATGGAAATCAGACATTTCAGTATTGTGCTTCATCGATGATTTATAATCAAAGATAGAAGTAATATAGGTTCAACGAAGTTGATGTTAAAAAGGTTATGTGCTTTCTGGTTCAGTGGCAAAGGAAAATCTTTGCATCTTCTCCTCACTCATATATTTCCCTTCTCTGTCCCTCATTGTCCACCTACACCACTCACCCTCCTTACCCATTCTTCCTTTTTTCTTTCCTCTCCTCCTCTTTCATTTCCTACTAGAGTGTATACTTCTTGAAGGAGGAGAACGTATTCTGGTCACCATAATTCTTGACACCATCATGCTGCCTGCCACAGAGGAAGAGCTGGAATGAGTGGATCCATGTCCTTCTACCTTTTGTCTCCTTTTGAAGTCTCTTCTCTCTTGATTCCCTCCTTTGAAAATTCTTCTTTCTTCCTTCGTCCTGTTTCTTCTTTTCTTTTTCCTTTTTATCTTCTTCCTCTTTTTGCCCCCCTTTCTCACCCATTCTCCTCCTCTCCCAGTCCAATCCCTTTCTGCCATGATTCTGTTCTCCTTCTGGGAGGTGCCTTCTCTCACAGGATGCTTTGCCCTCCTCATTCTTTCTGCTGCCTGTGATTGAACCCCAGAGTTGTCTGTGTCATCAGGTAACTCACATACAGAAAATGAGGTAGAGGAGCATAGGGGTGCCTGCTTTCCTGTTTTACTCCTCATATAGTGTGTGTGTGACATCTGAGGGATTCGGTAATAAAATAGTTACTGTAATAATTGTTCTCCCAGAGATTCGCTAATCTGGCACTCCATTGTTGAGCTCAGCTTTGCAGATTGAATTAGATACCTGTGTTTCTCAAAGTTTGGTTGATATATCACTTGGAAACTTGTTAAAAATACAAAGCTCAGTTCTACTGCATCTCAGTTAGTATGGACTATTCTAGCCTTGATTAGCTTACCAGGTGATTTTGATACACTTAGAAGTTTGAGGACCACTGGTTCGAGTTCTCCGGCTAACTAATACTTTCAATGACTTGAAGTCTTATTTTTTTCTAACTTTATAGTTTTTATTTTGTATTGGGGTATAGCCAGTTAACAATATTGTGGTAGTTTCAGGTGAACAGTGAAGGGACTCAGTCATGCATACACATGTATCCATTCTCCTCCAAACCCCTCTCCCATCCAAACTGGCACATAACATTGAGTAGAGTTCTGTGTACTATGTAATAGGTCCTTGTTGCTTATCCATTTTGAATATAGCAGTGTGTACATGACCTTCCCAGACTTTCTAACTATCCCTTCCCTGCCCCAGAAACCATAAGTACATTTTCTAAGTCTGTGAGTCTTTTTCTTTTTGTAAGTAAGTTCATTTGTGTCATTTCTTTTTAGATTCCACCTATAAGCGGTGTCATGTGATATTGCTCTTTCTCTGTCTTGAAGTCATACTTTTTGACATATTCTGCCTTAAAACATTTTTCCTTTTTAAAATTTTTATTATGTAGAATTTCAAATAGAGACATGAAATAAGTCACTGAGTACTCATCATCCAGTACCAGTAATTATGAACATTTTGGCAACCTTATTTAATCTCTCTTGGCAACACTTTCTTTTTTTCCTGGAGAGTTTTAAAGCAGACGGCATGTCATTCACCAACAAATACCTCAGCATATACACATACATGTGTGTGTGTGTTGGTCTATCTAACAGAAGGTTTTTTTTCCTTTTTACACAACCACAATGCTATTAATATATCATACCTTACAAAATTAGCAAACATTCCCATGCTCTTGATTGTATTAAAATCTCTTAAGTTGGCTTGTTTCAATCAGGATCCAGCTGAGCCCACATTTTATTTTCCATCATGTCTCTTAAATCTCTCTCTGTAACCTATAGTCCTCCTGTCCTTATTCCTGAAGAAACTGAATTGTCTCCCTGGAAGATTTGCCACTTGCTGGATTTGGCTATTTGCGTCCTTATGGTGTTAACTTGTTTCTCTACCTGGTAGTTAGATCTATCAGGTTGGTTATATTCAAGAGATACATTTTCAAAAAGTTTTCTTGTCAATCTTATTTTTTTGGCGAGTGTACTTCATGCATACTCCCTATTGCATTGAGTCAGGAGGTGTGTAATGCCTGATTGTCTCACTTGTTATGATACAAAGGTTTACCAGCAAGTTCAGGTGCTGTCACCTTGACCTTTTTCCTGGATTGGTTTCCCCAGAAGTGGATTCTGAGACAGAGTTGAATGTAGCAATTTATTTGGACTGCTGTCCAGGGAAGCAGGGTGGTGAGGTGAAGCGGGACAGAAGGAAAGGAAGCCAGTACAGGGTACTGGAAGTTTGTGAGAAGGCTGCTGTTGTGGGTATAGGGCTTAGTCCCACAAGGGGCTTCCAGAAGACTGTACAGAATGTGCCTTAAAGAGCTGGGAGGCTGGAGTGTTTGTCTGACCTTTATCTGTCATTGGTTGAAGGCTATTGGAGTAGGGGTGGAGGGAAGCCAGAAGGAACTTCTGACTTCTATCATCTCATCCGTAGGTATTCTGTTGATTTCTTAAGCTATTTGGTTAATCTGGTTATTTTTAATCTTGTGGTAGACACTATATTTGCTACTAATATTTTATAAAAGTAACTTGAAGCCTTAGATGATCTGCTCTTCCAGGGAAGATTTATGCTTGCTTTTGCCAGATACATGAAGGCACTGCAACTTCAGGTTCCCATTAATCCACTTTGAGATATTAAGATACTTTAAAGCTGAAGTGAAGTGAAGTCGCTCAGCTGTGTCCGACTCTTTGCAACACCATGGACTGTAGCCTACCAGGCTCCATCCATGAGATTTTCCAGGCAAGAATACTGGAGTGGGTTGCCATTTCCTTCTCCAGAGGATCTTCCTGACCCAGGGATTGAACCCGGGTCTCCCACATTGCAGGCAAAAGATGCTCTTTATTCAGCCTATTTTTAGTTACTCTAACTCCTAGGATGTAGCCCCTTCTGGCTTCTCACCCTTGGTGGACCCTGGATACCAATCTCTGTTGCTTTAGCTCCTCAAGGCTGTCAAAGCACCATTCAGCTTCTCAGCTTACCTTTCCAGGACTGACAAAAATCTTTGGAGGGAAAAGTAGCTCAAAGGATATTCTCTAGGCCCTAGGCTTGCTTCCCAAGATCCAGGGGACACTCTCTTTCCAAGATACTGGCTCTGTACTGATATTTTCATTATTTTCTTAGCTTGCATAAAAAAAACCCCCAAAAAACAACACCTATATTCTTCCAGCTTTTCCAGCTAGGGGAATGTTTCCAGAATATCTGTTTCTAGAACCAAAAAGTATACTGATTGCTTTTAGAAAAAAATGTCTATTCTTATTAAATTTATTGCTTTGTTTACTTTAGGGAGACTAATGTTTTATTATATTTTATATTCTTTAATTAGGGATGGGCTTCATACAACTGATTATACTGATCCTTTGTTAAAATATTTGATTTCTAAAGAACTAATCAATATTAGAGCATGATCCATTTGTAAATTTGAAAACATCTACATTTATGTCCTGAGCAGTTGTCCCCATTTAGATATGTAAATTTTTATTTTTCCAACAGTGTTACTCTCATCATCTCATTGGCATATAAAACACAAAGTACAAGTTATTCTTTCTAAGTTAATTATGATAATCTGCTTCAAGATGTTTATTAATATTAGTCTATTAAATAATTCATTGTTTAATTGGAATTACTGAAAAATTTTGAGACCGGGAAATTAGCATTGTCATATACATTTTTATTATTTGTATTCCTTTAATTAAAGCCAGGCTTCTCTGACATTTGTCTAAATTTACTGTTATTTTATGAATGCTTTTCAATGGATTTTCCATAGAATATACAGAAAGACAATCTCTTTACCATAATATTACCTTGCTGATAATCAAGATATTTGAATTGGTTTGTTGTATTACAAAATGCTCTTACTTTTATAAAGACAAAATATAACTAGCTGGAAGAAATAATTTGGTGTGCAACTTCTAAGTGTTGAATCATTTCTAAACTCATGAATAATTAAAAAGATAACTAATTTAGCATAATTTTTTATGATTATGATTCACTGTTAATTCCCAGTTTTTTCTTTCATCCTTTTATTTCCTTTGGTCCTTTTTCTGTCCGTTTCTTTCTCTCCTACTCACTCCTTCTCTTCTTCCTATTTTTCCTCTCATTTATTCTCTTTTTCCTGAATGCCCTCCTTCTTTCCCCTGCTTCCTTTCCTCCCTCCCTCCCTTCTTTCTTCCTCTTTCCTCCCTTCCTCTCTTTCTCTCTGTTTTTCAGATGTATCTTTAAAGAAAGGGACTAGTGAAATCTTTGGGGCTGCAAAAGGGAGCATAGATATTCTTCCAATAATAAAGGTAAGATACTGCAAAATATTTTAGAAAATACAGTTAAAAACATTTAATTTTAAATGTTTTAAAATTTAATTTTAAAAAATACTATTACATCTGTAAATGTATAATGGTAATTTTGAGTATTTAATATCTGAGAAATCATGGTTTCTATATACATTGAGAACTATAGGAATATTTTTCTACCTTTCATTTTACTTTAGAAAAAAAGTCCAATCAGCTTCAAAAATAAGCTAGAGAAAGGGTCTTAGAAGGAGTTATAGTTATATTACTATTGATATTTTGAATGTTGTATTTCATAGACTCACAGAGCAGGGATGTCTTCCTTAGCACTTACCTGCTTTATGAGTCCATGAGTTACAACATTAAAAAAACTAGCTCACTTTTTATCTTAGTGCTGTGTTTGTGAGGTTGATTTGTATAGTCACAGTGATCATTTTCACTACTACATTTTCTTGGATCAAGGTTGCACAGCTAAGTAGATTTGAAGTTAGAGTATTTTTCCTTCAAAGTTCAGGCATTTAGCGACTATACTATACTGTCCATTGATGTAAAAAAAGAGTGGTCTTCAGACTACTTGTATAAAATATACTTTTTTAATACACAAAAATTCAAGTGCTAAGAAACTGGGTGTAAATAAAATATAAGTATATCAGAACTTTCTTGAATATTATATTCATCTCTAATAAAAGGCTTCACGGAATGCAGTTTTGAGTTTTCTGTGCTGCATTGTGTCTTTAGAGTTGAGAAATGTGAAATTGACAACAGAAGATGTTTGAACTGTGTCAGAGATTGAGGGGGCATAAGAGCTGTCTGCCAGTGGCTTTTCCAGGGGTCATTTGCAGTGCTTATTAAATAGATAGCTTCCTATTTTCCATTTTGGACATAGTGAATCATAATTTCAGGTATGAGGTTCTCAAAAGTTTGTAATTCAGGTGTGAGGTTCTTAAAAGTTTGCCAGGTAGATTCTTAAGGAAACTAGAATTTAAGAATTACTTGCTGAGTGTACTGGCACTTATTCTGTGAGGCTTCCTACAGGAATAGGAATAGTAGTAGAAGTTACAAAGTACAAGATTTTGACTTGGATAGAAAAATTCTGGCCATTAAAGGCACTAAATGAAATGGATTTCTTAGAAAGTAACCATGAAGAAACTGAAAATCATTTATGATTATTGCTACTGTTTTTAAATTAGAAAAATGCACCCTTTTCTTGATATAATTTATTTCCATCTGCTAGGAAATTGTCAAAATAAACATAGAAGTCTATGATGACTAGAGTGTGAATAGCACCTCTAAACTTGTGCCACATGCTACCTGCTCAGCGGTATGGGGGTGTGCAGTATATGGAGTAGGGGTGATTCACTGATATGGCCTAAGGGCATAGCAGTTGATATTGGGGGACTTGGAGTTGAATTCTGACTTTAATGTTGACTGTGTGATCTTAAATAAACTAATCTGTTTGAATGTGTGTCCTTCTTTGTAAGATGATAACAATAGTATCTATTCTACTGGTAGTTTTTAAGTGATTCAGTCCAAGTGAGATGTTGGTAACATTGTGGCACATGGTAGCAACTCAGGTCTTGTCTTACATTTCAAAAAGGGCACTGAAACTCAACTTAGAGTCTCAGAGCTGTTTGGAAGGGAGTGAAGTGGGGAGGAGTGAGAATGTACTGTAAGGAGAGTCCAAAATCCATATGCTCACCTAGCAGAGTCTGCAGGTGGGATAAACTGTGTATCTTTCATGTTTGTTGTTAATGTTCAGTCCCTAAGTTGTATCGCACTCTGCAACCACATGGACTGCAGCACTTCAGCATTCCCTGTTTTTCACTATCTCCTGGAGTTTGCTCAAACTCATGTCCATTGAGTTGATGATGCCATATCATCTAGCCATCTCATCCTCTATCGCTCCCGTTTACTCTTGTCCTCACTCTGTACCAGCATCAGGGTCTTTTCTAATCAATCAACTCTTGGCATCAGGTGGCCAAGATATGGTATCTTACATATACACATGCAACTATTTAAAAAATATATAGAGTACTATTGCGATTATATTTTTAAAAATTTACTTTAAAGTTTTACTGAATTCATGGCTATTTTTCACAAATGGATTATAGTGTTAGTTGCTCGGTCATGTCCAACTCTTTGTGACCCCTTGGACTGTAGCCCAGCAGCCTCCTCTGTCCATGGAATTCTCCAGGCAAGAATACTAAAGGGAGTAGCCATTCCCACCAGAGAATAATAAGTACCTCATAGGATTATGGTAATTTAAAAATTAGTCCACATAAAGCATTTAGCCTAGCATTTGGAACACATTTTAATTCAATATTAGCTGTAATGATATTACAGTATTAGCTGGGCCTCCCTTGTGGCTCAAACAGTAAAGAATCTGCCTGCAATACAAGAGAATCAGGCTCTACCCTGGGGTTGGGAAGATTCCCCTGGAGAAGGAATTGGCAACCCACTTCAGTACTCTTGTTTGGAGAAATCTATGGACAGAGAATTCCATGGATAGGCAACAGTTCATGGGATTGCAAAGAGTCGGACATGACAGAGCAACTAACGTTCATTTTCACTAGCTGAAACGTTGACAAAAATGACGGTGGTGGTGATGATGATGCTAGAATGTGTGTGTGTGTGGGGGAGGTCTTTGAAACTTTTTGGTGTTAAAAGCTGTGCTTAGAGACTTCTGTTTGTGGCTAAATGGGAAACTAGATGACCTGAAAAAAGCTCTTGCTGCAAAATACCTGGAAATTTTGGAGAAAATTGAACAAATATCCTCAAGCACACCACAGAGTTCACAAAAAGTGAGGTAAATCCCAGGAGCCAAAATAGAAAGGAGAACTGAAAACCAGAATGGTCAGTTTATGAATAGATGCTGCAGTAGGTTGTTGGTCTCAGTTACAAAGAAATTTAAATTAACCACCACCTAGGGAAAAGAGATGAGCCTTGAATACATGAGAGATGGGGCTTAGAACTCAGACTCACACATTTAGTTAGAGCCTACAAGACTTATCCCAGGAAAAGTTCAACTAGAAAAGTATCTGCCTATTTGGTAAGGAGGTATCTCAGTTTGGGTATTGAGAACTGGAGTAAACATGAGCAAGTCTCTCTTCCTAATAATTTGGGCCTGCCCTCATGTTGGTCTGTCATTCAAATTTACACTGCTTGGGTTGCTTAGGAAACTCTCAGAGCCTGTGATTCCTTTCTTTTTTAATGAAAAACTTTTATTGAAGTATAGTTGATTTATAATGTTGTTAATTTCTTCTGCACAGCAAAGTGATTCATTAGGCATCTATATTCTTTTCCATTATGTTTTATCAGGAGATATTGAGTATAGTTCCCTGTGCTGTGTGGTAGGACCTTGTTTATGAACCTGTGATTCTTGAATGGAGATATCTAGCTATTTATATGTTGAATGGATGTGTGTAATCGAATTATGTATATTTCAGAATGCAGGGATGATTTAACACTAGAAATTCCATAATGCAATACACCACATTTGCAGATGAAAAGGAAAAAATATGACCACATCATCAGATAAAGAGATGCAACAAAAGCATTTGACAAAATTCAACAATCACCTTTTAAATAAGAAGTCTCAACAAGTTAGGAATAGAAGAGAACTTTTGTATCCATAAAGGGTATCAACCAAGACCTTTAATGATGGTTACACCTATGGTAAAAGATTAAAGTGAAAGTGAAGTTGCTCAGTGTTTGACTCTGCTACGCCATGGACTGTAGCCTACCAGGATCCTCAGTCCGTGGGATTTTCCAGACAAGAATACTGGAGTGGGTTGCCATTTCCTTCTCCAGGGGATCTTCCCGACCCAGGGATCAAACCTGAGTCTCCCGCATTATAGGCAGACGCTTTACCATCTGAGCTACCAGGGAAGCTGGTAGATTAAAAGTAATCCCTTTATCCCAATGTAAAAACTTAGATGTCTGTCATTCTTCTAATCAACATGCCCTAGGGGGTCTTAGCTGTGTTAAAAAAGACTAGCAGAAGAAAAGGTAGGCCTGTAAAGAAGTCTCAGACTTGTATAGTAACATTGCACACTTTTAGTAATAGCAGTCTAAATGTCTATGGGGGGAAGAGTGGATAAGTGAATTGTGATGCAGTCCTCAGCATACTACCACTTCATCCCACCCACGAAGGTGAATCAGCTGCAGTGGCCTTGAACTAGAGTCAGCTGATATCATTGCTATCCCCTTCCGTAATCAGCTTCACATTAGAGCGAGAAAGACCTGGAGCTACATTTCCCACCATCTCATTTCCATATGGTTCTAGATTAGTCTTCCAATTATGGGTATTTGACCGAATTTGTTATACACAAGGGAAGAGAGAGTTCTTATACTGCAGAGGAGGATGCAGGAAGATAATTGATCAGCCTTTGGTGAGCAAGCCCTTGCAGTTCATTTGTTTCAGTGTGGTAGACAACTGAGATTGTCACCTGGCTCCTGGATTCTTAGCTTGCTGCATGCAGTAAAGTCATCCCTGGGAGCTCTCTTGATCTTTGCTTCCCCAGGGCTTCCAGCAGTGATGGACACTTCTAGTTCTGTCCATTAAATCCCTTTCTGCTTGGAGTACTTAGAGTAGCTCTGTGTTCTTAACAAGACCCTGCCAGACACCCTGAGTTGTAGGAGAAGGTTTCAATGACATACGGGTGAGTGAAAAAAATGAACTGCAGAATTTTACAAGAGAATTGAAAACACAAAAGCTATATTGTATCTTGTTAGTGGACACATATGCACTAAAAATGTAAAAACATGCAAAAGAATTGAAACCAAATTCAAGGACAGTAGCTTTCTCGGGGAGGGGGTTTTGAATTACTGTGAAGTTTGGAAGTGTTGTTTATGATTTTCCCTTAAATCTGAATTTTCTGTTTTGTTTATAAAATTACTTTAGAAAAAACCTGAAGAACAGTTATTTTTGGCCTATGAACTTCTTGACAAAGCCATTGGTGGCATAAATTTGAACTGCATGTTAACTGCTTTGCCAAATGGATCATCAGTGATTGACCATTGCTATGCCACGGTGAGAATGAGAAACTCTTACATTAGACTTGTTGTCCTTAACTAGGAAGCATAGGTAAGTATAGAATGATCTATGGTGGTTCCCCTCTCACAGACTGGAAATACATTCCTCTCCTCTCAGAAGAAATCAAGGAGGGTGAGGAGTCTTTGAACCTGTCATTGAAAGGCCATTGGTGAATGTGGAAAGCGGATTAATTATTGTGTAAGCCAGATTTTAAAGGGTTGAGAAGTGATCATAACTTAAAGGCTAAGAACAAAATGATAACCTGAATAATAACAGGATAGAGCTATTTTTGTATGTTTCAATAACTATATTCCTTTTTAATTTTTGCTTCAATTCTACCAAAGCATAACCACTATATAGATGGAGACGTGTGCAAACCAGTCACACCAAATAATTTCATAATGGATTTGCATCTTGAACTAATTCAAGCCCAGCACCGAATAGCTGTTGTGCTTCTTGACCAGTTGCAAGGTAATAGTCATCAAAGCAGATAACTTGTTCTGAATCTATTTTAAGACATGTTCAAGCATGGAATCAATTTGATTTGTGAATAATGTTCTTGTTGACTGGGTGTTTTTCAGGTAAATTTTGTTGCTTTGTTTTTTCTTACTTCCCTGATTAATATCAATAGATTTCTTTCATTATTTCTTTACACCTTGCTTAGCAAATCAGTAAACTTCTGAAAAATTAAATTATTTGAATTATAGTAAATTATTGGTATTTTCTTAATTAAGCAAACATTTATTGAAGTGAATATCAAGATCTGGGAACTGTTTTTAGGCTTGGTCCAAAAGAGACACAGCCTTTAATTTTGAGATCTAGATAAGTAAGCTAACTATAACAGTCAAGGTTAATAAATGCAGTGGAAGTGGACTCAGAGTGTTTGCTCTTGGCACACAGAAGAGTATAACTGACAAGAAAGTCAGGGATGGCTTCCTGAAAGAGATGAGAGTTGACCAGAAAATGTCTTTATGAATAAAATTGAGGAGGAGGCAGTCGTTTTAAATGGAGAGAGCAACTTTTAGCAAGGTGGAAGCAATTATATGAAATATAGAAACTGCTGGAATTCTCTTGTGGCTGCAGTAAAGAGCACACGTGGGAGACTGACACAACTAAGCCTAGAGGTAGATCACAGGGCTTGAAGGGTTAAAAGGTTTATATATTACCCTGAAGCTATTGAACTGAACTGAATTGAAGAATTTAGAAAGATATCTCTGACAGCACTGTCGGAGGCTAGATGAGTGGGATTATGTCGCATCATATACACAGTTTATTGTTCAGTCACTCAGTCATGTCCAACTCTTTGCGACCCCATGGACCCCAGCATGCCAGGCTTCCCTTTCCTTTACCATCTCCTGGAGTTTGCTCAAACTCATGTCCATTGATTTGGTGATGCCATTCAACCATCTCTTCCTCTGTCATCCCCTTCTCCTCCTGTGTTCATTCTTTCCCAGCATCAAGGTCTTTTCTAATGAATCGGGTCTTCACATCAGGTGGCCAAAGTATTGGAGCTTCAGCTTCAGCATCAGTCCTTCCAGTGAATATTCAGGATTGATTTCCTTTAGGATTGACTGGTTTGAAAATAGATTTAATCAAATGCTGGTTAATTAAATAATATTTGAGTGCAGATTTTTTTCCCCTCAGCTTTATTAAGATATTGACAATTACATTATGTAAGTTCAAGGTGTACAATGTGTAGATCTGCTAACACACTAATACATTGTAAAATGATTATTGTTATAGCATTAGCTAACAACTCTAGCACATTACATAATCGCTGCTTCTTTTTTTGTGGTGAGAATATTTAAGATTTACTCACTTAACAACTTATAAATATATACTCCAGTGTTATTAACTGTGATCCATGCTATATATTAGCTCCCCAGAGTTTATTCATCTTATGACTGGTAGTTTGTACCCTTCCACCAATATCTGTTTCTCCACTCCCTCAGCTCTTGGTAACCACCACTCTACTCTGTTTCTATGAGTTTGGCTTTTTTAGATTCCTTGTAAAAGTGATACTATCCAATATTTGTCTTTCTCTGTATGATTGTTTCACCTAGCAAGATGCCCTCAAGTTTTATGCATGTTGTTGTAAATGGCAGGATTCCTTCTTTCTCATGACTGAATAATATTCCATTGTGCATGTGATATATATCCATATCTCTCTACCTCTCTATGTACATCACATCTTTCTACATTCACCCATTGATGGACACTTAGGTCACTGCGATATCTTTGCTGCCATATCTTAGCTATTGTGAATAATGTTGCATTGAAAATGGGACCATAGATATCTCTGAGATCTTATTTTCATTTCTTTTGTGGATATATCCAGAAGTAGACTTCTGGATCATATAGTAGTTCTTTTAATTTTTGGAAACCTCCATCATGTTTTCTATAGGGGCTTAACCAATTTATACCCCTACCAAGAGTGCACAGTGGTTCCCTTTGGTCCACATCTTCGCCAGTGTTTGTTATCTTTCGTCGTCTTGATGATCAGTTCAGTTTAGTTGCTCAGCTGTGTTCAACTCTTTGTGACCCTGTGGACTGCAGCACGCCAGGCTTCCCTGTACATCACCAACTCCGGGAGCTTACTCAAGCTCATGTCCATTGAGTCAATGATGCCATCCAACCAGCTCATCCTCATCATCCCCTTCTCCTCCCACCTTCAGTCTTTCCCATCATCAGGGGCTTTGTTAATGAGTCAGTTCTTTGCGTCAGGTAGCCAGAATATTGGCACTTTAGCTTAAGCATCAGGTCCTCCCAATGAATATTCAGGACTGATTTCCTTTAGGATTAACTAGTTCGATATCATCATTCTAGTTGATAGCCATTCTAATAGGCATGAGGTAATATCTCCTTGTGATTTTGATTTGCATTTTCCTGATGATTAGTGATGTTCAGCATTTTTTCATGTACTGGAGAGCTATTTGTATATTTTCTTTAGAAAAGTGTCGTTTAGTTACTCTGCCCATTAAAAGCAGAGTTTTATTATTAAGTTATATGAGTTCTTTATATATTTTGGAGGTATGTACGTACATATATTTTCATGGAACTAGTTATTTTTTCTTTGGAGCATCTGGATCTGCTTGATATTTTTCTCTGCCTTATTGAACTGCCACCCTGGCACAGATGATCACTTTTTCCCTCCTGTCATCCATTACTGTCTATGCTGCTGTCTGACTAATGTTGCCTAAAGACTGCTTTTGTCATTCCTGAGAACTTTGCAGTGGGTGTCTGTTGATGATTGTGCTATAAAGTGTGACTCCTGTGTTGGGCATTAAGATTTTTCATGCAGTCTCATCTTTCTTATCTCCAATGATTATAATAATGAGAACTATCACTTAATTAGCATTTATAATACCCTAGGTGCTGAGAGAATGGTGCATTATTTTCTGTTTTCCATGCAGGTAAATTTCCTTATCCTTTGCCATTACAGAAACTTTATATTTTTAAATGGTGTCTGTTGACATCTTTTCATCAGGCAGTCATCATCCCATGGTGGCTCATGTGCATTAGCACAAATAATTAAACCTCAGTAAAAGGGTTTATTGTAAGCTTCTTACAGGTACCCTATTTCCAGGTCTTTTGAGAACCAGATCTAGAAAATCAAGAAAGTTTCTTGATATATTTTCTACCTCCCTGGATCAGCATACCTTCATCTTCTTTTCCCTCATCCTGCTACCTCTTTCCTGGACCACCATGATGGTCAGTCTCAGCTACACACCAGGATCTCTCACTGCTCATAACCAGCTGGCAAAAATTTGTGTGTTAGTTGAAAATTTTGAGAGACTCTGATTTTATCAGCCACAGATAGAGCAGAGTGGAGATCTTCATGTGGTACCCAGAACTCTTGCAGGGACCATGGATGGAGCAATTTTGAAAAGCTTTTGAGGAAGGAAAGTGACCAAAAGTAGGTTGGATCCTTTTTATCAACATTCAAGATGATTTTATTTAAGATGAAATAGAAAATCAAATATTTTTATAACTTGAAAATTCTTCATGTTCTCATGCTATGGCTAATAGAATTTAATGATAAAACTCTATTAGATTTGTTTGAATTTTTATCTATTAATGAAAAAGATGACCTATGATAGAGGATTTGATTTAGGTCATACCTGAATGGTCTAGTAGTTTTCCCTACTTTCTTCAATTTAAGTCTGAATTTGGCAATGAAGAGGAGAAGGCAATGGCACCCCATTCCAGTACTCCCGCCTTTCTGGAAAGTCCCATGGATGGAGGAGCCTGGTAGGCTGTAGTCCATGGAGTTGCTGAGGATTGGACATGACTGAGTGACTTCACTTTGACTTTTCACTTTCGTGCATTGGAGAAGGAAATGGCAACCCACTCGTGTTCTTGCCTGGAGAATCCCAGGGATGGGGGAGCCTGGTGGGCTGCTGTCTATGGGGCCGCACAGAGTTGGACATGACTGAAGTGATTTAGCAGCAGTTGGCAATAAGGAGTTCATGATCTGAGCCACAGTCAGCTCCTGGTCTTGTTTTTGCTGACTGTATAGAGCTTCTCTACCTTTGGCTGCAAAGAATATATCAATCTGATTTCAGTGTTGACCATCTGGTGATGTCCATGTATAGAGTCTTCTCTTGTGTTGTTGGAAGAAGGTGTTTGCTATGACCAGTATGTTCTCTTGGCAAAAATCTACTAGCCTTTGCCCTGCTTCATTCTGTACTCCAAGGCCAAATTTGCCTGTTACTCCAGGTGTTTCTTGACTTCCTACTTTGCATTCCAGTCCCCTATAATGAAAAGGACATCTTTTTTGGGTGTTAGTTCTAGAAAGTCTTGTAGGTCTTCATAGAACTGTTCGACTTCAGCTTCTTTGGTGTTACTGGTCAGGGCATAGACTTGGATTACCGTGACATTGAATGGTTTGCCTTGGAAATGAACAGAGATCATTCTGTCGTTTTTGAGATTGCATCCAAGTACTGCATTTCAGACTCTTTTGTTGAGTATGATGGCTACTCCATTTCTTCTAAGGGATTCTTGCCCACTGTAGTAGATATAATGGTCATCTGAGTTAAATTCACCCATTCCAGTCCATTTTAGTTTGCTGATTCTTAGAATGTCAATGTTCACTCTTGCCATCTCCTGTTTGACCACTTCCAATTTGCTTTGATTCATGGACTTAACATTCCAAGTTTCTATGCAGTATTGCTCTTTACAGCATCAGATCTTGCTTCCATCACCAGTCACATCCACAACTGGGTTTTATTTTTGCTTTGGCTCCATCTCTTCATTCTTTCTGGAGTTATTTCTCCACTCATCTTCTGTAGCGTATTGGGCACCTACTGACCTGGGGAGTTCATCTTTCAATGTTCTATCTTTTTGCCTTTTGATACTCTTCATGGGGTTCTCAAGGCAAGAATACTGAAGTGTTTTACCATTCCCTTCTCTAGTGGACCACATTTTGTCAGAACTCTCCACCATGACCCATCTGTCTTGGGTGGCCCTACACAGCATGTAAAGCGTGAGCTTCCAGATGTTCAAGCTGGTTTTAGAAAAGGCAGAGGAACCAGAGATCAAATTGCTGACATCCTCTGGATCATCAAAAAAATAAGAGAGTTCCAGAAAAAGATCTATTTCTGATTTATTGACTATGCCAAAGCCTTTGACTATGTGGATGACAACAAACTGAAAAATTCTGGAAGAGATGGGAATACCAAACCACCTGACCTGCCTCCTGAGAGATCTGTATGCAGGTCAGGAAGCAATAGTTAGAACTGGACATGGAACAACAGACTGGTTCCAAATAGGAAAAGGAGTATGTCAAGGCTGTCTATTGTCACCCTGCTTATTTAACTTATATGCAGAATACATCATGAGAAATGCTGGGCTAGAATCAAGACTGATGGGAGAAATATCAATAATCTCAGATATGAAGGTAACACCACCCTTATGGCGGAAAGTGAAGAACAACTAAAGAACCTCTTGAGGAGAGTGAAAAAATTGGCTTAAAACTCAACATTCAGAAAATGAAGATCATGGCATCTGGCCCCATCACTTCATGGGAAATAGATGGGGAAAGAGTGGAAACAGTGTCAGACTTTATTTTTGGGGGCTCCAAAATCACTGCAGATGGTGATTGCAGCCATGAAATTAAAAGATGCTTACTCCCTGGAAGAAAATTTATGATCAACCTAGACAGCATATTAAAAAGCAGAGACATTACTTTGCCAACAGAGGTCTATCTAGTCAAGGCTATGGTTTTTTCCAGTAGTTGTGTATGGATGTATGAGCTGGAGTATAAGGAAAGCTGAGCACCAAAGAATTGATGCTTTTGAACTGTGGTGTTGGACACTCTTGAGAGTCTCTTGGACTGCAAGGAGATCCATCCAGTCCATCCTAAAGGAAATCAGTTCTGAATATTCATTGGCAGGACTGATGTTGATGCTGAAACTCCAGTACTTTGGCCACTGATGAGAAGAGCTGACTCATTTGAAAAGACCCTGATGATGGGGAAGATTGAAGGCAGGAGGAGAAGGGGAAGACAGAGGATGAGGTGGTTGGATGAATCACTGACTCAATGGACTTGAGTTTGAGTAAACTCTGAGAGTTGGTGATAGACAGGGAGTCCTGGCGTACTGTAGTCCATGGAGTTGAAAAAGAGTTGGACGTGATTGAGCAACTGAACTGAACTGAACTGAATGATAGAGGAAGCAATCATTTTATAAATAGATAGTTACTATTTAGTGTTTAGAAAATATTTCCTTTCTTGAATGTAAGCCTAATTGTAACAATAGTCTTCTTCTCTTTCTTCTTCTTCAGTTTTGCAGACTCCAACTGTGAGCAAAAATACATCTACCAAAGGTACAGAGAAGCTAAAAAAACCCACAAGCCCTGATTGTTTTACAGGTAATTAAAATTTGGATAAAATGCTTTTCCAAATTTCTTCAAGATAGTTTTTATGTTGTCCTTTTGGTAAAATAGTTGTCTGCTTTTACAGAATTAAGTGTGATGAATAAAATAAGGAAGAATAAGCTATCTAAAGCAATTTATTTGATGCAGAAAACTCTTCTAATATTTGAGAAAGATGCTACCTGTTCTTCTCTACAGAACTACTTGACGGTAACAGTGTACCATTCTTTACTTTAGTCCAGACTTGAAACCCCTGGTAAAAATGAATGATTTATTGCTCTTTTCTAAAAATAATGTGTTGCCCTTAACATTAGATGATGAACTTTCAGATTTGCCATGTTTAGTCCTCTCTTTGTGAAGTGAAATAGTTCTAGGAGGAAAATTAATGTATATCTCCTGCCTTGAACTCTCTTGAAATGAGAGATTCTCCCTCTGCATGGGGGGACCTTACATTGGGAACCTAATAAAATCAGAAGGGTTCAAAATGAGGTAAAGTGTAGAATGTAAGTGACACTGTGCACGCGTAAATGTATTCCTTACTATGGAACTAAAATACTTCAAGTCCTGGGGCTAAGGCTCCTTTCCTAAGATGGAGATTGCTGATTTATGGACCAGTTGCCTTGCTGTTGTCTCTATGTGACCTGGACATTGTTCTGTCTTCTTATTAATTCATTTATGTTGATTTTAGAGTTTAAATTTCTGAGGGAAATCACATTTTTGTTTTATTTTGTCCCTATGCATCACAAAACTTTGATTGTGTTGGCTAATGAATGGCACATGATAAATTAGAGACTACCAGTAGCTTGAATGACACAGGAGAGAAGAGTGTAGGTCAAAGCTGGGGGGGATACAGAGTTGAAGAGGAGTCTAACCTACAGTGGGGAATCCTATAACAGAAGAGGGAAAGGAGATGAGACTGAAAGCACATGCAAAGCGATTCCTCGTCAACGGAGGGTGGACTGCAGAGCAGACACCTCACCCCTCTGATGTGGAAGGCAAGGAGCAACAGACAGATACAGATTTCCATAAGTCTGCTGTGGAGGCAGAGAGTTGAGTGGATACTTTCTTATCTTAACCATCTGTTAAAGTAGGAGGCAAGGAAATCTGCCAACCATGCAGTGTGGGGCTGGGTAGATGGACTGAGGAGAGAGAAGGTGGTGGGAGAGTGGAGAGGAATGGATGAAGGAGCTAACTCTAAGATAAAGGACTGGCCAGCATCCTGAAGTTCTAGCTGAGGTTGAAGACCATGGATTTCCAGAAGGCCCCATCTGCATGCTGGTATGATGTTATCCTGGTGTGGTATTCTTGGTAGCTGTGACAGTAGAATACTTGTGACAATAGAGATCTGTACTAGACTGGCTTTCTTAAAAAGCATGGAAGTATAGGTTAAAAGTTCACAATGAGAAATGGGTACAGCCTGAGTAGGGAAGGCAGTAACACCCACCAAGGCTTTTAAAGACTTGGTAGACTATGGAGATATCAAGAGATCGGGCCTCTCTATGAGGTTAAAGGCCATAAAATCAGAACTTGAGAGAGTTAGAAGGATAGGTGTTTGAAGTCAGAAAGTAGAATATTGGAATTTCAGATTTCTGGCATGTAGGGTTTCCTGATCATGAGTCCGTCTCTTTATTTATCCAACAAATGGTTTTGAGGGCCTGTGATTTATTCAGCAAATGTTTCAAAGGAAGTTGACTGTGTGCCTGGTATTATGCTGAGTACAGGGGATAAAAACAAAGATTCTTTCTTTATTTAACTGATATTGATGGATTGCCTATTCTTTGTGGTTTCTGCCTTCAAGATAAACCCAATCTGTGGGAAAATAGACATGTAAGTAAGTGATTGCGAGTCATTGTCATAAGTGCTTTAATTGCAAGAGTGCCAGGGAAATTCAGGAAGAGAATACCTAACCCAACAGTGGAGAATGTTTGAGGAAACATTCAGAAAACATGACACAAATTTGAATACTGAAAGACAGGCAGGAGTTTCCAGAGACAGAGAAAGACAAAGGTGGAAAGGACATGCAAGGCAGAGAAAACAACTTGTGCAAAGGTCCTGAGGCTAGATGGGTCATAGAATGCTTGTAGTCCTGTATGTCATTCAGTGTGACAAGCTAAGATGCAATGGCAAAGGGGAGAGGGGTGTTTGGAAAGGATAGTAAAAGGTGAGGCCAGAAAGAAAGTAGAGTCTAGTTCAAAAGAAATCTAAGGATTCCGGGTGGATGCTGCCAGTATTCAAGGGGAGGAAGTCTGTCCTGGCAGTGTTCAGGGAGAGCCTTGATACATTAGAATCTCCAGCATTTGAATGAAGGAATTTGATGATGGTGTTGGATAATCTCAGCTGACCAGGCCAAGTGGTATCTGATCTTTGTCGGAAGACTCCTGGGGTGCATTCAGGATCCCATTTCTTAGCAGATGCTTCTACAACCAATCTTTATCACCCAGTGTTTAGAGGACATTGGTACTGCAGTCCTATTTTGATGGCAAGTAAAGCTTATCTTTTAGAACTATTTCTTTCAGGACTCATCTCATGGCCTCTTAGAGTTCAGAGAGAGTAAATCCTTTAGGATTTTCCCTTTTGTTTTATTATGACACAGTTTTGTCTTTATGCTGTAATATACCCATTCCCCTGTTACGTCTCTATCTTCCCACTATCATGACTGGAAACACACTGGAGATGTGGGAAAGCTGAAGTGTTCATTTTCTTCTCCTGTGTATCCTTTCTTTCTGTTTCTTAAGTGAAACTCTTTTAACTTAAGAAAAATTATAATATCCTCTCAAGCTCATGAGAAGCATTTAGAGGCTCCACTTTTTTTTTATGAGGGGCCCTCCATAAGGATTGTGACAGCTGGGAAATGTTGAATATTTTTTTAGAAGTCCTGGAATCATCTATCGCCACCTCTGCTCCTCCATGCACTTTTTTATCCTAGTGTTAAAAAGCTTAATGATTAGTCCTCAGGGTACTCTCATAAACGACGATGTTATGGATCAAATAATTGCCAAAATTTCTTTCCTTAAAGAAGACAAATAAATTTCTTTCCCTTGGCAATCATTTTTCTTTCGGGCTGTCTTACAGCATGCTTTACATTATCATCATCTGGTAATAGAATTATCCCCAAATCAGTATCTGATGTGTCACCTGATACCATAAAAAAGATTTGAAAGCCTGAGTCTTTGCAGAACTCTTCAATAATTCATACCATGTTTCAGTTTTTCAGAAGTTTCCTGACCTCGTAGAGATGAATGCTCTCATCAGGTGTGTGTTTTATTCTAAGTCCATTAAAGGTGGACCAGCTTGTTGCCACGGATAAGGGACCAACTTTTGATAAGAACCTGTTAGCCTTCCAGATGAGATGGTTGGCTTTATTTATTTATTTATTTTTGTGGGGGTTAATTTTTCTCATTTTCCTCTCTTGGTTATTTGACTTCTGAAAGTCCTCGTTGGCATTTTACCCACTATACCTCCGATTTATTTTAATGGCTTGCACTTAGAACCAGCTTGAGATGTCCCTGATCTTCTACTTCTGATCAAATAGAGGAAGCAGCATATGGCTTATGATCTTCACTCTTAGTTCACTTCAGAGTCCAGCACTCCAACATTGAGCATCTTTACAGTGCAATTTCTCACTGGGCAGAGGCAGGAATACTCTTCAGTGCAAGTGTTAAGGGGTACCAGCGCAGGTTATATACTGCTGTTTTCTGTCTAGCATCCACTTTCCTTTCCAAGTGTCACCTTTGGAGGAATTTCTTCTTCCCCACCAGGTGTAATCAGGTGGGACTGTTCAGGGCCCCTCTTCTCAGCCAGCCGAGAGGCTGACTGGTGAGGCAAGCTAGGCCAATAGGTTATTCCCTCCTTGGAATCTTGAGCAGAGGGATAAAAAGACAAAAACTAGTTGGCATTCAGGAGTTTCCAGGTGTCTCAATGATAAAGAATCCTCCTGCCAATGGAGGAGCCTCGGGAGATAGGGGTTCAATCTGTGGGCTGGAAAGATTCCCTGGAGGAGGAAATGGCAACCCACACCAATATTCTTGCATGGAAGATTCCATGGACAGAGGAGCCAGAGGAGTCCCTGAGGTTGCAAGGAGTCAGACATGACTGAGCATACACACACACAGACACACACACACACACACACACACAGTTGGCATTTGTTCATTCTGATACCTGTGTCCTGATCAGATTCTTTTAGTTGTGTTCTGAAGACTCTCTTGCCTCTGGTCCTGCTGTGGTCAAAATCTCATTTTTCTGTTGCTTCTGTTACCAAAGAACCCTAACTGATGTACCTAGCGATCTCCTTGTACTGTTTGTTGAAACTTAAATCAGTAATTGACTGTTCCAAAATTGAGTTATAGTGCTTCAACTCTAAGCAAAGAGAGCATTATGGATTAGCAAATTATTTTTTATAATCAACACAAAATCTAATTTTATGGCCCTAATTTTGAACCATAACTAATGAAGAAGCCCAGCCACTAGAAGTTCTAATCACTCCTGGTTTTCATATTTCCTGAGTTTACAACTCAGGGCTTCCCAGGGGGTGCAGTGGTAAAGAATCTGCCTGCCAGTGCAGCTGGTACAAGAGACTTGGGTTTGATCTCTGGGTCAGGAAGATCCCCTGGAGGAGGAAATAGCAACCCACTCCAGTATTCTTGCCTGGAAAATTCCATGGACAGAGGAGCCTGGTGGGCTATAACCCATGGGGTGGCAGAGTCAGACATGACTGAGGGACTGAGCACAGTGCAGAGCTCCTAAATACTATTGTATTAATTACGTTACCAACTGAAATGATTTTCCCTATTTTGTAGCATTTTCGTCAAATCAATCCTATTTGCTTTTGTGAGGAAAAGTATGTGTAAACCAATTTATTTCAGAGATCTTCTCAGTTCTTTTAAATTGTCCCAGGCTAAAATCTTCCTCATAAAGAGTAAACCCCTTTTTGATTCTGACCTGCCTCATATGAGGTCATATTTTGACCCCAAGTCTTCAAAAGAAGACTTCACTCTTTTAGCATGTTTACATTTTGGGATTTTTTTTCTTTTAAATATTTTGAGGTTATTGCAGAGAAAACATCATCTAGGTTGCCTTTTCATGCTTGTTTTAAACTATACTTTGTATTAAGATAAGAAATCATAGTGGTTAGACATAGAAGGATCTTGATTAGAGCTGTGGTTCTGCTGTTGAGTAGCTATATGACCAAGGTCAAGTTTCTTATGCTCTCTTAAGTTTTAATTTCTTCATTTGTAAAGTGGGTGATCTTGGGGAAGGTTTAATGAAATGCCTATAAATCACTTAACATTTGGCACAGAGTAAGCCATTAATAAGGGCTCCCTGGTGGCTAAGATGGTAAAGAATCGGCCTACAATGTGGGAGACCTGGGTTTGATCCCTGGGTTGGCAGGATCCCATTGGGGAGGGCACGGAAACCCGCTCCAGTATTCTTGCCTGGAGAATTCCCATGGGTCGAAGAGCCTGGTGGGCTATAGTCCACAAAGAGCGACTAAGTACAGTATATGCAGTTGGTGAATGTTAGCCATTATTATTACTACCACTTCTATTCTCTCTTCCACTTTAAGCACTCTGAGATATTCTGTTTTGTCATATCCGATTAATTTTTGGTGCTTTCGATAGATTCTTCTCTATCAAACCACATTTTTTTCTGTCTTTTCTCTTAGATCTTATAAGTTGTATATTTTATTCTCAGCAATATTCTTTGTTAGGATTCTTGGGTATGACTTGACCTACTTTCCATCTCCTTCTGAAATGTACATAATATTGTTGAGAACCCAGAATATACTTTGAGAAATCTACTAGATGAGGAATAAATATGGTGTTTTATCATTCCAGTCTTATGATTGTTATCATGCCCTTCAAAGTTGCATTACATCTTTCCATAAGTGTTCTGCTGCACTGTGGATGTTAAGGCATTTTCAGATATATTTAACATCAATCTGTCCTTATAAGCATTGCATGCATGCTACATGCATGCTAAGTTGCTTCTGTCATATCTGACTGTCTGTGACCCTACAGACTGTAGCCCGCCTCTCCTCTGTCCACGGGATTTCCCAGGCAAGAATACTGGAGTGGGTTGCCATGGCCTTCTCCAGGGGATCTTCTCGACCCAGGGATCGAACACATGTCTCCTCTGGCTCCTGCATTGCAGGCGGATTCTACTGCTGATCCACCGGGGAAGCCCTTTTAAGTGTTGGGTAACTTATAAAAAGAAGTAGGTCACATGTTCTCTAATGGGAGCTATAGGGAGAGAGACTGCATTCAAACGATTGTACTTTGGACTTCAGTACTATTGTGGCAATAAAACAGTATGGGTTTTTTTTGGAATTATTTTTTGAAATTGAAGTGTTGTTTCTGTACAATGCTATGTAAGTAAAGTTGCGCAGTTGTGTTGACTTGTGCAACCCTGTAAACTGTAGCCTACCGGGCTCCTCTGTCCATGGGGTTTTCCAGGCAATAGTACTGGAGTGGGATGCCATTTCCTCAGGTAACAGGTGTACAGTATAGTGACTTACAGCTTTTAAAGGTTCTGCTCCATTTAGGTGCATGCTCAGTTGCTCAGTGTGTCTGACTCTGTGACCCTTTCGACTGTAGCCCTGTAGGCTCCTTTGTCCGTGGAATTTTTCAGGCAAGCATACTGGAATGGGTTGCTGTTTGCTTCTCTGGGGGATCTTCCCAACCCAAGGATCTAACCCATGTCTCCTGTGTCTCCTGCCCTGCAGGTGGATTCTTTATCTACTAAGCACTGGGGAAGCCCTTCTTCATTTATAGTCATTATAAAATATTGGTTTTATCTTCTGTGCTGTACAATATATCTTTGTAGCTTATTTTATTTTAAATTAAAAAATTATTGGAGTATAGTTGATTTACAGTGTTGTGTTTATTTCAGGTATACGTCAACAATCTTGGTTTGTAGTTTTCTTCTCTTGTATTATACTATCCTTGTCTGGTTTTGGTGTCAGGGTAATGCTGGCCTTATAAAATCAGTGTGTAAATGTCCCTTTCTCTTCAGTTTTTTGAAATAATCTGAGAAGGATTGGTGTTAATTCTTTAAACTTCTGGCAGGAATTTACCACTGAAACTATCTAGTCCTGGACTTTTCTTTATCGGGAAGTTTTTGATTACTTATTCATTTTCTTGCTTGTTACTAATATGTTTGTATTTTCTATTTCTTTATGGTGTTTCACTCTTGTTAGATTGTATGTTACTAGGAATTTATCCACTTCTTCTAGGTTATTCAATTGTTGGCATATAATTGTCCATAGTAGTTTCTTATGATTCTTTGTGTTTCTATGGTATCCGTTGTCTCCTCCTTCATTTCTTTAATATATGAGTCTTTCTGTATTTTTTATTCACCTAGCTAAAAGTTTGTCAACTTTTTTAATCTTAAAAAACAGCTTTTGTTTTAGTTGAGCTTTTCTGTTGTCCTTATGGTCTCTATTTTGTTTATTTCCCCCTCTGATCCTTGTTATTTCGTCAACTTACTTTGATCTTAGGATTTTTGTTCCTCTATTTCCTTGAGGTGTGAAGTTAGATACTTTATTTGCAATCTTTGTTCTTATGGTGGACATTTTCACTATAAACCTTCTCTTAAAACTACTTCTGCTGAATCCTGTAAGTTTTGGTATGCTGTATTTTCATTTGTCTTAAGATACTTTTTGACTTCCCTTTTGATTTCTTTTTAAATTAATAATCTTAAAAACTGCTCAAATGTATTTTTGGCCATTGAGCCTGTAAATCATATTTTTTTCTCATTTGATTTATGGATAAGTTAAATTATATTCCTAGATTTCCTTGTATTAAATCATCCTTTTATTCCTGAGGAGACAACATAATTACAGTACACTATTCCTTTAATATATTATTAGATCAGTGAATTAGTATTTTATTTAGAATGTTTGCATTTGTATTTGTAAAAAGATTTCTCTATGTTTTTAAGTGCAGTCACTTTTTCAGGTTTTGTTGTCAAAGCTGTAATAGTTTTAGAATATTATTTCAGAAGCTATCTATCTTTCTCTGTAGTTAGAAATTTAACAAATGACATAGGAATTTTCAGTTCATTGAGATTTGAAATATTAACTTTTAATAATATCGTTTAAGATTGACACTTGTGGGAAGTAGGTTTTTGGATATCTGAGTTTCTTTCATCATTATTGCCGTGTCGAGGTTTTTCTGCTTTTATATTTTTGTGTTAGCTTCTGTATTTCCATCTCCAGTGATCAGTGATAATGAGCATCTTTTCATCTGCTCACTGACTATTTGTGTTATCTTCTTTGGAGACATGTCTATTCAAACCCTTTCTTCATTTTTTTAAATTTATTTTTTTATTGAAGGATAAATGCTTTACAAAATTTTGCTGTTTTCTGTCAAACCTCAATATGACTCAGCCATACGTATACGTATATCCCCTCCCGTTTGAACCTCACTCCCCTCTCCCTCCCCATCCCACCCCTCTAGGTTGATACAGAGCCCCTGTTTGAGTTTCCTGAGCCATACAGCAAATTCCTGTTGGCTATCTATTTTACATATGGTAATGTAAGTTTCCATGTTACTCTTTCCCCTCTTCTCCCCTCTCCCCATGTCCATATGTCCCCTATGTCCATAGTCTATTCTCTATGCCTGGTTCTCCATTGCTACCCTGTAAACAGTACCATTCTCCTAGATTCCATATATATATATGTTAGAATATGATATTATCTTTCCCTTTCTCATTCACTTCACCCTATAATAAGTTCTAGGTTCATCCACCTCATCAGAACCGACTCAAATGCATTCCTTTTTATGGTTGAGGAATATTCTCTTGTGTATATGTACCACAACTTCTTTATCCATTCATCTGTCGATGGACATCTAGGTTGCTTCCATGTTCTCAGTTCAGTTCAGTCACTCAGTTGTGTCCAACTCTTTCCCACCCCATGAACCACAGCATGCCAGGCCTCCCTGTCCATCACCAACTCCTGGAGTTTACCTAAACTCATGTCCATCAGTCAGTGATGCCATCTAACCATCTCATCCTCTGTTGTTCCCTTCTCCTCCTGCCTTCAATCTTTCCCAACACAGGGTCTTTTCAAATGAGAGCTCTTTGCATCAGGTGGCCACATTCTAGCTATTGTAAATAGTACTGCAATGAACAATGAGATACATGTGTCTTTTTTCAATTTTGGTTTCCTCAGGTAAACCCTTTGTTCATTTTTTAATGGGATTTTTTCATTATTTTTATTTTTAATATTTTATTATTTTTTTATTATTGCAACTGTTCTTTATATATTCTGAATACAATTCCTTTATCAGATATACGACTTGCAAATATTTTGTTCCATTCTGTCAGCTGTCTTTATTGTTTTGATGATATCATTTGAGGGTTTTAATTTTGATGAATTTAAATTTATCTGCTTTTTCTTTTGTTGGTGTGCTTTTGGTGTCATATCTAAGAAAGCATTGTTTAACTCAAGGTTGTGAATATTTACTTCTATATTTTCTCCTAAGTATTTTATAATTTTGGCTTTTACATTTCGGTCCATAATTCATTTTGAGTTAACTATTTGTATATAATGTGATATATGGTTCCCTTTTTTTCTTTTGCACATGGATATCTAATCATCCAAGCACTGTTTGTTTGAAAGGCTATTCTATTTTCTATCATTCAATTTTAGTTTTTACATGAGTTTTTGCTTTAGCACTCTATCAGAGTCTTTGCTTTTTCATTTAATATAAAAGGAGTTTAACTTATTTACATCTATTATTGTTGATTTAGTTAGTTTTACTTTTGAAATATTTAGATTTCTGATTTTTATGTTTTTTTTGTTTTATTGTTGTCACTAAATGTGTAACTTTAAAAAGGTTATTGCCTTTCCTTTAGGTTTATAGAATAGATATTTGTATATATTTTATTTCTTTTTGCTGATAGCAAGAAACCCTCAATAATATTAATTTTGTAAACCACATATACCAATGATCATTACTTAAGAGTCATATTTCAAGTTGCACTAAGTGTAAATATACAATTCATAAGTATAAATGCAGATAATTGTGTTACAAAAATTTTTAAGGACAGTGAAATATGATGGCAGATATTCAGAGGACTTGATCTGAAACTGAAATGTCTTATATTAATGTATAATAATAATGATAAACATGTTAGACATATGGTATAATTGTCTTAATAGCTATTTTTCACTTGTCCTTGTTTAGTAGTTAGTTTTTACTTCTGGAATATCATTCAATGCTTGAAATGTGTATACTCCCGAGGCCCCCAAAAAATATATATATAAGATGATGTTGTTTAACATCACCAGAATTCTCCAATAAAATGAAGTTCAAGCTCTTGAAATGTATTTTCCTATTTTCACACTTTATCATAGGAAGCATATTCTTTGATTGAGAAGACCGAGGCTGAACAAAGTATACAATATTCATATCAGAAATATGTGAAAACTGCCAAAAGAAAGAAAAGCAGAGTCCCTCCTCCACCCATCCTGCTATCCCGAACTTACCGTTCTGTGACATTAAAACCTGCCCCATTTGTTTCTGATGTTAAGGTATGTTATCCATTTTGATCTTTACCTCAAGGAAAGCATCAAAGCTACTTCAATAACTGTAATGATTGATGTTTTATTGCTTTTAGCACTTGGATAATCTTATTTGTAAACCCTGAACACTGAGATTAGTATTTTAATATCTTAACTAAACTGTTTCCTCATGACCCTTTTGCCTTTATGGTATTTCCCCTTTGGCTCCATATAGGTTTGCTACACCGAAATATATAATAAGGAGAAATAGGAGAGAAGCATTTCTCTCGAAGTACCTTTATCACTGTAACAGTCATACACTGATACACTAGAGTGCTCAGTATCAAGAAGGTTTCATTAAAATAGAGTCAGACACTTGAAGGGGATAAAAGTTACTCTGAGAACCAATGTTGAAGACAAGAAAATTGAGGGGTGGTGAATTTAGAGGCTCTTTGTAAAATTCTTCTGAGTAAATGAGGGTTGTTTTAATAAAAGGCTTCTCTGATAGCTCAGTTGGTAAAGAATCCACCTGTAATGCAGGAGACCTTGGTTCAATTCCTGGGTTGGAAAGATCTGCTGGAGAAGGGACAGGCTACCCACTTCAGTATTCCTGGGCTTCCCTTGTGACTCAGCTGGTAAAGAATCTGCCTACAAAGTGGGAGACCTGGGTTCTATCCCTGGGGTAGGAATATCCCTGAAGAAGGCAAAGGCTACCCACTCCAGTATTCTGGCTGGAGAATTCCATGGACTGTATAGTCCATGTAGTCGCAAAGAGTTGGACTAAATTTTTATTAAGAGTCTTTTAATAAAAGCAAACAATAATTCCATTCATATTATAAGTCATAACTCTATGTGTTTATTGAAGCTCTTTCTCCCAGCCCCATGGCTTTGTAATTTGTGTGTGACTATAACTTGAGATTTAGTTTCCTCACAAGCATTTGGTTCCATCTAATTCATATTTTAAATATTACATTTTCCTTCTTTGGGTGATGAACACATGCTCTTTGATGTTGCATAAAAAACAAAGTTGTTTCTTTGATTATCCTTAGGATGTTCTGTTTGAACTTACACTGACTTGATACAGTGGAAAGGGCATGGGCTTTGAAGTGAGACAAACACAGACATAAAATTCTCGCTCTAGCACAGCAGTGTGACCTTAGGAAATCTAAATATACTTTCTGAACCTTTCTTAAATTTGTGTTTTTGTTACTTTTTCATTTGTAAAATGTTTCTACTATAAAAACTAAGTGAGATATTATATCATATTCTTGGCATGTTAACCAAGATCCCTACATTTCTTGTATTAACGTTATGTAATAAGGTTTGCTAAAATCAGTTAATGAGGTTATACTCTGTGATTATATTGTCTGATGATATTTTTCCCATAACTTTTGTTCAGTGATCATTTTTGAGTGTCTGTTATCTGTTACGCTCTATGTGAAGTAAAGTATAGAAGTAAACACAAATAAAGCACGATTCCATTTTTTGAGGAGTTTTAGACTAATGGGCACAGAAGGCAATGGCACCCCACTCCAGCACTCTTGCCTGGAAAATCACATGGACGGAGGAGCCTGGTGGGTCGCAGTCCATGGGGTCGCTAAGAGTCGGACACGACTGAGTGACTTCACTTTCACTTTTCACTTTCATGCATTAGAGAAGGAAATGGCAACCCACTCCAGTACTCTTGCCTGGAGAATTCCAGGGACCGGGGAGCCTGGTGGGCTGCCATCTATGGGGTCGCACAGAGTCGGACATGATTGAAGTGACTTAGCAGCAGCAGCAGCAGCAGCAGCAGCAGAAGACTAAGGTGGACATCAGTGAGAAGTAATACCACCTTCCTAATACCTTATAATTGAAAGAATAGTAACAACATTTATCTTATACCCAACTGTGCCATGATAAATGCATTATTGCGATTTCTAGCAGTATTAAAATTCAACTTTGGATCTAGGGGATCTGTTTTAAGAATAAAGATNAAGACTAAGGTGGACATCAGTGAGAAGTAATACCACCTTCCTAATACCTTATAATTGAAAGAATAGTAACAACATTTATCTTATACCCAACTGTGCCATGATAAATGCATTATTGCGATTTCTAGCAGTATTAAAATTCAACTTTGGATCTAGGGGATCTGTTTTAAGAATAAAGATTCACTGGCTTCAGAAATTCAGGATAGAACTAAGACTGGATAATTTCCCAAGAGTTTTTGTTTGTTTTTATGTAAATATTTTGATTTATTTAACCAGGTTCTTATTTTTTATGTATCTCAAATTAGTGACTAGTTTATTTCATAATGGTTAAAAATAGAAAGACATAAGAATCCCACACTTGACCTGCAGCGGTAAGACTTGTAACTAACATGATGTGAAATTGATGTATGTTCTATGTTGGGAGAGTAGCATGCTGCTGGAAATGACACCTTCTGTTACCTACTCCTTAGCACTAGATGGTGCTGTGGGCTTAAATACATTTTCTAGTTTGTGATTTCAGCCATCTTTTGTTTTACCAAAATCCTCTTGTTAAGTCATTCTTTGCATTAACATCTGTTTTAATAGTTGAAAATATTAATGTTATTTATAAAATTTTACTTTCAAAGTTAGTGGTGATTTTTCCATTGTGTCCTTACTCTTACATAGATTCTAAGGACTTACTATTCTTATATAAACTAAGATGTTTTCCTCTGGGCAACAAAATAGAAATATAAAGCCTGCTTATAAAAATGCTTTTAGAGAAAACTTACTCTTCAAATTCTGTAGAGCTTCAAAATATGTAGAGCTTCACTTAGAGCAATAATGATCTAGGTCATAAAACAGTACATTTCTTCCTTTTTTACCTCTATGGCACTTTTTTTACATGAAAAGTCAAGGAAAGTTAGTTTCTAAGTTTTTTTTCTGAGAGTCATGCTGAGTTTTTTTTTCTTTTCTCCTGGCCTCCATCTTCTAAGTTCCTTCAGTGTGTTTTCTGTCCTTGAAGTTCTACTTTTCCTAGTGCTCTTTAATCACCTGAGAAACTTTCTTTAAAAACACAAAAGTTTGGCTATTTTTTTTTTTTTCATCTCAAGTGTACATGAGTTCCCAATCTGGAACCCCCCCCCCCCCACTTCCCACTCTACATCAACTCTCTGGATCATCCCCGTGCACCGGTCCCAAGCATCCTGTATCCTGAACTGAATATAGACCGACGATTCGTTTCCCACACGACAGCACACATGTTTCAGTGCCATTCTCCCATTTTGCACTAGGTATTCATATTCATTGAGGGAGGCAGGCTTGGGTAGATGTAATTTTTTTAATGGTTGATTATGTACAAACTGTATTTTAAAAAACAATCCTGTTGTATAGTCAGATGGAGAGCTACTTGTGCAGACAACACACAATTAGTATTTTTCTGTTGACCCAGAGGGAGAAACAGCAGGTGGAGCTGTAAGAGGCAGCTGCTTCTGAGACAATTACATTCCCCGCCCCCTACTCTTTTTTTCTAGTTTTAGAAGTTGAGATGTTGTGAGGTAGGGCCTTTGGGGAGAAGGGAATGAAACGCCACATTGATGATGACCCCTCCATCACCTACCCCTGGACAGTACACCTCCTGATGATGCTTTTTTCCCAGGTATCACCTCTCCCCCTTTCCCTACAGTGAGAATAATTCATGATGATGAGGTATCTCCATTATTTTGACGTTTTGGCAAAAAGACCATTATTGTCTAACCATTTAGTCAAGTTTTAAGTTTGCTTTTTTTTCTGTGAAATTTGCATTTTTCTTTTG
This sequence comes from Neotragus moschatus, assembly GCA_006410615.1. Lineage (NCBI taxonomy): Eukaryota > Metazoa > Chordata > Mammalia > Artiodactyla > Bovidae > Neotragus > Neotragus moschatus. The sequence goes on from SJYA01000857.1 coordinate 927,996, forward strand.
GTTTACATCTGTATTTAATAATTATCAAAGTAATACAATGTTTCAGAAAATTTATAGACCAGAGGAAATAATATTACCCATAATCTTACCATTTTATCATCCAAACTCTATTCTTATTTAGAAACATTTTCTTCTAGGCTTTTTCATATGCATTTTTACATTTTATTTAAAACACTACAATTTAGTGCCTTGGTTCTTTTACCACTTACTTTTTGTCACTTATTAAATAAAATGTGAAAATTATTTCCGTGTTGGTCTTTTTGTCATCAAGATGAGCTCATCTTTGGAGTCACTCTCTGCCACTGTGTGAACACTGCTTAACACATAGGAACTGCTCACTTCATAGTAGCTAAAAGTAATTAATAATGAATAATATTTTAGTCTTGGTCCCAGGTAAACTATATTTGTATTTTTAAAAAGTGTAAACCTAAGTATCTTTGTAAACTGAGGTTTCATATTTTAAAACTTGAATAGTTTTATTTTTGTATAGAAAAGTATTCCTTTTGCCACATCATGATAAAAGAAATCAAATGCTGTGTTAAACTGACTACAGATGACAGGCTCATCTCTCTCCTTGGCAGGTCTGCTGGTACTGCATTTTGGGTTGCAAAGCAGAAGGAAGCTATGGAAAAGTAAGACTAAACAATAATCATCTCCCAAACTCAGGAGAAGCGGTACGTTGAATTGAAAAAACCGTTGAATGTCAGGAAATCTTACCAAAAGTCTTATTAATTACAACTGAGTGTTGCTGTTTTTTTTTTTTTCTTTATGTAATTACTGTCTCAGTGAATTTCTCTTGATTTTAACTGGAGTCATAACTAAAATCTTACAGTAAATGGAAAGTTTTTTTTTAACCTATAAAGATCACTTAATTATATTTAAAAAACTCTTACTTTAATTTTCCATGTATAACTTGAAATATGTTTTTGTTAATAGATACCAGCAGATGGCAAAAGCGTTTTTGAGGTAAAAGGTTTAGAAACCAATGAAAAATACGTCTTCGCAGTTGCGGCTTATTGTTCTAGTGGAAAGCTGATTGGTGATGCTATTGGTGAGACAACTAAACCAATTCTGGTTTACCCACCTCTTTCTGCTGTTACTACTCGGATGTTATTGACGCAGGTAGATGAGATTTCTCCTAATTTTTTCCTCTATTTTTTATACTGTTAACCAATTACTAAGTAATTTCTGATGAAAAAACAGTCACAGCAGATATTCTGAAGCTCCTGTAATACATATTTTCCTTGACTACAGTTTAGTCTCCTAAAATATAAATCATTATTTCTCTCACTCATGAGTTTGCTTTATATAATAACATTTTTTTTCCTGCACTAAATAACATTTAAATGCAATACATACTGATTTTAGAATTTTGGAAATAAATGTTGCCTGTTTTCCTATCAACCAGTTCTTAACCTGAAGCAGTTTGGGCCCCCAGGGGACATATGTCAATGTCTGGAGACATTTTTGGTGATCACCATCTAGAGGAATGCTACTGACATCTGGAAGGTAGAGGCCAGGGATGCTGATAAGCGCGCTACAGTGCAAAAGACAACATTTCCTTCCCTCAACGAAGTGTTATCTGGTCCAAAANTAGTGGAAAAGACTATGAAAAAGAATATGTGTCTATATAACTGAATCACATTTCTGTACACAACATAACATTGTAAATAATTATTCTTCAATAAAAAATATATATCAGTTGTTTTACAATATTGTGTTAGTTTCAGGTGTGCAGCAACATGATTTATATATATATATGTATGTATTTTTTCAGATTACTTTCCGTTGTAAGTTATTTTAAGATATTGAATATAGTTCCTTGAGCTATACAGTAAATATTAATATTTGATGATTGTTTATTTTCTGTATAGTAGTTCATATCTGTTAATCACACACACGTAATTTATCCCTTTCCTCCTCCTCTTCTCCTATGGTAGCCATGTTTGTTTTCAATGTCTGTGGGTCTGTTTCTCTTTTGTAGATAAGTTCATTTGCATTATATTGTAGATTCTACATGTAAGTGATACATAGTATTTGTCTTTCTCTGCCTGACTTGCTCTACTTACTACGATATTTTCTAGGTCCATCCATGTTGCAGCAAATGGCAATGTTTTATTCTTCTTTATGGCTGAGTAATATTCTATTTGTGTGTGTGTCTGTGTGTGTGTGTGTGTGTGTGTGTACCTCACATCTTAAACCAATCATCTGTTGTTGGGCACTTGGGTTGTTTCCATGTCTTAGCTATTATAAATAGTGCTGCAGTGAAGATTGGGGTCCATTAATCTTTTCAAATTATACTTTGCTCCACATATATGCCCAGGAGTGGGGTTGTTGGGTCATGAAGTAGTTCTGTTTTTAGTTTTTTAAGGAACTTCCATCCAGTTCCCATAGTGGCTGTATCAATTTACATTCCTGTCAACAGTGTAAGAAGGTTTCCTCTTTCTTCACACCCTCTCCAGCATTTATTGTTTCTAGACTTTTGATGATGGCCATTTTGACAAATGTGAGATGACACCTTATTGTAGTTTTGATTTGTATTTCTCTAATAATTGGTGGTATTGAGCATCTTTCACTGCATCTATGATGATTTTCTATAAATCTATGATCATTTATAGAAGTGAATTTTCTGGGTTCATAGAGACAGACCTGAGTTTAAGATGCAGATCCTCACACTAGCTGTGTGATGTTAGTCAGTTAACCTTCATCTATGAAGTAGAATAATAATAGTAGTTACCTCCCAGAACTGTTGTGAGTATTAAATGGAATTATGCATGTCAAACATTTAACCATAGCACTTACCCCACAGTAGGCATTTAATGAATATTATTGTGGTTCTTAGTTATGGATATACTTGTGAATTGACATTTTTGCTGAAATAATTGCCTGACTTAAAACATGTCACCAGTGAATGGGATTCTAGAAAAAAATGACTCATTGACCCAAGTCTCAAGCATATAATTTTAAGTTTATTGTTGGCTCTTCCAAATTTTATCCCATTTCTATTGTGCTATTTTTCCTCTTAATAGTTGATTAGTATTATAGGCTAAAGTCTAACTGAAATTTTATATTATCATATTTTTCAAAGAAAATTTAATTGAGAGAATTGCTAGGATTTGTCTAGCACTGGTTTAGCATGTCATTTGGGCTCATGGTTTTCTGATGTTTTGATTTCTTTGGAATCTAATATATTTCCTAATTTGCAGTGATGGAGTTATTTCAAAGTAAGGCACCGAATATTTCATCAAGGTTTAATTTTTCTCCAGGGAGTGGTTTGACTCTTGGGCTTCATTTGGCATAACTTTCATTGAAAGTTAATAAAACGAAGTCCTAGCTATACTGCTAGGATAATGAGAAGTGTCATAAAGTAATGGCCTGTGTTTCTTTACTGATACTGTATTTGCAGTACTGTAGTTCATTTATGGCAGTCTAAAATCATTCTCTCTCATAATGGTAAGTTGGATAAGCAAAATTTCCTCCATTTAAAATTCGAGTTTAAGCTTTTAAATTTTAGCAGGAAAATGTACCTTTCTTTTGGAACTGTGATGAAAAGCTGCTGTTTTTTGTAAGAGTGGCTAGTTTTTAGTTTCAAGATAATTCTGTTCTTTAAAAAATATTATTATAAATATTTTATAGTAAAATGTGGAGTTACTTTCCTAAATGTTTATGACTAACTTGGCTTAGAGTTTTTGGTTGTACTTTTTACTAAACATTATTTTATAAATAAAAAGTCTATAAAGTCAGGTGAATCTTTACTAGATTTTTCTCTTACTGTAGAAAGCTATAGTAATTTAAGCTATCTGGAAAATTTTTTGAGGAACCTTTATGAATTATATATTGTCTACATTTATTTTCCAATTTCATTCCCTTTATAGCCTCATTTCTTTTTATTATTCCCTTTTAAGTTGGGAATGACTAGATAATGTGATATAAAATATAGACAATTAGAAATCTGTGAGCAGGATCGTAGGATTTTAGGCAAATTGCTTGGTCTTAATTTCCCTATCTGTAAAACGGATACAAGACCAAATGCCACATACTGCTGGATTATTGAACTAGTAAATCAAATAGCAAGTGGGCACCATGACTTGTTGAAATGAGAAAGTGAGGAATATCATTTATTAAAAAACTGTTGCCTGACAGACATTTTAACATTCATTATTCCATTGATTACAGTAACTCAAAGATAGAGGTGGTATTATTACTTTCAAGTTCAGGAAACAGATGAATTTAACCCTTCCTCTGCCAATCTCATTTTATTCCAGAAAGAGTATCTTAGGGAGGTTAAGTCATTTACCCAGGGTTACTCTGGCCACCTGATGTGAAGAGCTGACTCACTGGAAAAGACTCTGATGCTGGGAAAGATTGAGGGGAGGAGAAGGGGACGACAGAGGATGAGATGTTGGATGGCATCACCGACTCTATGGACATGGGTTTGGGTGGACTCCGGGAGTTGGTGATAGACAGGGAGGCCTGGCGTGCTGCAGTTCATGGGGTTGCAGAGTCGGACATGACTGAGCGGCTGAACTGAACTCTGGTGGTAGATGGTAAGCCTGCCATTTGAACCAGCTCATGCCTTTCAGCTGCTCTGTCCAGGTTCCCAGGAAATCATGTGTTTGCCATCTAACGTGTGCCAGTTTCATCTAGAGCTTACATCTCTCCCATCTCTTCTCTTTCTAGGTTGGTGTACTCCATAGGTCGTCATGATCTGTGGGAGCAGTAGAGTTTGATGTTGGGTCGGGAATCACAATGGTGGCAGGAAACTGAAATTTGTACATTTTTTCAAATTCATGTATGAATTCATTGAAACCCTTTTATTAATAAAGATTTGCCTTTTGTCTATGACCATTAAAAAGAATAGAGCTACCAGATAAAATGTAGTCATCCCCATTTTTAAAGTTTATAAGAAGTTTCAACTCTTCTTTTCCCTCTTTGAACAAACAAAAATTCGATGTTTGTTTTGTGCCAGGTTCTATGTTAGATATTATCTCTTTTTCATTTGAACTGTGGTGTTTTGTTTTTTAAATCAGTCTCATCACCACAACAGTAACCCTCATTCTAGTTGATATTTGACTTATGGTTTCAGTTAAGACCCCAATCGCAAGGAAACCTCCCCTGGGGAAATGCAGCCAGGCCCTGGGAAGGCTGCAAAGTTCGTTCAGGCAGCTGTAAGCTTCATACCTCTGATACTCTCTATACACTTGCTTTCTTTTTCTCTCTTTAAATGTTGATTTTCCTTTCCATCTCTGGAGGGAATATGGCAGCCCCTTGAATGTTTTTGTATATTCCTCAATTTCAGCCATATTCTGGGACTGGTTAGCTATGTCCTAATCTTGATTCCAAATTTCTGGGAAAGAGACCTGCATTGGTTCACCAAATGTAAGAAAGAGTCTGATCTCATTTTTAATGTTTGGCCACTGACTTGTTTTTAAATCTCACCCTTCTTTGTTCTTTTGGCCCCATACCTGAGCAGGCTACTAGGGAGGTCTTTGACTTCACCTTCTCCTTTGGTGCCTGCAGGAAATTTAAATGTCCCAGCCAGCAGGAACTGTGCCCAGTCCAGCCACTAACAAAACCTAACCTATTCCTTCTACTCTGCCCAGGAAAACCTGGGCTTGCCTGTGCCTGCCCATGGGACTTTCCCTGGGAGTCCCTTGTGTGAATAATAAACTTTCTCTCAGATCCTCCTGGTGCGTGTAATGTCTTCAGCCTTAATACCTGAAGCAGACTGTGTGTGTGTATTTATGGGGTCCATCTTGCTTTGCTGTGGACCCAGCTTGGGTCAGGCACTCACCCTGGGCCAATCAATTGTGTTTTTATAGCACACCTCCTGGGTGTTCTCTTCTGTACAGAGAGGGAAATTATCAGGAAAAGAGGAATTTTAAGTTCATTTAACACATTATTATTGAGTGCTTACTCTGTGGCCACATTGCTCTAGGCTAGTGATTCTAAAACTTGAGCCTGAATCAGAATGATCTGGAGTGCTGGCTTAAAGAGATTGCTGCCCCCACCGACAGAGTATATGATTCACTTGATGTGGGATAGGACCTGTTAAGTCTGCATGTATAACAAGTTCATAGGTGAGGAAGATGCTGATGGTTCAGGGACCATACTTTGAGAACCACTGTTCGAAGTGAAATGAGCAAAATGCCACGGTAGGAGGTAGGTAATAGAAAATGAACATAGTAAAGAAATAGATTGCCTATTAATAGTATGTTAGAAGGTAAGTTTTGTGGAAAGATAGTGTAGAGTACAGTCAGAGGAATTGAAAATGTGAAGTGGGATAAAGGAAGGTAAACTACAGTGTTACAGTGTTAAGTAAGCTGAACAGAGAAAATATCATCTATTATTTATATAAGCTGAACAGAGAAAATGTCCTCTGGAAGATGAGATGTGGACAGACATTTGAAGGAGGTGAGGGAGCAACTCTGGAGAAAGAAGATTCCACAGAAAGAGCTAGAAGAAAAGCCTGAAGGATTCCAGAACTGTACTTGGTATAACATAAATAGCAAGGAGGCCAGAATGACTCGATTAGAGGGGCCCAAAGGATTGCTTAGGGAGGTAAAAGGTGAGCAGATAGAGGGGAAAGTAGATCGTGATAAGAATTCCAGACCATAGTAGTAAGTATGGCTTTTACTGTGAGTGAAATGGACAGCATTGGAGAGAGTTTGATGTAATAAGACAACATGACATGACTTCTGTTTCAAAGGCTCACCCTGGCTACTGTGTTGTGCACACACCATAAAGCATGAGTGTAGAAGCAGAGGGAGCTATTGAATACCTACTGCTGTCATCCAGTCAGAGATGGGAGTGGCTTGGCCAGGGTGATAGTAGTTGATGAGATGAGAAATGGCCAGATTCTGGATATATTTTGAAGGAGTTACCATGAATTCCTGTTGGAAACAATTTATAGAGAAAAATAGGAGATGCCTTGAAGGTGTTTAGCCAACTAACTAGAAGGACAGACTTGGACCACAGCTGAGTTGGGGATGGCTGTGGGTGGTGCAGAGAAAGATAAAAAATTCATTTGGGGGCATGTTAAGGTCAGATGTTTATTAGATATTCAGAGAGAATTGTTGAGTAGTCGGTTAGACACATGAATCTGGAGTTTGGGAGAGAGGTCTGGATAGCGGAGGGAATTGAAAGTAGTTGTGTGACAACTATAGCCATGGGGCTGGATAATAGCAGCAGGGACATGAGTGCTGAGGATAGGAGAGATCAGAAGACTGAGCCCTGGGGAACGCCAGTATCATGAGATTGAGGAGAAGAGGAGGAGCTTGCCAAGGTGCTGGAAAGAAATGTATTAGGTTGGCCAAAATGTTTGTTCCATAGCATCTTTTGGAAAAACTCACATAAACCTTTTGGGATCTATTTCCCTGACCAGGGATTGAACCTGGGCCCCCAGCTTTGGGAGTGTGAAGTCTTAGCCAATGAACCACCAGGGAAGTCCCTCTTTTAATGCTGCTTTCTTGTTTTAACCTCACCTCCTCTAAAGTCTATTCTGCACATGACTACTACTTAACCATCTTTGAACCTGTGACTATCAAGCACTCCTCTGTTAACTCACATAGACTCATGAATTTATAAACCTTTAATTTTATCATGGCATTTTTTCTTGTTTTGCAATGTCCACTGACTGAACAAATATTATTTTTATGCTTTCACCCTTTTTATAAAAAGTGAAATATAGTTGATTTAGTGTTGTGCCAATTTCTGCTGTATAGCAAAGTGACTCAGAAATAACTATTTTTAAAAAGCTATATTTTAAAAGGAAAGAACATTCAATTATAGTTTCACCAACTCCCTTACACATCATCTGTTATCATTTTCCATGGTGAATCTTAGAATTATAATGGTGTTTTAATGACCACTTAGTCCAACTTTTTCATTTGCCCAGTGTGGCCCAGAGAAGGGACCTCATCTATCACACTAAGTCTTGATTCTACTTGTTCATTTTATTTATTTTTTACTGAGTATTTGGCTCTGTACAAATTATTCTTCTTGTCAATACCCCAGTTTCCTTATCTGGAAAACAAGAACACTCATAGAGCTCACTTCACAGACCTGTAATGAAGAGTCAATACAATAATGCATGTGAAATGCTTGGTCCAGGACCTGATATCTTTAAACACTTCCATCTGATTTTCAGGGCTTCTCAGGTAGCTCAGTGGTAAAAAATCTGCCCCCTCAATGCAGAAGATGTGAATTCAACCCCTGGGTCAGGAAGATTCCTGGAAGAAGGAAATGGCAACCCACTCCAGTATTCTTGCCTGGGAAATCTCATGGAAAGAGGTGCCTGGTGTGCCACAGTCCGTGGAGTCACAAAGATTTGGACATGACTGAGCAAACACACACACACTCATCTGATTTTCAAGACTTTCTGAAATCTTATCTCACTTTACCTGTCCAATCATACTGCCTGTGCTCGGCTTACTTGCTTCAGTCATGTTGACTCTTTGTGATCCCAGTAGGCTGCAGCCCACCAGGCTCCTTTGTCCATCATTTCTTCTGGCAAGAATACTGGAGTGGGTTGCCATGTTCTCCTCCAGGGAATCTTTCCAACCCAGGGATTGAATCCAGGTCCCCCTCATTGCAGGCAGATTCTTTACCAAATAAGCCACCAGGAAAGCCCACCATACTGCCTGAGTGAGTGAAATGTCACTCAGTCACATCCGACTCTTTGTGACCCCAAGGACTATATAGTCCATGGAATTCTCCAGGCCAGAATACTGGAGTGGGTAGCCGTTCCCTTCTCCAGGAGATCTTCCCAACCCAGGGTCAGAGCCAGGTCTCCTGCATTTCAGGCAGATTCTTTACCAGCTGAGCCACAAGGGAAGCCCTACTTTTCTTCAAATTCTGACCTGTCTTTCCAGTGTCAAATGCCTTGTGGCAATTTCCTTCACAGGACCTTTTTCAGATTCCATCTATACTGTGCCCATTTGAACCTTATCCCTGCCTTAGGGTTTACATCAAGCCCTGATTCCTCCTTGAAGTCTTCATTTCTCCTTTTTTAAGTCTCCACAATTATGATGTGATTATTTGCAATTTTTCTGTAATTTCATGTGTTTTACCACTGTAACTTGATTATAGTTTCATGGAGTATGAAATTGTTTTAAGCTTTGAAGAATCTAGATTTACAGCGCTTAGCACCAAGTAGAAACTTCATAAAAGTTTACTGGTTGGTTGATTATGAGTATTGACTTGGCAGATTTTAAAAGTTCTGGCCCTGTAAGCTATTCCCTTGTGTGGAATATAGTCTAGTAACATATCATTTACATACTTAATGAATTTATTTATACTTAATACCCTACCTGGTTCCACTGAGAATTTGAAGCAGCATATAACTCGTGTGGTATGATTTCATATCGTTACACACATTTGGATAGAATGATTTTTAGAGATACAGTTAAAGAAATATATCCCACCAAAAGAAATAGGTAAGTTGATGATTTTTTATTGCAAGCTTCTAGGTCTTTTCAGTGAAATCAGTTATTTCGCCAAATGGTCAATGTGTGAAACTTATAGCACATTATGGTGTTTTATTCCTTACTCTTTTTAGCTCTGAAGCCTTTGTTGCAAAAAAAGGCTCTGAAAGCGTCAGTCAGAACCAGAGAAGAATGAAGTATATTTCATATTTTGGGTTTGGGAAATCTGATTGTTTCTCTTGGAACAGATTGTTCATTATAACAGTGTCTGTAATAAATGGAGTGCACTGCCGAGATAGATGGAAATGAAATTAATTTGGCTCAGATGTGATCTTTGTTTTGCTTATGAGAATTTGAAACATCCTTACAGAGTTTCAAATTTCCATGCAATTTAGAAATAAAAAGAGATTTCAAAATGTGTCTTTCTCCCTTGCCGTGGCCCTGTAGAGCAGAACAGCCAATGTGAATAACTTTGTAGGAAATTAGAGTGTGATTAGACCTTCTCAGAATTCTTGTTGAAAGTATACACTCCCCAAATTCAAGTCATGCCTAAGAGAATGTGCTTTCTGTTGCAGGTCGCCTATCAGACTGGTAACTATGATCTGGCTAAGAAAGTTTTCTCACCAGTCTGGGATTATTTTGTTGCTTCACCACCTCAGGGTGACCAATCCATTATTTGTTTAAGCAATATAATGACTATTACACAGAGAAGGTAATTAGAAATGTTCTTTTAAAATATTAATTTGCTTATTGAAAAGACAGGTGTTGGCTATGAAGCCTGGAGTTATTTTCAAGTTCATGTTGAGATGGTATATGTAAAACTACTTCCAACAAGTAAAGCATAAATATTCTGAAGGTTTGGGTCCTTCTTAGAACTTTCTTTGTTAGAATTGGAAAAAACACTGGTAACATATGGATACATTCTGAATATAAGCTAATGAGGTTATGAGGAAAAAAAACCCCAAATACTAACCAAGGTAGTGTCAGTTTTACTAGAAAACACAAATACGCATTGGGGACATTTATCACAGAGAAAGGTCAGGTTGAAATTAAGGTTAGGGTCTGATGGGTGAGCTCTCAGGGTAAGAAGGCTTTTCCTTTGCTTGAAGAGGCACCCAGGATTAGGCCATCAACTGCAAATAGGTCTATAGAAGCCATATAAAGCTACAGGCTATCATTTGCCATTTTTTCCTTAAGAAACCAAAGTTTAAGGGCAGCATCAGAAATGAGCATTAGTGTAATTTCAGCCTGTCTCAACAACATATTCAATAAGAACAGTCTCCTTTACCTGCTTGGCAATGCCTAAAATTCCTTTAATAAGGCAAAACTTTTCACTCCTCAAAGGTAATGAGTTTAAAAATGCAAATGCTGAATGAGGCAAGACATTGGTAACACTTATTCATGTAAATGTATAATTCCATTCAATTAAACAAACTTAAACTTAGTGTTTACTGTATATGAGGATGCTCAGTGCTGTGGGGGATGGATTCAAGAAAAATTTCAGAAGAGGAAGAGACAGATCTTGGCAGATTTTATGTGACTTGTGGGGATAAGACAGAGGAAGGAGGGGAAGCTGACTGATTTCCAGCGAGGGTAAGCCTCGGATGTTACTAAGGGAAGCTGAGAGGTGGAGTGAGTTTTTGGATGAAGAGAACAAATTTGGGGATGTATGGAGTTCAGTTTTCCAGCAGGACAACTCTGTAGATATGAGCTGACACTCAGGAGAGAGCTCAAGGCTAGAGACATATGTAAATTGTTCACTGAGGTCATTGTTGGAATTTTGACGATAAGTGATATCTTCCGAGAAATGACTATTGAGCAGAAAAGGTAGAAGGCTGGACTTGAATCTTGGGGCATTGCTTACATTTAAGAGGTAGAAGTAGGAGTTGGAACCAAGGAAGGAAATTGAAATGGATCAGTTCTGAAAGTGAAAGTCCAGGAAAGTGCATTGCCAAGGGAAGTCACAAGATTATCATGGAGGCCCTGACCAGCAGTGTTATATGCTGGTGCAAAGTCAGACGGAATAGTCGCTTAAGAAAATGCTGCAAAGAGGTTGGGTAGGATGAAAGCCAAGAAGAGGCTTTTAGAGTTGGCATATAGGAAGACATTGGTAAGTTGAAGAAAGCCATTTTTGTGCTATGATGGGCCAGAAATATATTGCAGTTGGTTAAGGAATAAATGAAAATGGAAAATAGTAACAAGCAAAAACTACCCATTTGAAGTTTGGTGGTAAAGATCAGAGGAGTGTTGGTAGAGGCTTTGGGGGAAGGCAAGCTTAAGGACAGAATTTTGGAGGATTGAGATAAGAGAGCCAGTGGGGAGGGAGAGCCTAAGAATGTATGGTGGTGGGGCTACAAAGATCCTAGAGCACATGCAGGTGGAGAAGAGGAAGTTCATATCATTTTCTAGGGGAATATGAATAAGGAGGCATCAGGGATAGATGGAAGTGTTGCCGAGAATCATGGCTCAGCTGATGTTACGTAACATGAATTGTATCAATAGCAGAGCCCAGTTCCTTGTGGCTGAGGGCTACATAAGATTCACCTTTATATTCTAGAATCTAGAATAATGCTTTTATACATGGTTGGTGTTGAGCAAATGCTAGTTTGAATGAAAAACAAAAAGGAATGAGGTAAATAAATAAATGATTAATTGATTGGCCATTATGGCAAGGATAAAAAAAAAGCAGATGATGACATCTATGCAAGGTCAGGCAAGTTTATTTTTGTATAAATTATGGAGTGCAGAATCTAAAGTGCTGGAGAGGTCACTATGGAAATGACTAACCAGAGTCCAAGCTGGGTACTGGAGGAACTAGAGCCAGGAGGAGGTGATAACCTGGATTTACTGTGAGTGTCGAACTACTCATGGTCATCAATGACAAAGAAAGTTTAGTAGGAGTTGTGGAAGCAGGATAACTAAAATCCTCCTGGCAAAGACAATTTCAGAGTTTAACATGGTGGTGAAACAGACCCTCTTTAATGTCAATTACTGATGTTGGATCCTTTCCTGTTTTATAGGGAGAGTTGGGGGACCTGAAGCTTAGAAGAGAGGGTTTGTCACCAAGTAAGGCTTAAGGGCAAGGAAGGGACTAGAAAAACAAAGAAGACTGCAGTTTTGCCAGTGGTGGGCACTGTTGACTGTAATTTAGAAAAGATAATTTGAAGTGACTCTACAATGGCACCGCACTCCAGTACTCTTGCCTGGAAAATCTCGTGGACAGAGGAGCCTGGTAGGCTGCAGTCCATGGGGTCGCTAAGTCGGACATGACTGAGCAACTTCGCTTTCACTTTTCACTTTCATACATTGGAGAAGGAAATGGCAACCCACTCCAGTGTTCTTGCCTGGAGAATCCCAGGGACAGGGGAGCCTGGTGGACTGCCGTCTCTGGGGTCACACAGAGTCAGACACGACTGAAGCGACTTAGCAGCTACTTCTGTAGGGCTTCCTTGGTGTCAAAAGAATCTGCCTGCACTGCAGGGGACCCGAGTTTGATCCCTGGATTGGGAAGATCTCCTGGAGTAGGGAATGGCTAACCACTTCAGTTTTCTTGCCTGGAGAATTCCATGGACTGAGGAGCCTGGCGGGCTATAGTCAGACGTGACTGAGTGACTAACACTTTTACACTTCAGGGGCAGATTTAGGATAGAGTTGGAGGGGCAGTGTATTAATAGCTCAGCTGTGTCTGACTCTTTGTGATCCCATGGACTGTAGCCCACCAGGCTTCTCTGTCCATGGGATTCACCAGGCAAGAATACTGGAGTGGGTAGTCATTCCCTTCTCCTGGGGCTCTTCCCCACCCAGGGATCAAGTCCACATCTCTTACATCTCCTGCATTGGTAGGCAGGTTCTTTACCATCTGAGTCACCAGGAAAGCCCAAATCTGTCTCCACTTCCCTTTTACCGTGACTGATTTTGCTATAAATAACCCTCACTTTCAGAAAATTTATTGATTGAAATATTGGGCCTATTTTCCAAACTTCTGAGTATCTATAATGATTTCAATTACATTGATAGAAAAGAGCTATATATTTTAGAATCAGAAAATTTTGCCAATGGTTGATGTTTTATATATCTATGACATATGTCCATAGCTTAATTTTCTTAGTTATGAACTTGTTGTTAAGAATAGTCTTTAATTTCTATTTAAACAGCTGTGCAAGAGTTACTATGTTATGTACTTTTGCTGTTGCTGCTGCTAAGTTGCTTCAGTTGTGTCCGACTCTGTGCGACCCTATGGACAGCAGTCCACAAGGCTCCTCTGTCCACAGGATTCTCTAGGCAAGAACTGGAGTGGATTGCCATTTCATTCTATGACTTTTGCTGCTATCTTGGGATAATTGTGTTGGTATAACAAATCAATCTATAGAGTTGAATTCACATACTAAATCACCTTATACTTGTAACATCATTCACTTCTTTTTGCAGATTACATTCAGATATTTTGGCAGAGAGTTCTTCAATTCTCTTATATCTTTTTCTTAGAAATATTTTTGTAACAAGTGACATTAAAATTAAAGAAGAAAATTTTTTCTGTGATAATATTAAAGGCAATGAGATTTTCCCTTCTCAACAAGTAAGTGAATTAAAATCATTGCAAATGCATTGATTTCCCTTGATTTGTTTCTTGATGTTTCAAGTTTATGAGCTGTGGGGATTGTATATCCTCGCTTGTGAACGGACTGAGAGAACTTTGTATGATTGTGCTGGTTTATTTGATATTGTTTGTAGATTATACAAGCCTAGGCTCATGGTTTTTCCCCCTTTATTTTCCCCCCTTCCTATTACAGGAATATATACATTCCTGTATAAAAGTAGTATAAATTCAAATATTCAAAATTTATAATGTATAAAGTGAAACCTATTAGAATCCTATTATCCCTAAGAATACTACATTCTTGTTTTCATGTGATTTGTCCCATTTTAAAAAATATGCATAGACAAATATGTTATTATTACTTAACAAAAACGGAATCATGATAGACTCACTGTTCTGTAACTTGCTTTTTGAATACTTTTAATAATTTATCTTGGACATACTTTCATGCTGGTACATATCTATCTGGTACATTTTTAAAAACTATAATATTGCATCCTGTGCAGAGGCAGGAATTTAACTTATCTCCTATTGATATGTTCTCAAGGTACTTATAAATATTGCTCTATTACATCTGCAGCCTTACAATGCTCTTGCTTTTAGTAACAATCCTACATTATTTTTTTCAATCTAAATTGAGGTTCACTCTTCTTTTTCTCCTTTCCTTCTTTACTTACTTTAGATATATGGAGACTTTTGTCATTTTTTATTTTCTTTTACAGTTGTTTTTTCCTACCCATCCACTTATTCATTAATTAATTAACCAATAACTTGTTCCATGAGACTGTGCCAATTTCTGTGGGTATGAAAGTAAACAAACAAACAAACATGACTCTCTGCCTAAGACAAGTTCACATTCTTATAGAGCCCAAGCATTCACAGCCATTGACCTGTTCCTACTAAGTTGCATTCAGCTTCTTCTTTTTTTTTTTTTTCATCATCTAGTCTGAAAATGAGGACAGTCTTTAAGTACTTCAGTGAATTCCAGAATGCTGGACTACCATTCTAATAACAATTTGCTGTATAGAAATTTCTGGTTGCCCCTTATATTGTTTTCTTTGAATGAAATCTCTCCCCAGGAAAGGGAAAGGAGTAAGATAGGATTCTTACTCTTAAGTGATGTTTAATCACAAAAACCTAACTTTACATTTTGCTTTAAGTAGCAGAAATATAATAGAGGATAGGTTAGTCTACAAAAAAATTTACCATTTTCTCACAAATCCAGAAGAGAAATAAGGCTCTAATAATCAAGTGGGGGCCATATTATAGCAATACTATATTTTAATTATTATTTGTTACAGTTTATATTTTTGAAAAAGCTAGAGTTTTCCTCCTAAAATATAGCCAAGATTTTATCTTACCAATCAAAAAAGATTGGTGCCTTTTCTGTTACTAGTGGTATTTGATTGTAATTCATGAAAAGATTTTAAGTTTAATTCTAAGATTGTGTCATCCATATGTATCAATAGCATTACTGGGGAGTTACAGTTGTTCCTGAATTTAGGTTTTTCTTTTTATTAACATTCATGTTGTTGTTAAAGTTACAAGGATCACATTTCCTACCCTTTCCCCTCATTAGGGACACACAAGTTAAGTACCTGGTGTTCAGCTTGAGTAACAATACCTGTTTCTTTACAGATCGCTAGACTAATTGAATGTGAGAGAGTATTGGTGGCATTGGAACTGAGCAACTATCTAAATGATTCCAGTTATGCCCTTCAGGCTGTGACTCAGTGTTATGGCCTCCTTGCTCCTATCATTTATCACAATATTGTTTTGGTACCTGTTGTACAGGTAAGGGTTTCACCCCCTCCCCATAAGGGTATTTTTTAACAAAGGCTAGTCAACACTGCATTTTGGAAAAGAAAATGCAACATGTCTCTTAGAAAGTACAAATAGGTCAAGAACAAGTATTATGACATTTTGTGAGTTAACTGAAAGATATTTTAATAATTTATATGTCTGGGAAAACAGAAATAAGAACTTAAAATGTGTTTCTCTGAAAACATTCAGCCCTGTTGCTATCCATATTTAAATATGGGTAACATACTTTTCTAGGTTGTATTTTTAAAGTCATTTCAATTTTTATGGTCTTGTAATGTTAGAGACAGCAATATTTATTCAAGGCATACTGTTAAAGCCATCACTGAGGGGAAAAAAATTGGTGGATAACCAGAAAAATAAACTTGATGTCTCTGTGGTGAAATTGGAACTTTGGGAAAAAAAGGTTGATAAAACTTGGCTGAAGGGATTATATTAGTTGCCTGTGTTTCCTAACAAATCACCAACACTCAATGGCTTAAAACAACACCCATTCACCACCTCATAGTTTCTGGAGGTCAGAAGGCTGGATCCAGGTTGTCTGGATCTTTGGTTCAGGATCTCATCAGGCTAAATTCAAGGTGTTGACCAGAGCTGTGGTCAGCATTTTAGCTCAGGATCAGGCTAAAAATCGAGATGTTGACCAGAGCTGTGGTCTCATCTGAGGCTTGGAGTTTTCTTCCAAATTCATTGGTTGTTGAGAGATTCATTCCCTTGCGGCCATATGATGAGTCCCTTAGTTCTTAAAGGCTGACCACCAGTACCCTGCCACAACATGGTGGTCTGCTTCTTAAAGCATCGTCCTTTCTTCTTAGAGGTGAGAGATTAGAGATGTCAGATCTACTTTGGAGTGGGGGCATGCCTCAGCATGTCCCAGACATTTCATTAATGTGTCAGGCCCCTGACTCTTTTTAGGGTTTATTTCTATCCTCTGGAGGGCAAGCGTCTCACATCTTCAACATACTTGCCATTTCTTGTTTATTAGGCTCGGTAAACATGATTTATTGATGTAGTGGTCTAGTGTTTTGTTTTGAGACATGTCCACAAAGTTAAGGTCCTTTCATAAAATATTAGGTCAGAGAGTGGAAGCGTTATCACTGCCATAGGTCAAGACTCTAAATGCCTGTTTTTATCTGCCTGGTGTGAATTGGAGCTTCTTCCCCATAGGATATTATTTCTGTCCAATAAGATAAAAAAGGCAACATTAGCCACCTCAAGACACCCCCACTCCTTTTTTAAAAAACAACTTTTTGTTTTATACTGAACGATAGCCAATTAACAATGCTGTGGTAATTTCAGGTAAGGGACTCAGCCATACATATACTCCTTTTATTCATTCCCCCCCAAGCTCCCTTTTAAGTGCTCCAGCGAGGATACCACAATGGAACAATGCCTGCAACTGCTGCTTCATTGGTTGAGTTGAGGGTAGTCCCCTGTCATCCTCTGGGATCCTACTGATTCAGGATGCTTTTAACTCAGAAAGTGGATTATAGCTATGAGGGAAAGACTTAAGAAAGGAGTTTTTTAATTAAATTGTATAGTTTAGAGCAGGAAAAGATGAATGGAACAAGGGAGAGATGCCAGAAGTAGGCCTCACTGTAGAAGAATGTAA
The DNA here is from genome assembly GCA_006410615.1 of Neotragus moschatus. Taxonomy (NCBI): domain Eukaryota; kingdom Metazoa; phylum Chordata; class Mammalia; order Artiodactyla; family Bovidae; genus Neotragus; species Neotragus moschatus. Next base: position 945,451 of record SJYA01000857.1, read on the forward strand.
TGTATGATGGAACTGGCTTTCCAATTCAGTGCGAAGATAATGGATATTTTTAGTAAATGGTGGTGAAACATTGGGATAGTCCTCTGAAAGAAAGTAGAACTTGACCCCTACTTTGTACCATATGTAAACAGTCCAGATATATTAAAGGCTTAAATGTAAAAGAAAACAAAAACTTTTGGAAAAAAATAGACTCCATGTACAGTCAGTGTTGGGAAACTCTAACCAAAATAGAATTCTTAGATATAAGAAATATTTGACTATATTTGGGAGAAAATAATAGCAAATGAAACCACTGACAAACAACTAATCTCAAAAATTTACAAGCAACTTACGCAGCTGAATTCCAGAAAAATAAACGACCCAATCAAAAAATGGGCCAAAGAACTAAACAGACATTTCTCCAAAGAAGACATACGNCTCCTTGCAGGCCAAGGGAATCTCAAGAATCTTCTCCATTACTTTAGTTGGGACTTAAATTTGCTTCTGTGGAGGTCTGGTAACAGAGAGGCCTCTACTCTCTACCTTAGCAAAGAGGTCATGTCCTGACCTCAGGAGCAGAAAAATCATATTCCTTCAATCACTCACTGGTTTACCACTGTGGAGAGACCTCTATGCCCTGGTCTATGTAGATGCTAGCCTAAGCCATTAGCAAGAAGAAATGATAATAATTCACTTATGGGAACTCAGAACCCCAAGGAGAAAGAACAAGCCAAAAACTAGAATAATTGTGTTATTTGTGCTTACAGTGTTGAAAAGGATCAGAGATGACTAAAGAAAAAGAAACCTTTCAAGCAGTACAATTAGAACAAATTTAATTTTTTCTTCCAGTTTTGTTGGGCTATAACTGACATACAGCACTGTATAAGTTTAAGATGTACAGCATAATGACTTAATTTACATACATCATGAAGTGATTACCATAAGAAACTTTGTGAACATGCACATCTCGTAAAGATACAAAAATTAAAGAAATAGAAAAAATGTTTTTTCTTATGATAAGCACTCTTAGAATTTACTCCCATAGTAACTTTCATATATAACAAATTTAATTTTGGATTAAAAATTAAACAAATGAAGAGTGCGATTATACGTCTTGATTCAGATATGGAAGCTCAAGAAACACCTCCAGATGTTGAATAGTATTACCTACAGATAAATTCAGAAGACAGATCCAGAAATCGTAACATGAAATAAAAGGAGTCTGGAAGTAGAAAAGAAATACATAGAAAAGAAATCCTCTTTCTGAGTCCCAGGCAGGATTAATGTTAGAATATATATGTAGACACATGTTGGTAAAATTCCTGAAATCCAAGGATGAGGACAAATCTTAATATTTGAGACTGAAAGAACAGGTTACTTATTTGCAATGAAAAGAGAATCAATTAGCTTCAGACTTTTTATCAGCAACACTAAAAGTTAAATTCCAGGAGCAACATTTGTAGAATCCTGAGGGAAAAAGACTTAAGGCCTGTAAATTAATAACCAGGAAAAGATATCATTCATTTGTCAGGGCAAAATAAACATTTTCAGAAGTGCAAGCATTTAAAAAGTATTCCATCCATGTATTTATCTGAGAAAAACACTTGAGGAAATACTCTATCAAATGACAGTTGGTTCAAAACAGAAATCCCAAGATAAGGAAAGATGAAAAGGAGAGGAATAATGGGAGCAACGAATCTTGCAATATATGTATTATTAAAATTAAATGGATAATAATGATGTGACTAGGATTTTGTAATATAAATGCTAAATAGAGAGTCTTGAAATAGAAGAGTCATCCATGAAAGAAAAGCCTATTAGTAACCTAGAGCTGAAGCTTCTATCCTGTTTAGGGTTGAGGGATTGATGAGCAACTATAGACTCTTGGTGCACGTGTGTTAAAAACACACATAGTATAAAAGTATGTATTGTATAACTTTATTATTTTCTTTGGAAAGAATATGTATATTTAAAGATGACTCAGGAATATGTAGGCATGAGCTGATCTTTAAAACACTGTAGGACTCTTCTCAACTGTCAAGAAGGAAAAGTACACAGAGGAATGACAGGGAGGAAAAAAGGACCAAAAAAATGTGGCAGGGCCGAAACATGGCTAATTTAGCAAAAGTAAGAAGAAGGAAATTGAGATTGTATTTCAGATGGAAGGAATAAAATCAAGTACATTAATTACTTCACTAAGTGTGAATGAACTCAAGAGACAGAGACTATCAGATGACCTAAAAAGTTAGATTCAAATGTGTATGATTTCAAGACACCCTGTAAAACAAAATAACAAGGAATTTGAAAGATAAATGGACACAGATATTGGGAAAATTCAAACAGAAATGAAGGAGGCATGGGAGTTTTCATATCTGAAAAAACAGAATTCAGGGTCCAAAACATTAAGTGTATAAAGAGAGACATTATGTCCATCCAGTCTGTTCTGTTGATTGCCCTTTTCTGTTTGTGGATGGCCTCTGGCACTTTCCAGTCATAGGGCAGTCTCATTGTTAAGTATTAAAGATCAAGTCTGAATTAAAACAAAACTTCATTTTTTATAACAGCAAATTAAAGGAGAAAAACAGGTTACATGAAAACGCTACAAAGGCACTGAATAAACCTTAGCAGCCTTTCCTAATAAAATTTCTAAGTAGATTAGGCATGGAAGGAAGTTATTGCATAATGATAAAGACATTTACCAAAAATTTTTAGCAAATATCATGCTAAATGGCAAGTTTCTAAAGTCATTTCTTTAAAATCAGGCACAGGAAATATTGACTCTTAATACTGTGATTCATTATTTGAAGAGATTCTGTCTCATGCAACAGATAAGGGCATGAAATAAATCTGTAATATTAGAAAAGTATAATTTGTCTGAAATTGTAAGGTCTCAAAAAACACATGAGAATCTAGCAAAAGGTTACTAAAACTAAAAAGAGAATTTATAGAGTTACATAAGATACAAACTTGTTTTTATTTTTAATATGAACAGTAGCCAGAACAGGGGAAAATATACCACTGGTAATGATATACGGTATTTTAAACTTAACAAAATGTTGAAGAACCTAAATAAAAGAAATGTGAAATCTTACTGAAAGACGTAAAATAAGATCTGCACATATGGCAGGCCACACCAAGTTCTTGAATAAGAAGACTTACTGTAACAGTAAAATAAATGTTTCCTAAAATAATATTTACATACAATGCAGCTTCAATCAGAATCCCGATGTTTCCTTGAAACTGATTAGAATTATTTAGAAGTTCTCAGTAGGTATTAAAATTTACCAAAAGTTCACTCCAGTGAAAAATGGTCTTAACAGAGTACTGGGCAAATAGATCAGTGGAATAGAATAGAGATTCTAGGAAAGACTGGCCCTGGATCTATAGGAAGGACTTACTATAAGACAAAGGTGAAAAAAAAAAAAAAAGACAAAGGTGGCATTTAGGTTCATTGAGAAAATGATAACTTATTAATAAAAGGTGTCGATATTACTGACTATTCATTTGAGAATAAACAAAGCCAGAGTCCTTTCTCATACCATAAACAAAATGAAGTCCAAATGGATTTGAGGATATTTGGTTGGCCTTGAAATCATGGGAGACCTTCTACAACAGGGCACAAAATTCAGAAGGTACCAGAAAAAGTAGATAAATAGATTACTTGATCAGTAAAAAATAATTGTCTATGGCAAGACACTATAAATAAGCTTCAAGGCAAGTATTTTTTGAAAATATAACAGATGCAGGATTATTAACATTGATTACCTTAGATAGTAATCAATATGAAAATAGGAAATAATTTCACAGTTTGGGAAAAGAAGAATCAGACTGATTTTTAATTATGGAGGGTATGATTAAATATTTTGGTTAGTTTAAAAAGTGGAACAGTGAACCAGTACTAGACGATGAATGGCCATCTAATGAGGTCAGAGAGGAGCCATCGAAGGGTTTCAAACCTGGGACTGCTGTAATGAAATTTGCACTTAGAAAGAAGAAATTATTCTGGCTGTGCAACAGCTAATCATTAGAGGAGAATAAGACCTGAGGCAGGAAGTGAGTTAGAGGGCAAGAGATGATAAATGAAGCTAGTGTGGAAAACTGGGAGATAGAATTGAAAATGTTTCAAGAGTTGTTTATCAGATGGAATTGAATAGAGGGGGGTTGGGGAGGGAGAGGGAAGAGTCCCCAATAACCCAGATGTCTGGACAGTTGGTTAAATGCAGTTTGTTGAACTCTGAGTAAGAAAGGGGGAAAAGATAATAAGTTTTGAATGTATTGAATTTAGGGGCATACAAGATATTCACAGAGGTGGGAATTATATAATAAATTCTCCAAGCCAGGCTTCAACAGTACATGAACCATGAACTTCCAGATATTCAAGCTGGATTTAGGAAAGGCAGAGGAACCATAGATCAAATTGCCAACATCCACTGGATCATAAAAGCAAGAGATCTGCTTTATTGACTACACTAAAGCCTTTGACTGTGTGGATCACAACAAACTGTGGGAAATTCTTAAAGATGTGGTAAAACCAGACCACCTTACCTGCCTCCTGAGAAATCTATATGTAGGTCAAGAAGGACCTACATATAGGACTGGACATAGAACAACTGACTGGTTCCAAATCAGGAAAGGAATACATCAAACCAGTATATTGTCACCTTGCTTATTTAACTTATATGCAGAGTACATCATGAGAAATGTTGGATTGGATGAAGCACAAGCCAGATCAAGACTGCTGGGAGAAATATCAATAACCTCAGATATGCAGATGACACCACTCTTATGGCAGAAAGTGAAGAGGAACTAAAGAGTCTCTTGAAAGTGAGAGAGGAGAGTGAAAAAGCTGGCTTAAAACTCAACATTCAAAAAACTAATATCATGGCATCTGGTTCCATCACTTCATGGCAAATAGATGGGGAAACAATGAAAACAGTGACAGACTTTATTTTGGGGGCTCCAAAATCACTCCAGATGGTGACTGCTGCCATGAAATTAGAAGACTCTTGCTCCTTGGAGGAAAAGCTCTGACAAACCTAGACAGTATATTAAAAAGCAGAGACATGACTTTGCCGACAAAGGTCCGTCTAGTCAAAGCTATGGTTTTTCCAGTAGTCATATATGGATGTGGGAGTTGGACCATAAAGAAAGCTGAGCACCAAAGAATTGATGCTTTTGAGTTGTGGTATTGGAGAAGACTCTTGAGAATCCCTTGGACTGCAAGGAGATCCAACTAGCCTATTCTCAAAGAAATCAGTCCTGAATATTCATTGGAAGGACTGATGCTGAAGCTGAAACTCCAATACTTTGGCCACCTGATGCAAAGAGCTGACT